>CAOKZL010000666.1:0-549162 GCA_948472985.1 Iguana delicatissima
TAGTTACCCCTTTTTAATACGTACATATATTACAGCCATGCTTGCAGAACGCAAGCTTCAGAAACAATAAAAGCTTGCTTCTTTATCTAGAAGTTTTAAATTCAAGTGACTGACTATGCTGGAGTCACTAGCAGATACCCACCACACATTACATAAAAGGATGCCTCACCCAATTTTCCTGGGCCCACTGAAGACTAATTTTGTTCCACTGGACAGGGAAGCTAACACATCTTGCTTTGAGGTGTCTTCTGAACTCCCTGCCGATTCATCCTTGGTTTTAACCCCTTCTATCTGTTCAGAGGATGCACCTTAAAAGAAAAGAGGCACTTTAAAAAAAAGTGAAAGGATTTCAAATACATAATTCTCAGGTACAGTAGAGTCTTGGTTATCCGACCTAAACGGGCAGGCGGAGGGTCGGATAACCGAAATGTAGATTAGCCAGAGGCCCATGGCGGCCGCCATTTTGGGGGGGTGTCTGGGAGCGTGTCTGGGGGCATGTCTGGGGGTGCAGAAATGCCTACAGCCACGCTCCCAGGCAGCCGCGACGTCGGTTAATCCGGAAGGTCAGATAACCGCATGTCGGATACCTGGGACTCTACTGTAATTCAATATTAAGCCAACTGTCCCCATTGTTCCATGAGAATAGCAGTCATCAGAGCACAGCAGGCCAACTAATTGTTCAAGGATACCCAACTGGGCAGCAGTGAAGCATTTTTTTGTTCTGCATCTCACCAGCTGCAACACCAGGTGTTCCTTAAGGTATTTATACCCCATCTTTTTGGCTTAAGAAAACTGCCTGCAATAGCTAGCATGAGCAAAACAATAAGGAGAGGAGAAATAAATAAGGGGAAAAAGGGAACCATCCTCAAAGAAATTGCACATGAGAAACACAAGCAGGGGACCCAGATTCTTTTAACACAAACAAAGAAACAAAGGTCTGCTACAACATAAAGCTGGTAAAAAAAAAATCTACCTCAAGGCAGAGGCAGATAGACAGACTGCAGAGGTGAGACATATGTGGCCACCAGATACTGGATTGTAATGCCTTCCAGTCTTAGTCATTACAGTTAACTAGCATACTTACCCAGCATTGCCTGGGATTTTATTTTCCTCTTAAGAACTCACCCAAATGTCTTCTCCAGTACCTGTAACTTTCCCCCATATTTCTGAATGCAATCTGTATTCAGAGCTATTTACATACACAGTTTGGGTTCCTGAGGGAATACACTGTTCTTCTCCTTGCTGCTAGGCCTCGTCTTCATAGCAACCAGGCTATTCCAGTATCTGTAACTTTCCCCCATACTCCCCAATCCAATCCATATTCAGAGTTGTTAACATACAGAGGTTGGGTTCCTGAGGGAATACGCTGTCCTCCTCCTTGCTGCTAGGCTTCATCTCCATAGCAACCAGCCTATTCCGGTACCTGTAACTTTTCCCCATAGTCCCCAATCCAATCTGTGTTGTCTGGAGACTTTGATGTTCTGGCTTTTGATTGTTTTGCTTTCTGTCGAATTTGTATAATAACTTTACATTTTTCTGGAAGCATTTTTTGTTTTAAATTTCAACTTTAAGATTCCTCACATATGGAACCCAAAGAATCTACTGTGTGAGGCGAGAAGACCTTGTAACTATGCTGTGTATGTCACTTTAATTTTTCTCACATATGCCTCCCAAATGTTTTCTGGCATCCTTATTGATGATAGGCCTCATCTCCATAGCAACCAGCCCAAGAGCTCTCTGGCTGAGAATTCTAAAGGCCCCTCCCTAAACTGCCAACCCCAGGATTCCATTGAATCTTCACAGGCAGCCAATCATATGAGGTCTTATCACCTCACACAGCCAATCGTATGAGCTCTTCACCGGCCTGACACAGACAAATAGGCAAACTCACAGATAAACTTTGACTTTTATATAGCAGATAGTGAGGAATGGTGTGTCTTGCAGTTCAACAATATCTGCAGGGCCATAAAACTCCCACCTCAGCAGTCTGTCCATCTGCTTCCACCTTGATGAAGTAGTATTTGGTGTTGCAGTACTGCTGAAGCTAAGCAAATGTTGATCTGCCTGGCCTCATGGACAAGAGATCATTAAGTACTCAACCTGCAAGGATTTTAAAAAATACTAGAAAGAACAAGCAAGAACATGCCCGCTATTTATAAAAACAACAACAACAACTGTGGAAATAGTGAGGTTACTGACACAGGACAAGAGGAAAAGCAGGCTCTTCTTCCTCTTGCTATTTTTACCTGGAGTCTTACGTAGGATGGATTGCCTAACAATATCAGTTCCAAGGAGCTTGGACTGTTTGAAGCGTTTTGCTCTCTCTTCAAAGAACCATTCTCCCGTTACTATCCTAAGATGCCTGCATGAAAGAAAGAAAGCTAAAATGATGCAAACTCATACAGTCAATGTGATCTAGTAATTTGATTTCCCCAAGTGCCCAAGCAATCTATTCCGCTTCAGCAAAAATTAAAAGATAAAGAGTGTATAATAGCACTATTATACCAATACATGACAATCATCTGTTTTACTGAAAATGAGACAATAGTTGAATATTACCATCATTTTTGGCAACATTTAATAAAGTACAGTTTATGGGAATAATAACATACAAGTACAGGCAATGTGGAAGTGAACATTTTCAGGAAGAGATGAGAAGAAGAAGCGTATACTTTTCTCTGTATCTGCAGTTTTCCATCTCAAATTAAATTCTCTTAAGGAATTCTCTAAAGATCCAGCATGGAATAGTGGTTGAGCATTGACTCTGGAGACCACAGTTCAAATCCCCACTCAGCCATGGAAATCTACTGGGTGACTTTATACAAATCATACTCTTTCAGCCTCAGTGGAAGGTGAAGGCAAGGGCAAACCCCCTCTGAACAAATTTTGCTAAGAAAACCCCATGATAGGGTCACCATAAGCTGTCGGCAACCTGAGGACACACAACAAAAAAAGCAGCTTCTCGCTCCCACTCCTGTTCTTCTGGTGAGTTTATAAAAGTGTTTAAGTACCTTTGCTAATCTTTGCAGCAAAACTGTGGTCACACATTACTGTTTTCAAACTACAAACTATAACTCAAAGAAAGAAAAGGAAAAACCAAGGAGATACCAGAAACAAGACTTAATCTGTCCCCCTTTTAGAAATATGTATATTTTTAATAATGTGATCCATTAAAAGTTAGGTTTGCACTAAAAAGGAAAAGCTGCAGAAAAAAAAAAGGAAGACCACCAAAAGAGATGCAAGTTAATGTTGTTTGTTAATTAAAGGACTTCCAGTTTAGCAAACACTATCTTAATGTATGGGGTGTGATTTCCAGCCTTTAAAAGCAAGATGTCCCCACATTCACAATGTCTTTCATCTGATTCTATGTGCCACAAAATCACAGTCTAACTCATTCCAGTAGGCCTACTGTGGACTAACTTATATTGCAAAGGATTTTACCAGAACAGATAGAACAAAGCCAGCTGAATCCCACAAATCATCTGACACATGCAATTATCAGTCAACCTTACAGCAGTGACAGCTCTTGGCTACCTTGTAATCTTTGGGTGAGAAACTTCCTGTGCTCCATCTCCCCAAAACGGGCTCACCTACCTCTTCACTGCTTCTGCCACTATCCATTCACTTGGTTTCTCATTCTAAGCTGAGCACACACAACAGCACAAAGGAAAAGTGCAAGGCAAGTAGAGCAAAATGCTTAACCTCTACTCCAGAGGTGAGTGCAATGTGGCCTATAGATCATGTGTAATCCACAAACCTTTTTTTAGAGCCCCACATGCTCCCCACAATTTTTTTCAACAACACTGCAGTTTGCTGCCAAACATTATCGTCAATGGAAAAAGGAACTTAATGTACTATAGTCAATATCAGCCAAAGTCTGAGCCAATTTAGTTCCTTTTCTATCCATATCAATAGTCTATATAATATTAAAGTCAATTAAGCAAATTTAAAGTTTATTTACATAGAAATATAAATTTAATAATACTCAAATTCCCATGGGAAGTCCTGTTAATAATGAGTGGGAGGATTTTTAAAGAACTTATTGATTTGATGAGGTATTATTTTTAATTAATTCAATTAACTTTTAACCTTACATATAGGTAACAACTAATGTAGCTTTTAACTGGTAATTTTTTTTTTTAAAAAAAGGAAGACAGACAGACAGACAGTACAGCCCGCAATCACTTGGTCAAGCTGAAAAGAAGCTCTTGGCTTGAGAGCAGTTGCCCTGCTCTAGTCTCTGATTACTAAGGGTCAGTCTTGGACCTCTGCTGGAGACCACTGGTGCCAGCCCTGCCTGAGAGCATTCTTGTTCCACCTCAGCAGGATGGAGTTGTATTAACTACATAAATAACATTAACTGAAACCAAAGGAAAAAAGTCGAAAGTTCAGGAGTCAAGGGTGTGGCTACCCCTGGGAAAGAGCACACAGAGTATACAATTTAGTCCTTTGATGTCAAAATACAATTGATTTTGAATTGCAAGTGTGCCCTGACATTTTGAAAACTATTCTTATTAAACTTTGAACATTGCCTACTCCTTTTCCCTTCCCACTTGTTTGTTTTTTTATTCTAAATTTGATAAAAGGGGAACATAAAAAATCTGAGTAAATGTTTGTAAATATATATTTTTATATTTTTTTCAGTTTCACCATGGGGCAAATGTTCTAAAATACCCGTTCCCCTTGATAACAAATGTTTATATTAGACACCTGACAAACATTCCAGACAAGTAAGCTTATCAGAACTATTAATCTCCAGGATGTTGATTTTTCTTGGAACCCAACAGGATTTGCAGTCCAACTATTATACACAAGCAATAGGGAGACTGGGCATGATTCTGTTTCATTCTTAGCAGGAGCCATTTTTAAACGACTGTACAACTGTCAGTTTTGTATCAACAAGCACCAGGCAAACTGGTACTGTTTGTGTCTGTATCTTTCTCCTGTCTTTGAATACTATGCTAAATGGATTTTTGCTTTAATGTAAGATGCTGCACTCATCTCAACTACATTAGGCAAAGAAATCCAGAATTCCTACACAGTTTTTTTCCAAGGTTCATCCTCAACTGAAATTCTACTTTTCCTCTAGTGGGTCATCATCTTGATGATACATTTGGCCAATGTTTGCTGCTTTTACTTATTCATTTATAAAAACATTCACAGAAAAATAGTTGTTACACATTAACAGGTACATGGGCGCGGGAATTATGATGGTAACAGGAGTTCCATTCCTATTGGCAGTACTCATACCAGAAGATAACACTGGAAGAACTTCTGTTTGAATCTTTGCCATTCTTGCTATGGATCCCACAATGAGCCAGCCTATATATCTTTTTAACATACCATGCTGTTGAATGAAGTGACCTAACATACAAGACAGTGATCTGGAATAAAGTGCCAACAGTAGACTGATAATGTTCAGTTTTATCTTTTCTGTAGTTAACGATGTACTGAACCTAGTCCTGGATATAATGAGTTAGATGAGGATCAGAAAATTCAGCTTCGTTCCTGAAAAGATGGAGTACATGGATGTACATGGAGTATATGTCAGGGAAGATGGTGTTCAGTCTATTCTGTGTGTGTGTGAGTGTAAGAGCGAGAGAGAGCGAGAGAGAGAGAGAGAGAGAGAGAGAGAGAGAGAGAGAGAGAGAGAGATCTCATCCAGAAGAGTTTGAACACCATCTTCCAAAACATAGAAATCTCCAAAAAAGTTCACAGCTTATGTATGTATTGAGGAGAAGGACAGGAACACTGAGATCCCACACTATAGCCATTTCCGCACTATGGTGTTATAGTGCTATTATTCCACTTTCAACATCCTAGAATCCTGAGGTTTGCAGTTTAGGGAGGGACATTCAGAATTCTCAGCCAGAAAGCTCTTTGGTCTCAGTAAACTACAAATCCCAGAATTCCACAGGATGAAAGTGGAATAGCAGCACTATAACAGTGTAGTGTGGAAATGGCCTATTACTAGTACCTCAAGTGGCTTCTGTGGCACAGAAGGTTTCTTCATCATCTACAGCTGCAGAGACATTCTAGCCATGGTGATCTGATAACCTCTCAACTGAATTATTGCAGTGCATATTCTAAGCCAGTGTAGTACAGTAGTTTGAGCTTTGGAATATGACCCTGGAAACCAGGGTCTGATTTCCCACCTAGCCATGAAAACCCACTGGGTGGTCTTGGGTGCATCACATACTCTCAGTGCCAGAAAACTCCATGATAAGTTCATCTTAGCATAACCATAAGTCAGACATGACTTGAAGGCACACAACAACAACAACATTCTAAGCAATAGTTCCTTTGAAGATTGTTGAGAAGCCTTCCATTAATGTAAAATCTGATTTTGCTAGATTTAATAATTCCAAGAGCAATACTAGTCTTGTACAACTAAAATGAAGAGTCCTGTGGAACTTTAAAGGCTAAAGTTTTATTTCAGTGGTTCTCAACCTGTGGGTCCCCAGATGTTTGTGAACTTCAGCCCTCCCAGAAGCCCTGAGCATTGACCGTAGTGGCTAGGGCTTCTGGGAGCTGAAGCCCACGAACATCTGGGGACCCACAGGTTGAGAACCACTGTTGTATTTGGTATAAGCTTTCATGGACTCCAGTCCATTTCATCAGATGCATTTGATGAGGTGAACCGTAGTCCACAGAAGCTAATGCCAAAATCTTTAACTACCACCATTTCTGGCCTGTTTGCTTCAAGGTCCAATTCAAAATGGTAATTCTTGTATTTAAATCCCTGATGAATCTGTGTTACAAATATACAAAATAGTACTGCCTCTGCTATCAACCTCCACGGTCTTTTGAAATCATCTTCTGAGATCCTTCTCCAGCAGAGAGAAGTTCACGTACAAAGCACGCTGTCTCTCCTGTAGCATGACACTTATGGAATGCCCAGAAGGAAATGAGAGAAGGCTGTTATTTTGCTGCCAGTACTACTTAAGGCTGTACTTAGAATCAAGACTGGTATTTGTCAAGACATCAATGAGACAAAATGCTTTCCCCACAACTGGAAATCAGCAGCAAGTCACCTGGAACTCTTTGCATTTGCACAATTTCCTATTTACAGGTGTTCAGACTAACAGATTCATACCTCTCAAAACCATTAGCACAGTGGTTTTCATCTTTTTTGGATCACAGATCTCTTTGAGAAATGGATGAAATCTATGGATCCAGTTCTCAGAAAAATGCACTTAAACATAATTTTGAAAGTAACAGGAATGAAACTGAAGGGGGGAAATGCAGATTTCCTGAAGCCCCTAGGAATCCATGAATCACAGTTTAAGAATCTCTGTACTTGTGTTACAACAGTAATCCCAACGTTGCTGTTGTTGCTGTTGTTGTTACATGCCTTCAAGTTCACTTTGACTTATGGTGACCCTATCCTAGAATTTTCATGGAGAGATTTGATATTATCTTCCTCTCAGGCTGAGAGAGTATGACTTGCCCAATGTCACCCAGTGGGTTTCCATGGCTGAACAGGCGTTCAAACCCTGGTCTTCTAGAGTCTTACTACAGCACACAAGCCATGCTGGTTCTCCTAAGGGAAGGGTTTTAAAGGTTCTCAAGTTTGAAAACTTCCAGTGCCTTGCAAAAGCCTTATATAAATACACAGACTTCAATTTTTCCATGTTTTGTTGTGTTACAGTCTGGAATTGAAATGGATACAATTGACATTGTTGCCACTTAATGCACACAAGATACTCAGCACTGTGAAGAAGAAAAATATTATTCTGGGATCCACATGCGCAAAGCCGATAGATACCTACTCAAGAAGATCTGCAGCTGTGATTGCTACTAAAAGTGCTTCTATCAAGTACTAACACGGGTGTGGGGGGGTAAATACTTATGCAACTAACAATTAGCAATTCATTTCTGTTTTCTTAATGTTTTTGCCACAATAAAAATATTTTACACCATCACAGTGTTAAGTATATTATGTACATCAAGTGGAAACAATGCTATTTAAATTCATTTCAACACACCAGGTTGGAAAAGTCCAAGTTGAGACAGTTACAAATCATGCAGGGAAAGGGATTTTGGTGGCATAATCTTCTTTTTCTGCCCCTGTTTCTGTAACTTGTTGAACTTAAATTTGTAGTTCAAATGTGCTCTATATAATTATCACCATTATGAGACAGAACCACATAAAACACCTAACATTTCATCCTGACTTCTGCACCAGCATAAGAACTGGTGGGATTTAATTCTGTGAAATATCTGGCCATCTCTCAGCATCACATTTGATAAAGTAAAAGAAAAATGGTGCAAGGCACAACTGAAACTCTCTTCCTCAGCTCCCAAATTTAACAAATACTCTGTAGAGCAGTGAATTCCTTTGACTATGACAAACCAGTTTATTCGCATTGTATGTGATATATATTTGCCTTCTGAATCATTAATCCTTTTTAAACTGCTGTCTAAATCCAAATGTACATCTTTCTTATTGAATGTGGCAAGTCTCTGCTACAATTAGTGTTGTCTACTACTAAACAGAACAGCATTTCACAAGATTAGTTTTAATTTGCTTGCAGGCAAAAGGGAACTTGTTGGCTGCTTCTTTCAAATGTCAATACTTAGTCAAGAACTCAACACATAAATGGCACAGCTTAGTATGCCATTTATTTTAGTATTAGGACTGATAATCCTGAATGTTTAGTCGATTTGCAAAATTTGTAAAGAGAAACAGAACTACGTTGAAGAACTTTTGCAATAATATGATTTATTAGGCATGGAACACTCAGCAGTCTAATATTCTTTTGACTATCTACTAAACAGATTCTATTTAGTATTTTTATTTGTATTGCTAAGGGCCTTCAGCAAGTAATTGTAGATCTGTGCATATAAACTTAAATTTGGCTCCAATGAGGTAGAAAACAAGAGGGCAGATAGAAAGATCTAAAGGTGCATGCCCACCAGGCAAAAGGGTAATCACCTTTAGGAAGGGGTGGGCTATAGGGTAGTAAAGCTAAGACAAGGAGGGGGAATTTTCTACATAAACACAATCACCTGTGCACTGTGTGCTCTTTATTTGGACCCTTTGGTTTCTACATGATCAGAGCAGGTCTGATCTGCAGCTATCATACCTCAGTGGGATGTGACAAAAGATGATTCCTCCATAAGGATGGCTCCTCAAGGATTTCCTCAATAAGACCAAGCATACTGTACAACTAAGCAGTGAACCTACCACTCGCAACATTTCCCTGAGATATAGTGTTCAGCATGCTCTAGAACACACAATTGGTTTGGCAGGAACAGCAGCATCAAAGTCTGAACCAGTTCCCACAGAAATGCAGAAGACACCCTTGCACATGAGGACAGAGTGATCTTATGCAACATGCTGCCTAGAAGTTCTACAGAGAGGCATATTTAAAAAGGCTGAAACTACATTTGAAGGCCGCTATTGCTGAGTGCCAGACACTTTAAGAATGAAGGTTTTATTACCAACAAGTTTATAACCTGAATATAAACTCATCGATTGTAGCAATATCTTAAACCACTGTAGCATATTTCAAAGTTATGAGGTACCTTACACATCTTTTAAAGTCACTTGCACTTTTAGCCAATTAAAAGAAACACTGTATTAGAAGTAAAAAAAAATTATGGACAGGTAAGCTCTAACGTGTAGCATTTTCTCTTTCACTCTTTCAGTCTTTGTGCTCTGTGAAACAATGCTTAAGTTTTTTTCTGGTCATTTTTTGTATAGCTGCCAATCTATACTTCATACACTTCATAATTATAATTTTACTTCTGCCTGCTCTAAAACTCAAGGACCTTTCCATCTTGAGATCAAGCAATTCAAATGACTTATTAATCAGTATACACAAGGAGATATAAGCAAAATGCTCTCTCTTTTGACTTTTTTTTTTTTGGTGCTGGGGACTATTACGCAGTTCTCACAAGGGCTATTAATATTGAGGCCCATGACAGGTTCTGCCCACAAAAAAATCCACAAAGCTGTATTTACTACCAATCCCCCTTCTCCATCTCTCATTTTATGCCATGGTAACATAAAGCACACATAGAGTTCCTTTTCTATGCCACCAACTAAGGCACTAATACACTTGCCAATCACTAAAAGCAATTTTAAGCAGTAAGAAACCCAGACATCCTACATGACCAAGTCCATTATGAATAGCAAAACATACAGAAATGCCATCCAAAGCTCCTTCTGCTAGCATCAGCTGAGAATGGTTTGTTTCAGTAATGTGAAGTGAAGCATATCACAAACTAAAATTCTTTAGAACTATACCACCACCAATCTCAAGCTGCTTGTTTGCTTGCAAGGGCAGAAATCTGACTTGGAGAAAAAAGAGCTGATCCCATCTGTCTGCAGGCAAGTGAGCTAATATTTTTCCTCTGTTAAGTTTTGATATTTCATTACAAGGTTTCATCTAAGTCACCTAGAGGGCCAGCCAGAGAATGGACTTCTACAACTGGCAGTGGCTGGTCTCTATGTTAATGCGCCAGTGAATATGTACTGGGTTTTATTTGGAACCATAAATAAGCCATCCGGGACACTGCACCTATTTTGAGAACTGGTCTAAATCCTGAAGTGAGCCCATCATCCTACTGATGTGAAAGTCACCAGCTGCCAGGAGGTCTGGGTATGCTTTAGCCATGGTGGCCATGGTGGCCAGGTAATTCTGGTAGTTTTAAAAAGTAAGTTTTACAACCACTGTCTATTTATAGCTTAATGAAACAAGGATAACATTGATGGCAGCAGAAATACTAGTATGGGACCAATGAAAATGCTGAACAGAAGTATAACTTAATTAATGGAGCCTATGTTTTCTGGGCATGGTTTCTTTAAAAGATAATACTTTGCAGCCATAAGGTTCTCTGTTCTGCAAGGAATTCCGACTACTGCCAATTAGAGTAGAAAAACTGGGATATACTTTAGTTTTTGAAGTAGGTAAATTCCTGGGTATTATTTCTTTAACAGAAGATTTGATACCAAAGGCAGAAGTAACATCAAAAGAATAAGGTTAGGTTCCTGCGCCACAAAAAAGAACAGTTCAATGTATTTGACAAAATGTGTCATCCAAAACTAAAAATATGCAAATAGAAATGTAAAATGAAACAACCAGATCATGGATGCCTTGCACAAGTCAATGAAAACATTTTGAACCTTCTATAGACCGTGGAAACCCACTGGATGACCTTGGGTATACAACACACTCTCAGCCCCAGAAAACCCCACGAAAGGTTCGCCTTACGGTTGCTGTAGGCTGGAAACAGCCAGAAGCCACACAACAACAATAGCAAACTACTTGAAGGCTTCTTCCAAACGCATCCAGGAATGACTTTTTCTGTTATCAGCCTCCACTGTTCTTATGATTTGCTGGCTGGAATTGTAGATCTATGATTTTTTAACATGCTGGAAGTAGCTAGTAAGGAAGGTTTATCTGCCTTCCCTTTTTCTCTGTTCTGAAATTCACACATGCTCAGTAACAGTTTCAGGAGGCAGCTGCTGCTTACCTTGTCTGTTATAGGCAGGCCCACACACCTACAATAGGACTGGCTTGAGTAGACGCTTATTCTTTCCCAGCTCAAGCTTTATTCCATTGTTTATTCCAGACACATCGCTAAAAACAGATACTGGAAGTCTATGTTTCTCCAATCCTCCTTCGCCATTCACCCAAGGCTGGTAGTACTAAAACCAACCCCTCCCAACCAGACAGAGGATGAGGAAGAAAAGGGAACTGGGTAGGTATAAAAAGACTTTGTAAAAAGGAGCTTCTTTGTTGGAGGCTTTGTTAACTGAGCTATGCCTATATCCCATTGTACAGATTTCAAACTTCCTCAGCACAAAGTAAATACAGGTATGTCTTTATTATCCCAGCCTCTTCACTACACTTTCACGCTGCTCACAATGTAAACTTAGGAAAATGAATTAACAAAACGTGTCAATTTTTATTAAAAAAAACAAAACAACTCACGCAATCTTATCACACACTGTGCATTTCCAGTTGCCATCTATCCCTTCAACACGGCATTTGCTACAGACTCTGAATCCACATGCAGGGCAGAGATCTCCTCTATCAAAGATTAAGCCCAAATTTTTCTGACAGCGAATGCAGACCCTGCTGTTGTCAAACTGGTGTTGGTGATGTCGCCCACCTTTCCGTTTCACTTCCAATAACTCATTTTTCAGCTTCCTTGAAGAAAAAAAACAAGCAGAAATTTTATTTTAAGAAAAGTTTCTACCAAAGATAATTTGCCACTTCATAAAATGGTTTATACATAAAAGGTCCCCACTTAATGAGAGCACATCTAAAACTGACATGTGTGTGAATGAACCACCACAATGAAGCCTCCTTTCAGAACTTTCACAGCAGAATGCTTTTCAGTGGAGTCAGTTTGCATATTTGGATTCAAAGCATCAGGTGATCAGTATTAAATTAAATAGAATGGATTCCACTACTCTAAGTTGCATTAAAATACTACATGAAAAATAGACAGTAGCTTTTCATCTACTTTTGAATACTGAAACCACTCTAAACTGTGTGAACAATTTTGCAATAAGGAATGGATGAGTCAGAAGATGCAGAATGACAGATGCAAATACTTGGGAACATATGAATAAGAAGTACTCAGAGACTGTCAAAAAAGAACATTTACACTCAGTTACACAGTCATGCTGCAAACAGGTATAATCTTTTATGTGTATAGAGATATAAGAGAAGAAAAATACTGCAAGTCACCTAGATCTCCAACTTGGATGTTAAGCTGAGATTTAAAGCCACTTTCCTTTGTCTATACTAGGCTCATTGGCTAATCTTGGGCATTTTGTTATTTGTGATGTGAGAATCTTGCAGATGTACTCATCTCAGCATTTTAATGAGATAAAGACAGCATCTACGGTGGCAGTCCCTAGAATCCCTAAATAGTACTGTCATATGTATGTCTCTGTGTGTGCACATGTATACACACATATACACAAATAGTATACAATCCTCATCCAAGCAAATAGCACATTTTAGTTTTCCAGAACCATATTATGTAGCTAATTAAAGCAGAGAACTAGCCCAACAAGACATTCAGACTATGTTCAGCAAAAGAATCCCCCTCTTCCCCATAGGGATCTACGCTGCATTTCCTACAAAAGACACATTTTTGCAAAGGACCTCAGGTAGTTTTGGAAGCTGCAGTCTTCAGGAATTGCTGATTAGTATGAAGAGAGGACTCTTTAATAACCCTAAGGAAAGGAGAAAGAAATCAAGAGAGGATGAAAACTGCAGACAATTCTCAAATTATTATGAGTCCTCTCTTACTGGAATAAAGATGTATGGTTCTGAATGATTAAATCCAGTCAGGGTAAGAATGAAATAAAAAAAAATTCAGCACTAGTTATGAACACTTTAATTCCAGCCTATAGGCATGTTTCATAAATTAAATGCAGTACATTATATTAGTCCCTTCAAACGATTATTAATGAAATCCTACTTAAAAGACTCTTTTCTGTGTATTTAAGAAAATTAAATGAACAGTCTTTACAGAACATTTCAGTATATAACAATGGGGTACAATTTATTCAAATGTGATTCTAGTCTTTTCTTCCATCAGTTGGCTATGATTTCAGTCCTCATGGACTGAAATTATCTTATCTTAGAATCTAAAATATTCTAAGAATATCTTAGAATCTAATATATACACACAGAATCTAATATATATACATATACTTGAGTCTAAAGATACATGTAAGCATGAAGAGAGTTTTAGGCCTTATTCCACATTATATTCTAGTAGATTTTGAGAAATTTACAGACATACTTTTAGTAGATGTAAATACTGTTAAAGATGATAGGATAATCTAAAACTTGGATAATAAAGCCTTTCTGATAACCACACAGATAAGGAGGGGGAGGGACACATGACATGTCTGCTGAAATATTTTTTTCCAGTTGTAGTATAGGGTAATGCAACTTCATCACGCAAGATGAAGCAACTTGTATTTCAAAGGAAAACAAACAACCTAAGAAAAGAACTGCTACATATTAATAGTGCTACTTCATACTGGGATATTACATTGCATAACAAGGCTGAAATATGTGCATTAATGTGTAATGGCACTACAGCAAAAGGCACAGGTGTGTCCTGTTTGTTTCAGTGCCCACAAAATTCACATTAACACCCCACTGCTGTTTGGGAGGGGCCACACTGTAGCAGCTACACCCTGGATATGGCTTTAACTAAACATCCTCCCATCTTCCATGGACTCTTCTCAGCTTAATTACGTAAATCTCGCAGAGCTGCAATACTTAAGATTGCATAGTAATTTCTGGTCCACAGAACACTTGCAAAATAATGCATTACATGCATTTTCTCTAGAGAATGAATATCCCAGAAGATCAAAACTTCTGTCAGCTATAAAAATTCATGTGATTTGCTGCAAAAATGTAAGCATACTTCAAGAAGTGTAATGATAAAATAACTTATATGCTGCATGCTCTCTACCTCTCTTACAATTTCAACACTTTCTTCTACTTCTACTACTCCTACTACTAATAGCAGAATTCTGTTGCATGATTATTTAGATTCCACCAGATGTAGCCAAGCAGCATGATGACATCTGTCAGACTTGTGGCCCAGGCAAGTCTTAAATAAACAGGAATTATGACTGCCTTACAGCAATGACCTCTTAGAATTCAAGCGGCTACAGCAGTAACCAGAGTTTGGAAAACTATCTAGCGGATTCTGGGAGGCGTGGTCAAAAAAGTAACTTGATCAGATCTGCTGATGATCTACAATGAGTAATTTTTGTCTAATTTTAAGAGCCAATTACAATTGTTTAAAATTAGATGAAACTTTCCCCTTCAGAGACAATATGCCTCCAACTATATGGAGCATCTGGGAGTCAATGTGGTGTTAATTCAAGCATGGACTATGACTCTGGAAAACAGAATTCAGATCTGCACTTAGCCATGAAGGTCTGCTGGGTGACCTTGGGTCAGTCATACTCTCTCAGCCTCAGAGGAAGACAAAGACAAACCCTCTCTGAACAAATTGACAAGAAAACTCCATGAAAGGTTTGCCTTGGGGTTGCCATAAGTCAGAAACGACTTGAAGGCACATGACAACAATACAGAACAAGCAACAAACTAATTGTCCATTGCCCTCATGCTCTGCTCATGAGTGTCTAGAGAAGTTTTTCTTAAACTGGTGCCTTCCATACATTGACTAATCTAGAGTTCTCCTCCACGCCAGAAGCAAGCCACTTCGTTCATTTGAATTAACTATTTGCAGCAACTTTCTGAAGGCACTTGCTAAAATATTCTTGCAACCCATATACATTTGAAATATGTGGTATGACTTTAAGGGAAAAGATGAAGGACTCATTATCCTTTAGGTTACAACAATTTGATGGCTACTTGTCCCTTCCAGCTATTCAGTTGTATGATTGTACAAAAACACCAGCTGCCATATAAAACAACTAAAAGACACAACTGCAAGTGCAGTTTTAATAACTTCAAGTGGCTAACTGAATGGTCTGAAATCTGTGAAGCCAGCTAGGTTCAGGTGAGGCCAATATCCACATGGAAAGAACAATCTAGGAATCAGAGGAATGCAGCTCTGAGACTCTTAGAGGAAGAGAGGAACACAAGTGTGACCAAACAAAGATGCCCAACTTTGCCAGTGCTTTAGATCATCATAAACTTAGACAGCTGTGTTTGATGTAAATTCCCTTCCTTATTTTCTTGCACTGGCTTCAAGAGTGAATCACTAAATAACTGTGACAATGTGCTGAATTCAAAATTGGATGAATTAAGTGTTCCAAGATTACAGGAGAGGGAGGAAGCAAATGAGTCATCAGACCCTAATCTACCATCAACAAAGCTTCTAAACAGCCACTGCCTAGCCATGTTAAATGCTAAGCAAAAAAATAATGTTGTACATCAGTAGAACAGACTCAGTAATAGCTCAGTTACTATTGCTGTATAAAAACATTTTTTGAGCAAAACCAGAAGAGTAGCTTTGGGAACACCGTAATTTACTAATTTACGTAATTTACTATTATAGATACTTATCATAATATCTAAGTAAATTACATATATCTAAGTGTTGTAAATTACAACACTCCCAAATTCCATTTTGCATCTTTCTTCTCCCTCGTTCCCCCCTTGAAAATCATCAAGATATTACATGCAGGCTGGCATCCTGTTAGGGACACATGCTCAATCCCTTACATTATTTTTTGGATGCTGAGCAGTTGGCATTCCCACCTGGCCTCTCACCACAGCACCCAAAGACCCCCCTCAACTTACTGGACAGCCTCTGAAGCCCCCCCCTCCATGGCCATTCCCCTTTCCTTGGGGAGCAGGCAGCCTTACAGAAACATCTTCCCACAGCTAGACATGAAATGATGATATCAGTCCTGAGATCCACTAGGGTCCTCCAGAAGTCACAGCACTGCTGTAATCATTTCATGTCTGGCTACAGCAGTGGTTCTCAACCTGTGGGTCCCCAGATGTTTTTGGGCTTCAGCTCCCAGAAGCCCTGAGCATTGACCATAGTGGCTGGGGCTTCTGGGAGCTGAAGTCCACAAACATCTGGGGACCCACAGGTTGGGAACCACTGGGCTACAGGGTACATAGTCAGATGCTTCTGTGATCTTGACTACTCACTATGAAGCAGGGAATGGCTTCGGAGGCTGTTCAATATGTGGATCTAGTACACTGAGCTGTAGAGGATTACAACCTATATCTTTATTGGGTTGAACTGGATTTTCTTAGAATTGTGTCTTGAACACATACAGCAGCTTCTGTTCTATATCTTCTCATGAATGTACATACTGTATGAAGCATTTTATATCATTGCTCAATCACAGGTTGGGGAAAAAAGGGAATATCAAACATATAATGTCATCCTTCACGCATGTACCAGATCTCAGTGTTCAAGGCAATGCAGTCACTATATATACACGAACATGTGTGGAGACAAGGTTTCCATTCACTCTATTCAGTGAGTTTAGGAATGGCTAAATCCACAAAGGAACAAGCTGTGCATCAATTGCATCTCTGCCTATTAATATTTAAGGCTTGGGCCTAGTGTTTTGAGCTGGAAATTTTTCTCCATCTGCAGGTTAATTTGTTGCCTATTAAGTATTTCCATTTCTGCTCATTGCAAGAGGTCTATTTGAATACAAATATACATAGCTCATTAGCGGGAGAGACAGAGAAATACAAGTATTCCGTGAAAAAGCCAGCTTGCTATTTTGCAATTATCAACTCATCTTTACTAAAATATAATGCTGCTTTTCCTGAGTGAATAAAAATCGCATTGTTACATTGACAGAATAAGAAGCATGTTGATTTCTTCCAAGTGTTCCTTTTTACAGTACAGTAGCACTTGCACAAGAGTAGCATGGAGCAGTGGTCTGAGTGTTAGACCAGGACCCTGGGAGATAAGTGTTTGGCCATGGAAACCCACTGGGTGATCCTGGGCAAGTCGTATTCTCTCAGCCTCAGAGGAAGGCAAGGGCAAACTCCCTCTGAACAAATTCTGCCAAGAAAACCCTGTGACAGGTTGCTTCAGGGTTGTCGTAGGTCAGACCTGAAGGCACACAGCAACAACAACAGTTGTACACTAGCCAACAGATTCTTAAACTATGGAATAGCTTTTATGTTAACACAGAAGACAGATGTGAACTTAGCCAGTATACTTTACATACACAGCACAGCCGCACATCAAGCTACACTATGATGATTTATAAAATAAATCTTCCTAAGTGGTGCATAAAGATTAATCAACATGCCCTCAATAAAATATTAAAGAGCAAAGCCATCTGCTTAGCCTGCAGCGAGTTTGATCTGAGTCAGAGAATGCAGGCTATGAACCAAATTATAACCATGAGATACCAATGCTGGTAAAATATTGTGCCTTAAGAAACCATACATATAAGGTGTGCACAAGGATGAAAAAAATGACACACAACATCAAAATAGTTTTCAATCATCCAATTGCAAGTTTTAAGAAAATTTTGATGGATGTGCATACACACACATCTGAAATAACATGATTTACGTCAGACACAGATAACAACCCACAGCTTTATGGAAATCATGTCCACGTATGATATTGTGTGATATTATATGTAATGAAAATGTGTAATACAGATATATTTTCTCAAATATCTGTGCACATGTATTGGAGTCTAGGTTAAAAAAAAAGTCCTAAAAGTTACAGATTATACAATGCCTCTGCACTGACTTATACAATTTACGATTTATATCATTTCACAATATGATGTCTGATTTATATCAGAAATTTACCCCCAGAAAAATAAGAATCTGAGATTACCTGATCCTTTTATCTTCAATTTTTTTCAAGTACTCATCTCTCTTCAGTACTCCCAATATTGTTTCTCTTTCATGGTCCAGTAAAAATGACAAATTGATGATCTCCAGATTTTTAGACATGTTGCTTCAATGGTATTGTTTTGTGTTATACGTATTTCCCAGGAGTGATGTGAAATTTAAAGGCATGTGCACGTGATCAAAGATTAAAAACTTATAATCTCTCCTAACAGGATGTAACCTGTATATCTATGACCAGTCCCTGAAAAAAAAAGTCCTGTAATTTTAATGACTTCAATGTCCATTACAACTTTGCTCCAGTTCTTGAACATGCTGCAGCTGTTTTTTCACAGACGTTCCTCATGTCAATAATTTCCTTTTTGTTCTGATTACCTGAAAAATGGCAAGGACAACAAAGTATTATTATTATTATTATTTTTTGTCATGAACAGTATTTTACTTAAGCTATATAAATCAAACACTGGTTTGACACTTTCACAGGAATGGCAAACACTTAATTGCCTCCACATCCACACCTTTCAATGTAGATATATGTGACATTTAGTATTTCAGCTGACACCTGGCATACAGATATTACAGTATATCAGTTTATACTCAATGCACAGCAGACACAAAAGTCACAACGCTGACTTTTCCCACTCAAGGTTGGTGCAGCTGAGTATCTTGGAAATTACCATAACATGCAAGAGTTAATTCACAAAACCAAAAGTTGGCCAGTCATGTGGTGAGTTCAATTTGCAGTACAACTGAAGCCATAAGCAAAAAAGTAATCTGACTGCT
Organism: Iguana delicatissima; assembly: GCA_948472985.1. NCBI lineage: Eukaryota > Metazoa > Chordata > Lepidosauria > Squamata > Iguanidae > Iguana > Iguana delicatissima. The sequence goes on from CAOKZL010000666.1 coordinate 19,104, forward strand.
GCACTACATGGGCAGAACATTTTCCATCTTTATTCATATAATTATTCTATTATACATTCAACTTTATTAACATAATTATTCTATTATATGGCTAGATCTGCTTTTAGTGTGTAGTAATTAATTATATGACTAATCTTTCATTTGGCAGGCAATTAACAAAGTTCAAAAAAGTATTCACTTAAGTTTAAAAATGCCACCCATCTTTCTCATATTTCTAAAATCATTCAATCCATTTCTTTCTTATTAGCTGGTATTTTCTTTTTGATTTGGGTGGACAAATGCATTAAAAATGAGATTTTTTTAGTTTGACAAATACTTTCAAATAAAAATATTTCTCCCAAAGCTGTAGTCAAAAACACTTTTTAATGACTATTCAACAGACATCCAGAATTAAGAATTTCATTCATAGGTTCCACATTATGAATGCCTGGGAAAGCAAATAATTACATTTCCTGGCAATCACTTTTGACATTCATGTGCACATAGAGCAATGAGTACTTTTTATTGTCCAGAGGCCTAGAACTGCACCCATTCCTTCCACAGAATGAAATTTATTCATGCATTTGATTTATATGTCACCGTTGACCCAAAGTTGAGACTCCAGGCAGCTCACAAAATAACTAAAACAACAACAACAGGTGCAAATTATACTGAGATACAATTAAACACATTATAATTTTAAAACACAACAGAATTAAAAGGGCTTTGACACTGTGTTGCAGTCATTTATTAGAAACTCTTCCTAGCATCCAGTCAAATTACCAAACACTTGTAATATATGCCCTTTTTGCAACATGGCCATACCGGGACATTTTAATCACTGATGCAATAAACTGTATCACTTTCTGAAATATAATCAGGAATTTATCATAAACAGAACAGGCAAGAAAGAAACCGGCTGATTTCTGGTCAATGTAAGAAACAGTCTGAATACACAATCAGATTTAAAATCTGGCATCTTATTTTTCTCAGTTTTCACCAGGAACAGACAACCTCTTTCAGCTGGAGAGTCAAATTCAATTTTAAAGTTCTTGAGTGCCACTTTCCAGTAGCATGCAGGGTGAAAGGTAAATGTTTTGAACAAAAAATACTAACATGTTTTAAACTGAGAGCTTTTATTGCTGGCAGCTAAGCATACCCTGCAACTGTTCTGATTTGATAGGGACAGTCCCAGTTAATCTTCTGTTGTTCCATCTCCCCCCACTGTTTTTAAAATGTCTTAGTTTCTTTCTCCTCCTCCCACTTTCCTCCTTTGTCCTCAGCTTACTTCAGTTCCTGCCAACAAGGTTCAAAATGTGTAAGTTGTTTGCACTCGATTAACTCAGCAAGAAAGAGAGGAGAAGGCAGCATCTTGCCCTTCCCAGTAGGCTCTGCTGCAGCTGCTCCTAGCTTGTGTACTCTTGTGTACTCTTCCTCATTAATAACTTTCACCATCTTGACAACATTCTGATGATGCTTGGTCATACACGTGCCAATTTTCATCTATGAAACATTGGAGAGTATGACGAGCCTTAGGACAGGCACTTCAGCTTTTTAGAACTGTAAAATATCTACTGCATATAAAAGCTGGGCAATCACACAATAGTGTCATCATGCAGAAGGGAGCACGGCCATCTGAGGAAGCCCAATTGGCCAGTTCCAGATTCTAAATGTGATACATGATGGCTCTGAGGTCGATGAGCAACTGATTGTGAGGTCGATGAGTCAGTGATTGACCCAACCAACTTGCAAACATCCCTATCAGTTGAAAGACAAGCAGAGGAAGAATTGCCCCAGCCAGGTCTAGAGGGAGAGGGAACCAGCAGTGATCTGGAGGAATTACAGTCACCTGTGCCCTCAGCCCCCAATCACGGAGGAGGCTGAAATGGACAGCTGTGTTGGCTAGATTAAGGAAACAAGGACAAATAACACCTGTTTTCAGTGGCTATTTAAGTCTGTCAGCGTGGTTTACCCTTTGCTTGTAGGAAATTACTTTGCAAGCCCTCTTGATCCTTGTGCTTTGGCTCCCTTGACCCCTCTGGATGGACTTTCGGCTTCCTAGACCTTTTGGATTAGACCTTGACTTGACTGGGCTCAGTGTTTCCATTAGTTGTTTGTGCTGGACGCTCTCCACTGCCTCCTCTTACTTCTAGGGCAAGTACCTTTGCCTCTCCTTTGCTGGTAGAGAGGCACAGGCAAGGAGTTGGACTCTGACACTAGGAGGACCAGATCAGGTCTCAAGGCCTAAGGTTCCTCCCAATGGTGTATAGTATGATTTCAAGGTATTTCTTTGAACAAAGTTAAGCTATGACATTAGCGTCTTGGGTAAACATCAGTCCTTTTACTTTGGTTTGTTTAAATACAAGAATTTCAAAGATAACCCTAGTGTAAATGGAAGAGGGTGGCTTTTCAACCGCATCACCAATTCTAGAATATATTCCTAATCCAATACAATCTCTAATCAGACAAAAGGCCCTTCTAATGCTATATTTTAAGTTGTTATCACAGGCAACCTATTACTCAGGAAACACCCTGTTTCATTTATTGAGACATCAGGAAGTAAAACAAAAATAGCAGCCAGTACACTCCCCAAAAGAACACTAAAATTACAGATAAATATCTGTAAGAAAAGCTGATTTCTTGCTCTTACTCACCAAGAGAGTACGACAGAGAAAATAATGACTGGTGGTGAGGTGTCTTTGTTGGTTTATATGAAAATTATCCTAAAAACGGCATTCTAAATGCATAGGCTTTACCATGTCCAGAATTTAACTGCTTTTTCTAATCCACTTACTGGATTGCTGTAGGGAGCTTTCTACAATTTAACAACTAGATAAACCAGCTGTTCTTCCATCTGCCGCCTGTTTACACAATGCACACACCCAGAAGTTATGATGCAATATTTACCACCTGCAGCCAGTTATCAAAGAACAAGGAAGTACCTTTGGCATCAATCCATTTAATTTTCAAAGGAAAGAAGGAAAGCCTTGCTGCTTTTGGAAGCAGGATTCCCATAAATCAGGGTTTGGCCTGACTTTGGCACTCAGAGCTCAAGCCTTTTTCTCCAGTTTTCAGTCCAAGGAGGTAGAATCCTAGGCTGAGAGTGCTGCCTTGCAAATTACAGCTATATTATACTATGAGTTCTGGCCCCCTGCTACAGCAGGCTTTTTGGAGTGGCTACTTTAGGCTCTTTTCTGCTGAAAGCAGAACTTGGAAAACAGACCCTCTTTGGGCCTAATATGACAGAAAGTGTGATTAAAATGAAATAAAATAAAATAAATATTCTTTGGTTGGACTACAGCTCCCAGAATTTCTTAAAACCAACATTTGCAAAGATGTTAAAAATAGGAGGAAAACTGTGCTTCTTCCATTCAATATAGAGCTTGGAAAACTTAACTTGTAAAACTTAACTTGTAAATATTTGCCTTTTTTTTTTAAAGAGAAATGCTCTGGGCGAACGTTGTTGGCGTTGAACATATCCTGATGTCCTTAAATTCCAGGTCTTGGTGCTGAAATCTCATGGCCTAGAATACTTCTGAGCTAGCAACCCTATTTGGAAGCCATTTTTAGCAACACTAAAGGCAAAAGGTGAAGAGTGCAAGCTCTTCAGGAAAAGTTACTAATTGCCATTTTATTAAAAAATCACCAGTTTAGGAAGTGGCCTTATAGCAACCAACTTAGACTATCTAGTTCAGTACTATTTATACTGACTGGCAGCACCTCCCCAGGATTTCAGAATGGAATCTTTCCCAAACCTACCGAGAGATAGTTGAACTCTGATTCATTTGAACTACACTAATCCCTTGACATTCACAAGTGTTAGGGGCACAGGACCCCCGTGAAAGTGGAAAAATCATAAATAACTCTAGGCCCTCCCAAACCACGTTTACCACACAAAAAATGTATGATCACCATATTCAACCCACCAGGCATCAGGGTTCCTTCACAAGGCAGAAGTGGCTGGCTGGTGAGGCATACCGCCACCTCCACTGCTGCCCCACACCATTTTTAAGAAGGACTTACAAGCCTTGTTCACAGTTTCTCAGTCTCATGAGGCTTGCAGTCCCTGTTAAAAATGGCATAGAGAGGCAGCAGAGGTGACAGCAAAAAATCCGTGAATAATCAAATCCGCAAAAGTGAAACCCACAAATGTGGAGGGCTGACTGTACAGACCTATAACTCTAGGGCCTGGTATTACAAAGTCACACCAAGGCACTTTATTATGATAATAACATTCAGTGGATATTTCTTTGTGAATGAAATATAATCAACAGACTGACTTTCTAACTAACAGAGCACACAAAATGACACATACAAACAGCATAAAAAAACCAAAGTAACCACTACATAAATTAAAGTTCATATTTGTAGTTTTCCAAAATAAACTGATGAAAACAGAAATTTGCTCTGGCATGGCCTCCTGTTTTTTAAATTCAAATACATTGGTTTTCACTTAGACCAAATTTATTTTTGTTTTTTAAGAAAGAGAAAACTAACATTAAGCACAGGGAGGGAGAGAGAGAGAGAGAGAGAGAGAGAGAGAGAGAGAGAGAGAGGGAGTGGGGGGGAATTTAAACCTGAAAATCTTATTTTGCATATATTTTTATCCAAAATAATCTAGTATGCAGTGTTAGACTGTCTCTGTATCTACAGGCTTCATGTACACTAACTCCACGGATGGATAAACTCTAAAAGCACAGTTTCAAAAGACGACATCAGAACATATCAATGAGACTGCAACTGTATGCACACATGCTTGAGTGTATGTTCTTTGAACATAACTGGACTTACATTGAAGTAAATACTATGCATACAATAATCAACTGCAGCTTGATGTCCTATATAAATAATCGGAATACACTTATATAATTCAGTAAACACCCCTTCAGAGGGCTCGTAGATTTTAAATAAAGTATAGCATTTAACCATTCTAGAGTATATAATCATTCAACTGGGCAAATGAAAACACTTTTAATTTCCAAAAATATTCAACGCTATAGTACAACCAATTTTTAAGACTAGACATACATTTATATTTATAAATAATTTAAGAGAACACCCTATGCACAAAACACCAGGAACAAATGCCACAAGCCTGTTAAGATAGTTCTTTCATCTCTTACAGTTATCTATCAGCAGTAATATACTGCAGTAAGAGGGCATTCATGACACATCCATCACTCAAGCTAAAACAGAAGCTGGGAGTCATCCTTTCCTTGTTAAGATGCTAGCTTGCTCACGTGCTGTCCTGGCAAAGCTCTTTTCATTTACTTTAAGGATTACTGTTACTCTGATCAAAGTACTCAGATCCTTTCCAGAATTTCTAATAGGCAAATGTGAAAAAGCTACAGATATGCATTAAAATACTAACAGGCTGTAATACTTAATGACTGAAGATCTAAAGGCCTACATTAAAGATATTAATTGGTCTTATAAACACCAGCAACTATATAACAAGTACCAGCAACTATATATTAACAATTTTTGTTAAACAATGATCAAAGATCGTTTTGTATAGCCTTTTGAAACTAAACCTTTCCAGGATGTGGAAAACTGAGCAGCTTCCATCATCCCTCACACATGAAATTGCAGTTCTTGGGATGGTGGTAATTGCAACTGATAAGCTTCAGAAGGTATCACCACTCATTTTCAAGTTATGTGCAGTTGTATTTGGGCACCCAACTTATCTGCTTTTGCTAGAAGGGTAGTGAAAGAACAACCAGAGCCTTTTCCTATACTTAAACTACTCTATGAATTAGGGTACAGAAAGAGAAAGAGATAGTTGCTTCTCCCACTTCTCCAGTGACAGAGCCAACTATTACAGGGTTGCACAGTGGCTTCTGTCTTGGTTGCCAGGAACCTCAGAGTCCTGTTGGACTATCACCCATCTCTGCATCCCTTTATTAGGGAGACAGCAAAAGCATGCAATTTCCATCTTTTGAACATCTGCAGGATCTGGAGGTTTCTGACTGTTGAGACTGCCCATCTACTTGTCCAGGTTATCTCATGCATGGATTACTGTAACATGTTACCGGAAGCTTTGCCTCCTGCTCCCTTCTTCCTCTGATTTTAATTCAGAACAATGCTGTCTGGGTTGTTTTAAATCTCCTGAAACATTCACTTGTTTTATTATTTCCGTAGATCCCTTCACTGGCTACCAGTCTGGGCCAGGGCCTGTTTCAAACTTTTGGTTCCAGTATTCAAGGCTTTGCATTCTAACTTCCCTCAGTACCTCACTGCTTGACTAGTATGGTATGTTCCATCCAGGAATTTAAGATCTAGAGGCAAAAGATTATTGTTTGTTCCACCAACATGCACAGCTGTCAAGGTTGTGAGGCTTTCAGGACCTGGCTCCGCATTGGTGGAACAGTCTTCCTTTGGGCCTCCAGCTAGAGGAGGATCTCACACATTTTCATAAAGGGCTGAAGATCTTCCTCTTTGAGTCACCAACTTAAGTTGTGTTTAAGATGGTGAGAAGGGCAGTGACTGGTGAGGTGTTGGAGATTTCATTCCGTGTGTTGCTATAGTGTTATATTTATTACCCTTGTTCCTGACTGTATATGTTGATGTTCTGCCCTCTGGTGAAAAGGGCGTTATAAAAAAAGTTGTTGTTGTTGTTAATTACTTGAGGCACAGGAGATGATCACAGAACTTTGGAAAGTTACCTTTTTGAGCTACCACTCCCAGCATCCCCAAGGGAGCTCTGGAGGGGAGAAGGAAGGCTCATGCATGCCTTCTACTCCCAATTCCCTTGCCTTGTGCGATGGCATGCTTTCTCAGCGCTGGGGCCAGAGGCAAAGGAATGAGAGGGAGGAGCTCTGGAGGGGAGAAGGTGCATGTGTGCCTCCTCCCCCATTCCTTTGCTTTTTGCCCTTCCTTCTCTGCACCTGGCAAAATGAAAGAGAATGGAGGAGGAGAATGGGGGGAAGGCACATATGTCTTCCAAATAATCAAATTCGCGAAGGTCAAACCCACAAATGTGGAGGGAGGACTATAATGAGATTCCCAAATTCATAGTTCCACTGGCAGAGGGCTAGAAAGAACAATTTCAATTTTTTCTCTGGTATATCTTCCAGAGTGTGATTAACAGTTAAAATTCAATAAGAACCGTATTTCACTTGCTGCATATGATGTGATGTGGGAGAAACATTACATGGCAGTCTGAAAAAGTGAGCAAAAAGCAAAGCCGATCAAAAGAAATTAAAGGCATAACAAGTGTTTTTCATTTTTTGCTTCAGAACAAAAGTACAGCTGCAGTGCTAAATCACCTAGAAAGAAAAGGATGAGGGCATGAGTCACCTCAATCTTATCAGCTTACCTGCAGTACTTGAGCTAAAGCTTGTATTTTTATGGATAAACTATAATCTATGTTTCATTATTGCCATGGCATTCCCATTTAACTAGTATGCTGCAAAGAGGAGCAAAACGTATTTTTAAAACATTCTCCCACACAGATTTTTGGGGAAGGCATTCTGTCAGACCAATAAATATTGGTTACATTTGGTACATGTGTGAAGAATTTAAATTGTACAGAGTGGTTCCTGCTCATACTGTAACAGGCATCTTAGTTCTGTTAACTGCTGTGGTTCAATTATACTGATTCCACGCATTTGCCCCCACAACTTCTCAAGGTCTTTGAATAATTCTGAAAGTATACTGTATTGTCTGATATAACTGCCAAATTATAGTGCACATATATGCAATGGACAGAACAGTTTTTCCTTCACTAGCAGCACCTCCAGTTCAGTCAAACAAAATGCATAAACTGGGTATTGTTTCAATGACACATTTGCCAACATTGCAGCCTGCTCTGTCCAAGTTTTCAGACACTGTAGCAACTACACTTTAGGCCGCTGGTGCAAAAAAGTGGACACTTCTTAACCTGGGCTAGGAAGCCAAATGGTGACAATTGCCTCCAATGTCTTAGTAATACTTTCAGGTATCGCTTACATTGACTTTCCTATCTATCTAATGTTTTCTTTTTCCTGCTCTAGGACAACTCAGGAACCTGTGTGCTTCACTCAAGTCAAGAGGCAAATCTTGGAAATTCAGGTGACCTTTGGGTTTTCAGAAACTCAAAGCCATTGCCTTTTTTTATCCCTCTGTACACTTCTAGGCATACTCCAATACCTAAACACCCATCCACCACTCATTCAGACTGCTATCTCCATCTTTAAACTGTTTGACTACTATCCTTCTGTCCCTATTTTCAAGTTTTATTTTCCTTCTCACAATCCCCACTATTTCTTTTAAACCAGCTAGCCTCATGAAGCATTCTGGAGAACAAGAAGCTTGCACAATTTCTGGCATTTGGGCTGTTCCTCACAAGGTAAGGATGGACAACATGTTGCTTTCCAGATCATATTGTCCTGTCAATCCCATCAGCCCTACCCATTATAGCCAATGATGAAGGAATACTGTCCACTAATAACTGGAGGATTACACGGCCCCCATTCCTGTAAAATAAGTCTTATTCTATTCTAATCTAGGATGTGTTTTAGCTGTATTTTAATCTATGCTGTACCCTGCCTCAAGCCTTAGGAAAAGCAGGGTAAGAAATAAAAATGTATTCTTTTATTATTATTTATTCAAGTGTTTTTTTTTTCTGATTAATGTTTTTTCCGGGATCTGCAGAAGAGAAAACCACTGGTAGATTACAGCAGACATTACAATCACTTTATAATAAGCACCAGCTTAAGACAAGTTTTACTAAAAGTTCTTGACATTTCACAGATCGCTATGGTGACATAGGCTAATAATGAATTCTTTTCCATTTGTTTAGGTCAGTGGTTCTCAACCTGTGGGTCTCCAGATGTTCGTGGACTTCAGCTCCCAGAAGCCCTGAGCATTGACCATAGTGGCTGGGGCTTCTGGGAGCTGAAGTCCACAAACATCTGGGGACCCACAGGTTGAGAACCACTGGTTTAGGTTCTCTCATTCCCACTTTTCTCCAAATTCAAGCTTGGATTATGTTTGCCTTAGATTGGCATCAACTCCATTAAACAGGAAAAGTGCATTTTTCTGTTTTACTCCGTTATACAGGAAAAGTGAGTGAAGGGTTTCTCCTCAATTTAATTTAGGATTCTTTCACAATGTGTGTGATGATACAATTCCACAGTGAACCATAGCAGCTCATAGGTCAAACACAGTACGAATCCAAATGTTTGCAGAAAGACCCCAGGACGCAGTGCTGTGTTCGCATATCACAGTGTCTCTACTCTGTTAGATTCTTCCTGGTAGAAGGAAAGCAGGAACTGCTCTAGCAGAAAACAATGCTGGAAGCAAAAGTGCTCCTTGAAAATACCTCCACTAGTAACATATGCGTTCCTCCAAACAATATGCCATATTTTAGCTCTTATTAAATACACAATTGCCACACATCATTATGACAGACAAGGCATCTGCAAAGAAATGCTGTACATATTTGCAAGCAACCCTCAGAGGAATGAACAACCTCTGTGCACAGGGACAATTGCACCCTCACCATAACCCTCACAGTATAGAGAGTGGGTTGTTTGCCAACAATACCACATCTCACTCTCACCTATAAAATCCTCTCCTATATTTCTCCACTCCTCTCTCCTATTTCATCTTGAGTGATGAAGTGAGAAATGAGTGAAACCTAGCTTCAAGTTTGCCCTCATCCTTTCTTCCAAATTCAATACGACCTATTGAGAAGTAAGGCACCCGAACCCAAACTCAATGGAATCTACTGAGAACCAAGCCAGCCTTTATCCAAGGACTTCCATCCCAGGTATAGCCTCTTGGTAATCCTAAAGTGTGACAGAACATTGGGTGAGGACAAAATATTGAGATTTGCCTCTTGCCACAGTGTTGTCCCTAGAGCCTCTACATTTTCCTGTAGTAACATATAAGAGGTTGCCAGGAGGATGAAGTCATTTTCTTATAGGAGTGATAGGAAAAGCACACATTCAGAGCATAACTGGTTTAGAGTGAAGGTTAAGATACTCTCTCCTCCTCCTCACATTCTCACCTTCCTTTGTATGTGGCAATTGTAGTAGGTCTGTGGAGAGATGCCAGCTCATCTCTTTAAAAACCTCCATCTCAACTGAAAAGCCATCTATTGTGCTCCCTAAAAGAGGACTGGGTGTGTGCTTGAGGCGAATACACCGTTTGTGAGCCCTTGGAAATTTTTCTAGTCCATATAAGGATTTTCATTATGCACACTGGTTTGGTTTATGTCAAAAGTGATGTGGATTTTTCAATTCTTTGTTTGCCAATGTTTTTAGCTTACAAATTCCTTCTTTATGTCACAAATGGACAGCCAATCATTTGAGATAAATACCACAGACTCATCCTCTTACCTGAATGTGGGTCCTGCTGTCAATAATCTTTCAAGGCAAGGAATATGACCATTGTTGCTTACAATGAAATGTTACAAATATTGTAACTGCAACATAATCAACTGGAACAAGAAACAGGAGTACAAAAATAACTATAGTAAGATGTCATGGCAACTCATGTTCTGTAATTTTACAAGAACATTTCTAAACTTTTTTTTTACTCTCCTTTTATTAGATTCACCTAGAATTATACATTTTGGTAAGTTTAATAAACCGCAATTTACATGCAAGTCCTATGCATCAAATAAGTTAAGAGGCAATGTTTCAAACCCATAATAGAAATGATGAGATACTAAATCTACAATGGACATTTATGTGAAAAGAAGTTTCAATGAATTCAATGGGGATTAAAGTAGACTGAATAGTAAATCAGTGACTTCCTACTGATCTGAAGGACCATATACTGCTATATGAGCCCGCCTGGGTTCTGAGATCTTCAAGATCCATGTCTTATTCCAGACATCTTCACAAACACAGTTAATGGAGGAATGATTAGAGGACTTTCCTGTCTCTGTGCCCAGACTGTGGAACTCCCTTCCTAGCGAGACTTGTCTTACTATCAGCATGCTAAGGAAGGGCTTTTAGCAGAGGAATGCAGAACCATTGTTTAGTTATGTGCATTAAAATTGTCTGTAATTCAATTACGTTTTAATACAATAACTTGTTTAATTCCCTTTTAGTATTAGAGTTGGCCCACCGTATTCACAAGAGATTGGTTTCAGGATGCCTGATGAATACCAAAAAGCATGTGTTTTCATGTGTTTTCAAGTTCCTGTGGAAAAAATGTTGCAGGACAGCATTTGTCCCTGCCAAAGCTCCAGGGTGGCCATCAGCTCTCGGCCAAAGCTCCTCACTGCTGTGTGATTGTAGGAGCAGTTTCAATCCTGGTTGCTTGTTCACCAGTAAGAGACCAGGATCAGGACCAGCGCCGCCAGTAACCATCAGTAGGTGCTGATGACCTTCATCCAGGAGCCAGTGTCCACCTGGGATGGCTGAGGGCATCATTCCCAATCCTGGTCATTTGCTTACAAATGAGTCACCAGAATTGGGACTGCCCCTGCTGCCATGTCTCTACCTAAGCTCCTCGCCACCCTGCACTTGTTGAGGTGAGACAGCAGCAAGCTCTCTTCCTGATGCCCTGCTTCCAGGGAGCACATAAGACATCTGCTTTACAAGCTGCCTGGGCCTTGCCTGAAGCCCAGACCTTGCTGCTACCTCCCCTTATCACTCTGGAGATGCTTCTGCACTGAAATGTCTGGTCATTTAATTTTTAAAATATTTTTTCACTTTTAACTTTGCATAGGGTTGAATTTGTGAATGCTGATCTTGTGAATACTGCAGTCCCACTGCATAACTTTCTATATTTTCATTTTGGAGTCTCCTTGGTCCCAGTTTTGGAAGAGAAGTTAGATATACAACCAAACAAACTGGAAGACCATACAACTCAGTGAACTGGAAAGCATTTGAATTCCAGGGGAAAAAAATTATGTGAACAAAACTTTTCAACAACTGAAACACTTCTGAAGTTACTGCAAGGCAGGAATTCAGGTATATCTGAAAACACGGCTGCAATATAAAGAAAGGAGGGGATTTCAGACAAGAAGCAAGATTGTCCAAACACAGTGGGAATGTGGGGGGAGGGAGGAAGGGGGAGAATTTATAACAAGGGCCAGAGCCTGGAGGTGAGCCAGCACAAAACATGTTCTGAAGGGGGCCATAGCTTCTCCAGCCAGCCAGACATTAGCTCTTCACTATCTGCCAACAGCATTATACAATAGGAAGGAGTGCATATATTATCAGGCTTCATGCTAACAGGCCTGGGTCAATCATTACCAGCAACAGTGTGGGACTACTGAAGTTTTACCTATCAGTATTCAGCAATGACAGCCCCATAACTGTGTAAATAGAAAAGCTGTCTACTTTGATGCCTTCTGAACAGCTCATGCCAATGGCACAAAGGGGGAAAGCCATGAAACTTTGATAACAGCTCATAATGTGAAAAAAAGAATACTCATTGGGACGGAAGAGTTGGAGAAACACTTCTTCCTGGCAGGCATTGTCTATTTCCTAAAGAAAGTCCTCCTACAGAGCCAGTTCTGAGTGTTTTTCACAACAATCTAAAAGAAAGGAACTAAAAACACCTGACTGTGTGAAATTCCTCAGCTATTAGATGAAGATTTTTTCTAGACTGCAGACTACAGCAAGTTGTTAGCTCCAGCTGACCTCCTTTCATTTGTCCAATGGGACGTGGAGCTATATAAATTCTGCTGCTGTTCTTGCTCTACGAATACACTTAATATTCAATAGTTTTAGGCCAGGAAAAATAGAAACAAGCAGAACAGGGGATGATGTGGATAATGACCACACAGAAGTTCACATTAGCATCTCCATGGGAAGATTATGCTTTCTGGAAACCAAGAAAAAAAAGCAGCTTTATTGCTTGCCCAGGACAGCACATATGGAAAATAAGGGCCAAATTACCCATGGCAGTGGCAGATGTATTTAGAAACAAAGGTCTACCCCTTACTATGTAGAAAAGTGGGGGCTCTTTTCAAGAGCAAAGAGGTGAGCCCAGGTGAAGAATACAGAACTTTTCCATGCAACCAGCAGCTTACCTCTCCACAGACACTTCTCTCAACTAAGCTCTAATTCTATAAGAGAATGCTTGGCTCTAGTAAAAAACACTTGGCCTGGGAAGATAGACTGGGAAGAAAGAAAAAGCAGGCACTAAATAGATTTTGCATTCCTCACCTACGTGTTATGTCTACTAAAAATGGATTCCAAATTTCCCTCTTTCTAAGGGAAGCAAAAGAATGTAGCAGTGGTAATGCATACTGGGGAGCAGCTGCAACAGATGCCACAGAATTTCATCAAAGTGAGGGTTGCTGAGTGAACGTAAGTGAGAAAGGATGGTATTCCCAGCCAGGAGTTCTTCTATTCCATATGCTTCAGTCTAGTTTCCCAGATTTCTGTTGGCAATTCCTTTGTTAGTTAAGTGAACTCCTAATTCACAGGGGAATGCAGTCACTACAACACTCACCCATTCACTGAAGTGAACTGCAGTGAAATACCCTGGTATCTGAGCTCCATGGCATGTGTCATCCAAAGGTAAGTATGAATATTTGGCCAACAATATCAACTGGTAGAAAGCAGCCATTCACACTTACCAACAAAGATGACTGTTTTTCCTACCGCCCTCACCATTTCACAATGGAAGCTTAATTCCATGTGTGTGCTTTTTAAAAAAATAACACATCCATTGCACCACAGCCTGTTTTTCCATTTTTTAAAAAAAATCTAGCAGAGCTTATACATTTACTTCAAATTATGGCCTTATAAATACAGCTTAGTCATCCAAAGTCATCCAAAGAAAAGAGCCAAGCAAAGTTTTCAAGGGAAAGTGAACACAGAAAAAAAAAAAAGATTTCTAAGTGTTAATCATTTTCAGTGTCTCACTCTGCGCAATGATAGAAATGTTGAGACTGCAGGAAAAATTAACTGAAGCAGAATTCTCATTTAAGAGGCAATGTTCTCATCCTGCTCCAGGTGGTTAGAATCCCCCACAACATATCAGCATTTTTTCTCAAGGGGCTTCAAAAGAGGAAAGGAAGTTACAGGAGTCATCTTCTCCAACTGAACAGAAGCCTCAAAGGACAACAAGCAGACATAAGCATACCAGCAGCTAATCAGGCTGGGATGAGAGCTGGTTGGCTCCAGCCTTTGTAAGAAAGGCAGAGGGCAGTGGCTCAATGCCAGAAACAACATGTGTGTTTGCTGCCCTTGCCTTTGTGCTACAGATTCCCTGCTTGCTATCTTCCTGCCTTCTCTGACTTTGCTGCCCACTGGATTCCTGACCTTTGTACTGACACTGGACTTCCCTTCTGTTTCATTCTGACCAGGCAAGCTTTATTGGACTTCTAAGCTGTATCCGTTTGCCTGCTGAATATTTTGGCACTCCATTGCCTGGCAATGGGCAGCTGGTGCCTATGACACATACGCCATACACTGCTCTACAGCTCCTCATTCTCAGGTGATTCCCCTCTCCATTTCTTCCTGCATTGGGGTCTGTTGCCCTTGCTGTTCTAACTGTAGAGCAGATTCCCAGACAGCCCCTACAGTCCTGAGCAATGGAATTTGCTAGGGTTCTGGGAAGTCAAGAGCTATTCCTCTGCATTTTATTTCTTTACTGTTCTTTTTGGCCTTTACTCTTTACATAAAGTTCTCACTTGTCGTCAAACGACAAATATGGTGGCAAAGCTCTATGCCATATGGCTTGATATACATTATGTATATTCTCTATAGAGGATTTACATTGTCCTAGTGGTGTATAAATCCAATTACAAAGTATCTGATATCAGAATGGGACACAGCAGGGATGAGCAAACTGTTGTCTTCCAGATGTTATTGGACTGTAACTTCCAGCATTTCTAGCCAGTAGAAACATTAGTGAGGAATGTCGAGAGTTTCTGTCCCATACCATCTGAAGGGTCACAATTTGCTCACAGGTTATACTATCACCTCTGCTGCTGGAAAAATGTTAGAACATCAACAAGCATCCCACCATCAACACTGTGAAGTCCTGTATTTAAAATGTTTAAATCTTGTAATCCAAAAATACTGATTCTTACTGGGTGTTTGAAAATATCAGTAATATCTGGTAGTCAGCTGCAGAGCACAGCATTCTAAAAGGCTGCAGAGAAGGATTTCCAAGTGATCAAAACACCCATACAAATATATAGAAATATGAATTTCAATAATATTTTTCTCATCCCTATGCAGCATGTTTCATTTGTCTTCCCTACAGCTCTGGATGTGATGTTGGATCATCCCTTTCAATAGCCTACAATTAGGAAGAAAAGATAAGCACTTAATCTTTGCAAGGAAGAATTTTAAAAAGTGCAGCTCTCTTAAAATGCCAGAAACAAATTATGGATGAAAACAAATGCACATTTTTCTGCCAGATGCAACATTCATGTATTAATGTCTGCTTGATTAATATCCGCCAAGGAAGAACAACAAGTTATCTTTTTGGAATTATTGGCCTTTAAGGATGCCAGGCTAGTGCTAATGAATCATGTCTCTGCATAGTATTTATTAGATTTAAATGATTCAGTAGCATGGTCTACATGTTCAATATGACCTTTTAAAAAGCTTTCATATAAATTGTTTCAAATGTGGGATTAGGCAATTAATATTGCTTTGCCATGCATCTGCAGAGTCTTATGGCAGACACTGAGTTCAGATAAGATTAAAAAGCTGCTCTACGTCTTTAGATGTACTTTTCCACATCTGTTATTTTAAAAAGATTTTAGACTGTTTCAATCAAAATGCTGTGAAACTGTTTTAATCTGACAGTTTAACTAATTGTTTGTAACATGTAGTTTGAGTTATTTTAATCTGCATTCTGTTTAGTCTATGTCACAAGCCACTTTGGAACCTGCACTGGGAAAGAAGTGCAATATTAAATAAACAAACCATGAGAAACCATAACCATAAAAATACAAAGAATATGGCTGGCATCCTGTTCAGCAATTATGATGTCAAAAGTCTGCCTTACAACATCACAATTCACCTTTATAAGTAATTACATATACAATGACCAAAGATCTCCCCCAAAATCTTTTGGGGTTTTTTTTTTGGGTTGTTTTTTTTTACTTTTTAAACTGGTCAGTCCCCCCAGCATGGCCATTTCCCAGTTCCAAGTGCAGGGAGGTGAACCATGATGCATCCAGCCCTTTTCCTATAGCTGTGTGCACAGCAACAGGCAGTGGCAGGGACGTCCAGCTGTTTTCCAATAATTGGGTGTGCTGGAACAGGCAACTGCAGGGATGTCCAGGTTTCTTTCTGTGAAGGGGCTGCACAGCTTTAAAGGTAAGTTTTTTGGGGATGGCATAAGGAGATGTAGCTGTGAGACATAGCTATGGCACTGTAGCTAGTGAGGATCTCAGCCTACGTTTTGGCTACCCTTTGTAAAGCTAGGTGCAATATACCTCTCTGAATAGCCCACTCAAAACAAGCACCATTCCCTGCACAATGAACCATATCACAAAAGCAGATTTTTTGGGATAGGGCAGAAGTGGAGAATCCAGCACAGTGTAGTGGTTTGAGTAAGACTCCAGGAGACGAGGGTTTGAATCCTCACTTGACCGTTTGGCAAATCAACAGTTTCTCAGCCTAAGAAAGAGGCAATGGCAAACTCCCTCCAAATAAATATTGCCAAGAAAATTCCATTGACACATCTGCCTTAAGGTGGTCCTAAGTTGGAAAGGACACAAAGACACACAGCAATAACAACAACAACATGAGAGACTAACTACTAGCCTAAGCACTGTAAATTAAGAGCTGGATAGCATCCTTCTGCTGGTTTATGAGAAGTGGGATTAAGTAGAGGGCAGGAACTGCCACAGACTCTCTGCCACACTGGATCCCAGTGTTGGTGGTATTCATAAGGAGTCCCCAGGTCTAAGCACTGTTCTTTCATGGAGTCTGGGGACTCCAAATCTTGTGAGATGCAATTTGTACACCTCAAGATGCATGATTTTGGCCAGTAAGAATGGGATGGCCAATTGGTTTTTCTTTTAGCTTCTTGGACATTGTCTTTTTTTTTAGGGACAGAGATTTAGGGACAGGCCGCCCAGTCAGCCTGACATCAGTACCCAGAAAGATCCTGGAGCAGATCATTAAGCAGTCAGTTTCTAATCACTTAGAAAGCAATGCAGTAATCACGAATAGTCAACATGGATTTCTCAAAAATAAGTCATGCCAGACTAATTTTATCTCTTTTTATGATAGAGTTACTAGTTTGACAGATGAAGGGAATGCTGCGGATGTAGCATATCTCGATTTCAGCAAGGCCTTTGACAAAGTTCCCCATGACATCCTTGCAAAGAAGCTGCTAAAATGAGGGCCGGACAGGGCTACTGTTAGATGGATTTGTAACTGGTTAACCGACCGAAACCAAAGGGTGATCACGAATGGCTGCTTTTCATCCTGGAGAGAAGTGACTAGCGGGGTGCCACAGGGTTCTGTCCTGGGCCCAGTGCTGTTCAGTATCTTCATCAATGACTTGGATGAAGGAATAGAGGGCATGCTCATCAAATCTGCAGATGACACCAAATTGGGAGGGGTTGCTAATGCGCCAGAGGACAGGATCAAAATTCAAAATGGCCTGGACAGATTGGAGAGCTGGGCCACGGCTAACAAAATGAAATTCAACAAAGAGAAGTGTAAGGCCCTACACTTAGGTAGAAAAAATGGAATACAGAAATATAGGATAGGGGACACGTGGCTGGATAGCAGTATGTGCGAAAGGGATCTAGGAGTCTTAATAGATCACAAGCTGAACATGAGTCAGCAGCGTGATGCGGCAGCCAAGAAAGCCAATGCAATTCTTGGCTGCATCAATAGGAGTATGGTGTCTAGATCAAGGGAGGTACTGGTACCACTCTACTCTGTTTTGGTTAGACCTCATCTTGAATACTGTGTCCAATTCTGGGCACCCGAATTCAAGAAGGACATGGTCAAGCTGGAGCAAGTCCAGAGGAGGGTGATGAAAATGGTGAGGGGCCTGGAAGCCATGCCCTATGAGGATAGACTTAGAGAGCTGGGTATGTTTAGTCTGCAGAAGAGAAGGTTAAGAGGGGACATGACAGCCATGTTTAAATATCTGAAGGGATGCCATACAGAGGAGGGAGAGGGCTTGTTTACCGCTGCTCCAGAGACCAGGAAAAGGAGCAATGGATTCAAGCTGCAGGAAAGGAGATTCCACCTGAACCTCAGGAAGAACTTCCTGATGGTCAGGGCTGTCCAGGAGTGGAATATGCTGCCTCAGAGTGTGGTGGAGTCTCCTTCCTTGGAGGTTTTTAAGCAGAGGCTGGATGGCCATCTGTCGGGAGTGTTTTGAGGGTGTTCCTGCATGGCAGGGGGTTGGACTGGATGGCCCGTGTGGTCTCCTCCAACTCTACATTTCTATGATTCTAAGCTACTTGGCAGACCATATCTCCCTGTATGAACCAGCCCTGGCTCTAAGATCATCAGAAGAGGCTCTTCTCTCAATCCCACCAACGGTCTAAGTACAGTTGGTGGGACTTGAGAGAGGGCCTTCTCAGTGGCTGCCCCTATACTCTCAGCTCCCTTCCCAGGAAGGACAGAATGGCTCCCTCCTTGTTGTTCTTCCAGCGGCAAGAAAAGACCTTTTTATTCAGCCAGGCATTTTAATCCAGAAAGTTTTTTAAAAAATGAGCTAAAGCCTGCTTCTGCTTTTAACTTCAATTGCATCTTTTAATATCTTTTTAGCTGATTTAATTCTTATATGGTTTATATCTAGTTTAACATATACTATTTATATGTTAATATTTTGCACTGTTTTAATATGCAAGCTGCTTTGAGGCCCGATGTTGGGCAAAAAGCTGAATATAAATAAAGATCATCATCATCTCCACCACCACCACTTTGTGAATCTGTTTTTACTAAGACAAGAGCAGTAACTTTCAGCCAACATGAATCTAATCCATATTTCAGCACAGAGTTTGCCATGGGAATAATTTCCTAAAGTTTACAAGGGAATAAAGCAAGCTTCACAACCACTAAAAGTTCCCATTTTTGAACCATGCTTGAATGTAAACATAAACAAAAGATCTGTTCAGCAACAAAAGAGCATTTGCTAAACAAGATAAATCCGATTGTTCAGGGCATGTAACAGTGCCATCTGCTGAAATCACAAAATTCTAGTGTTCTACAAAAAAAGGGGGGAGGGGATGAGAATTCATATTTTTACCATTTATTTCCATCACGGATCTAGGCACTTGAAAAAGCTTCATGAGTTAAAACAGGAGAAAAGTAATTGAAAAGCTCAAGTTTGTGTTGTTCTCCTTTTTATTCAATTATGATATTTTAATATAAAAATGCACTTTTCTCTTAATAATTTGAATGCAGGATAGCATATAAATCTGAATAAACTGTTCCACTGAGATGTTCTGTCCCTACCCCTCGCTGGCAGATTGCCAGCTCCTAACAGTTTTAAATTTCTTTCTTTTCAAAAATGTGGCTATATCTGCAGTTTACTGCATTGTAGCACTAAGACAGGTTCTGTCACCCTGGAAGCGTTAATAGTACTATTACACAAAGAACTGGATGACAGATGGACTGCTTTCAGATAGAATGATCTTCCAAATGGAGTTTTAAGGAGACAGTGTTCCCACATATGGGCTTCTGAACTTCTATTATATTAAGCTTAACAATACTCCACAGGGAAGAAAAGATATTCAAAAAGGCTATTGCTGAACTTGAAAAATTAGAAGTATTTTTAAAAAATCGTCTGTTGTTTTTTCTTTAGGATGTGTTATTAATGAGAAGTTAACTGTACACTATACAATCCTATGAGTAAGAATTCCAGAGCAGTTTATGAGGTGCTTTGTAGCAGAGAGATGTCAAGTGGGAAGAGGGTTAATTACCCTATTCCTCTAGATATACAAATGTGTACACAAGGTAGCCCATGGGTCCTAATGATGGTTGATGATGGTTGCAGTTGTTCTTCACACTTCTATTCAACTGTGCTGGACTGTGGCAAAGGAGGAGCAGAAATACGAGCCACAACTGGAATATGAAGTCAAACTCATAACCATCAAGTGGCATTCAAAGCTATCTCTTGCTTGTCCCGGCTCTAAATCTGCCCAGAAGCCAGCCATTGTTATCTTCTTCCTAATCAAACTTCATGACTCATACTCTCTGCTTACATCATTTTCTAGACTGCATTTCCTCAATCTCTTATACAGAACTCTCCTGAGCAGAAAAAGCTATTTAGCAGGAATAGACAGTGATACAAGAATAGTCATGAGCAAACAATAATTTTTAGCTTCTGCCTTTCATTTCTCTACTTTTGCTCCTAAGACTAGGAGCAAAGTTTCTGTCCCAGGATACTCTGGGTACCACATAAAGTACCAAAAAGTTTCCCAAAACTAAAATTGACTATGAAGTTGACTTCTGATTTTGAAAATGTCTGGGTTGTAGATTCCTACACTGCATACATTATGGATGTATACAGAAATACAGTGGCAATGTTTTTTTTAAAAGTGGAAATTAAGCAATCAAGCCCTGGAACAAAAAGAGTTCATTAGACTGAAGCAAGGAAACAGAGGTCAACCACACATGAAAACCTGAGATATTGCTGCTATGAGCACAAGTGACCTTGATGAGGTATTTTCTGAAAGTCCTGGTGAACTTTTTGCTAGAATAGCTAACCAGGTGAATGCCCTCCATATATAATTTAAGAGCTTTAAAAACAGGGAGAAAGTTGTGAATGGTGAAGAGCAATATCACTCATCAATATCCAGTAAGATGAAGAATCAGACCAATCTCAGTGAAGAGTACATTTTCTACTCTTTTAGCCTGTATAGTTAATCAAATGCTATTGTTTACTAAAGTGGAAGTAGGAGGGAACATGGCTAAATGGGGGGGACCTAGACACTAGGAAAGGAATACACAGCCAGCATGGTGTAGTGGTTTGATCACTGGGTTACAGTTCTAGGGACCAGGGTTCGATTCCCTGTCTAGCCATGGAAACTCACTGGGTGACCTTGGGAGCATCACAATCTCCAGAAAAACACATGATAGGTTTGCCTTAGGGCAGTGGTTCTCAACCTGTGGGTCCCCAGATGTTTGTGGACTTCAGCTCCCAGAAGCCCCAGCCACTATGGCCAATGCTCAGGGCTTCTGGGAGCTGAAGTCCAAAAACATCTGGGGACCAACAGGTTGAGAACCACTGCCTTAGGGTCACCATAAGCCAGAAACAACCTGAAGCCACACCACCACCACCACAACAGACCACTTGAAGGCTTCTTCCAAATGCACCCAGGAATGACTTTGTCTATTACCAGTATACTCTTTTCTTATGATTTGCCAGCCAGACTTGTAGATCAACGCTTCTTTAACATGCTGGAAAGAGCTAGTAAGGCAAGCTTATCTACCTTTTCCCCTTTTTCTCTCTGTTTTGCTGTTCACACATGCTCAGTAATCGTTTCAGGAGGCAGCTGCTGTTTACTTTGCCTGTTATAGGCAGGCACACACATCTACAGTAAGATTGCCGTAAGTAGACGCTCATTCTTTCCCAGTTCAAGCTTTATTTATTTATTTATCACACCACTGCAAACAGATCCTGAAAATTCATGTTTCTCCAATCCTCCTTCACTATTCTCCCAAGCTTGGTGCTAGGCATGTCACACACACACTCAGCATCAGAAAACCCCATGATAGGTTTGTCTTAGGATTGCCATAAGTTGGGAACAACTTGAAGGCACACTGCAACAAGAAAAGGAATGAAGTTTTTTTTAATGGACATTTTAACTAATGGGAGCTTAAGAAACAAAAGTAAATAGGCTCTGGGATCTGCTCAACAGGGGAACAGGCTTTCTCAGAAAGTGATGGACTTTCCTTTGTTGGAAGGATTTACACAGAAGTTAAATGGCCACTTTCAGGAATACCTGAGCTGTAGATTCCTCACTGGCAAGGAGGTGAGTTTGTGGTGTCTTTCAACTATAATAGATGATGCATGGGCCCTGCCTCTGGTTTAAATATATCATTGCCAAGGGCTTTATCCTTCCTTCAGATATCGAACCAGATGTCACAAGGTTCACAAGCTCTATCTAGCTCTGCAAGACTGACTACTAGTAGTGTTTCATCCACAGAAGAAAGGGTCATGAGAGAGTAACTACCTACAGGAAAGGATTGCAAAGACAAAAAAGAAAAGTGATGTTTATGCCTTGAATTGTTAGTATACTTTCTAAACAATATCTGATTTCTGAACAGTACTATAGCAGCACTTGTAGCACTGTGTTCTCCCCTACCCCCCAAATGCTACGATTGTTTAAATATCCATGTAGTTCCTTTTGGCATGAGCTCTTGTCCTTTGCTTTCTTCCTGTCCTCTTATATTCTAACCATTTTAGCTCCTTAGTAAACTTTGTGAATGTTACTCTAGATCAGTGGTTCTCAACCTGTGGGTCCCCAGATGTTCGTGGACTTCAGCTCCCAGGAGCCCTGAGCATTGGCCATAGTGGCTGGGGCTTCTGGGAGCTGGTCCATGAACATCTGGGGACCCACAGGTTGAGAACCACTGCTCTAGATATATTGTATGCCTAAGGTTAGAGTTGTACATATAAATATCCAGTAAAACTTAATCAGATCTACTCCTTGCTCACAAAAGCTCTGATTTGTGTCCCAAGAGCCCCAGTGAAGAGGCTTATCTCCTTCCTTTTCAGACACCATGACTCATTCTCTCTGCTGACATCACTCCCCTGGACTGCAGTTCTGTAACTCCACGTAGCCTTCTCTGTTCAGGAGAATTCAATCAAACAGGAATGGAGGTTGCTGCAAATATATTTCTAAAGAATACCCTCTGCTTAAACTACTTTTTACTTGTCTCTTTTCCTCTTCATTCCTTCAAAACTAGAAGACACAAACCTGCTTACACAATTTCAGCCAACACTTGACAATCCCAGTGCTACCTTTACATTTTATTGTGTATTGCAGTCATTTAGCATACTTTTACTACAAGGGCAGAGAGTGCTAAGCAGGTACTGTAAAATGAATACACTTTGGTTATTACCTGAATCGAATACAATCTGGAAGCAGTGGGGTATGAAAGTTTTTTTTTCCTGCAGCTGATCACATTCTAGCCGCTTTTAGTTTTAGAGTACTGGTATACAGGATACGCTATTTCTCTGTCTGGAATGCTGTTACGTATATACATATATATCACATTCTAGAGCAACCTTGAAAAGAAGCCAAAATGGGTTATACAAATGAATAATCAGGTTTGTTTTTCAATGATCTTAGTCATAAGAGGCAGGGATCAGGTTCAGCAGCCACCTCAACAATACTTTATTTTCTTCCCATATGACTAAATATTTGTTATGTACTCTTATGACCGGAGGGTACAGATGCAAATCTAGTGAGTTACTCATTACCAGTTTTACTCTCCCTGACACTTTGATGCATTCAGGATCCGCTAACTCCTTAAGGGAAAAATAAACAATCTTCCTCATAGAAATACATGTGCATTGATTCATATAATTTAACTCTGCTCATTAAATTGCATCCTGTACAAATTTACATGGAATTAAGCTCCACCGAACACAACCGACACCTCCTAGCATAGAACTGGGTTGTTAGCTCTAATTTCCTTGTAAACAATTGTTCCTGCTTTTCGCTGTTCCTATCTTTATCTTGATCTGTAAGTGAAATTACACTGAATTTTATTAATGCTCTGCCGCAGGAACAGCTGGACTGGATGAATGTGTACAGCCAGCTGCATGAGCAAACAAGAAAGATTCAGAACTATACTCCTTGAACAGCACCACACTGTCCCATGGTGCCATCTGGGGAGTTTCTCAAACTGTTCACTGGTATGGCATCCTGCTAATCAAAGTGCTGTGTGTGTGTGTGTGTGTGTGTGTGTGTGTGTGTGTGAAGATATAACTCCACCATGCCCATTGCTTTACGCATCACTGGAGTATCTCTTTTGAGGCTAGCTTGTAACATCCAAGATCACACAAGGTCCTTTGCTTCTCAAATAGAATGTATAAGGCACTGCAAGATTTTTGCCAACAAGATATCTATCTGTCTATCTATCTATTCCATATCTTGAATGGCTAATGGGAGAGATCTATTTCAAAATTGAACTTTTTAAATTTTATCAGATTAACAACATGTCTGCACAGGATTCTCCAACTGAACTAAAAGGCCATTTGTACAAACTCAATTTCTTCATAGTTTATAAATATTTGTTAAAAAATATGCCAGGAGAGATCTGGCCAATCTATATCACACCCAAGTAAGTTCTTTCAGACTTCTTTAGTGTTCACTGTCTACAACACCTCTTTTGTACTAACAGTGAAACCATTCTCACCTTCCTTGTTTCACACCATATCTCTTATCCTCCTGATTGAAATGAAGCTTCTAAAAGCTTTTTGTTCAGTTTTGCACTATTCATACACCAGTCCCTCATTCTTGCCCACTGAAGCTCTCCTTTCAGGAATGAGGAACAATGAGAAATTAAACTTGTACTAGCTGCCCATAAAATATAAATCAACTGTGCACTAACATAGTCCAATGCAGTATTGCACTTTAAGCTAGGAGATTAAGATTCCAAAATCAATTAAATCACAGAATGAATTTAATCTTTAAGTACCACAGAATTCTTTCTTGAGTAGGAAAAGTGTTATTCTACCTGCATGTTTGTTAACAACATTTCTTAGACAGAACTATAAACATCTTACTGGCCAAGTTTCCACTTAACTCTATGCACAGCTAAAAATAAGCTTCGCAGACATCAATAGGACCTACTTTTGAGTAGACATACTAGGATAGTGCTATCAGTTACATAATTTCATTAGACAACGTCAATGTTGATACGGTCATATAATGTTGCATTGTTGGAAGGATGTAACAGAGGTTAAATGGGCAGCTGTCAGGAATGCCTGGGTTGTAGATTCCTACAATGGAAAGAGGCTGAGCTTGGAGTTCCTTTCAACTCTGATTGCATGAAAGGTATATATGTGTACTGCCACAGCCTAAATACCTTAAAGACACCAGACCCTGTGTGATCTAGGAAGCTAAGCAGGGTCAGCTCTGGTTAGTACTTGGATGGGATACCACCAACCAATACCAGGCACTGTAGGTTATATTTCAGAGGAAGGAACTGGCAAAGCCACACCTATTGGTACTCTTTGCCTGAGAAAACCCTACGAAATTGATGAGGTCACCTTAAAATGACTGCACATGCATACTCATCTCATGAATCTGGAAACTGAAATAATTTCTCTGAGCTCTCTTATAATTTTTCAGTAACCAGTCTGACGAATACACAATCTGCAAATTCTTAACACACAGGAGGCAAAAAGTACACAGGGCTCCCATCACCATGCTGCCTTCCTTGGTTCCTCAGGCAGAATCTGAACTGCAGCAGGTAAAAGGCAGAAAGCAGACACTCTGCCAGAGGGCTGCTGGGCACTCAAACAACTGAGTCTCAAAGAGGCTGGGGCCATGTCCACCCTAGCCTGTTATAGCACTATGATTCCACTTTCAGCATCCTATGGAATCCTGGGGGCCACCAGGTGGCCCTTCCCGAAACTGCAAACCCCAGGATTCCATAGGATGCTGAAAGTGGAATCATAGCGCTATAACAGGCTAGGGTGGAAACAGCCTGGGACGTGTGTGTGTCGCTTATCTCACCTGCGACCGCCACGGCAGGTGAGGCTCACTCGGGCGAAAACCCTTCCTCGGTGGAACGGAGCACCAGCCTCTCGCTCGGCCCTCCCTCCTTCCTTGCGGCCAACCTGATGTTCAACAGCCAAGTACTCACCTTGATCCTATTTACTGACTGACTGACTCGAACGGCATTCTCTTCTTTTCTCTCAGACCGGAATCGACTGGAGTGAACTTCGCTTTCGGGGGTGGAGGGCTGCAAACTACTTCCCGCCAGCCTCCCCCGGATTCGAGTCTCGGTTCACACTTTAGGAGCGAGGAAGAGAGAGAGAGATTGGGAGGGTAAGCCGCATCCTTACCCCACCGGCAGGCACAGAATTACCATAATAAAACTACATCTCTCCCTCCTGACCCCTCTCCTCCCCGGCCGCCCCTCGCCTTCAAGCAAGAAAAGAAATGCAACTATAAAATGGAAGCGCCGCCGAAAGACACGTTCGCTGCTCCGGCTTCGTTTGAGGAGGCCAGGGCTGAGCAGCAGCCCGGGGAGGGGCTCGAAGCCCGGGGAGGCTGCCGAGAGCCGGCGCCGCCCGCCCGCCTCCCTCTCCTCTCCCTCGGTCAACTCCCTCGCCGCCTTCCCAACCTCGCACCGCCAGGGCTGCCTCGCAGAAAGGGCTCGCCTGCCCCCCGCCTCGTGCCGGCGGTGGCGGGAGAATTTACTCCCGGCCCGAGGAAGCCCTGCTCCGAGTCCCCCACCTCACCGGCCGGCGGCTTCTCTTCCCGCTTTTGCTGTTGTCTCCCCTGCACTGGCCGCCTTCTCCGAGCGCGGGCAGAGAAAAAAAAAGAAGAAAAAAAAAAGAAGGCGCTCCGTGCGCGTATGCGCATCAGCCACCGCGGGCAGGTACTGCAGCTACGAGCAACCCGGCGGACGCAAGCGAGACCCCGCTACCCCGCCGCTCACCCGTCGTTTCCTTCGCCCGCCGCCGCGGGTGTCGTTGACCACCGCTCTTTAGCGCCTCCTGCTGGCCCGGCTCGCGAGGCGTTGCGCTGTCGCTGCGAAGGAGGAAACCTGCAGAGACAGGAAAGGTCCGTGGCAAGGCTGCAAAGAGATGCGCAAGGGTTGGGGCTGGGATGGAAAAGACTCCCAGAGTAGAAAAAGTCCGGTACCTGTCTCTTCCGGCTGAAAATAAGTAAGACATTGGTTGTTGTGGGTTTTCCGGGCCTTGAGGCCGTGTTCTATTAGTATTTTCTCCTGAGGTTTCACCTGCATCTGTGGCTGGCATCTTCAGAGGATGCCAGCCACAGATGCAAGCAAAATGTCAGGAGAAAATACTAATAGAACGTGGCCTCAAAGCCCAGAAAACCCACAACAACCTATGGATTCTGGCCGTGAAAGCCTTCGACTTTACAAGTAGGACATTGTTTGGGATCTGACGGTGCACCCAAAATGGCAAGTAACTCTAGAACCTTTTCGATATTGCCATGATTTCTTACCTTAGGCATACACAAGGTGGCTGCTTTCTTGCAGGCATGTCCCCATGTCTGATGGGAGTAGAAATGACCAATGAAAACTAAGAAAATGGATATAAGAAAGTACAATTTCAACAGAGAGAAATGTAGGGTCCTGCAGTTGGGCAGAAAAAAATGAAAGTCACAAGTATAGGATGGGGGACGTGTGGCTGGATAGCAGTACATGTGAAAAGGATCTAGAAGTCTTGGTCGATCACAAGCTGAACAAGAGTCAGCAGTGTGACACGGCAGCCAAGAAAGCCAACATGATTCTTGGTTACATCAATAGGAGTATGATGTCTAGATCAAGGGAGGTAATGGTACCACTCTATTCTACATTGGTTAGGCCTCATTTGGAATACTGTGTCCAGTTCTGGGCACCTCAATTCAAGAAGGATGTCGACAAGCTGGAATGTGTCCAGAGGAGGGCGATCAAAATGGTGAAGGGTCTGGAAGCCATGCCCTGTGAAGAACGCCTTAGGGAGCTGGGTATGTTTAGTCTGCAGAAGAGAAGGTTAAGAAGAGACATGATAGCCATGTTTGAATATTTGAAGGGATGTCATGTTGAGGAAGGAGCAGGCTTGTTCTCTACCACTCCAGAGACTAGGACAAGGAGCAATGGATTCAAGCTGCAGGAAAGGAGATTTCACTTGAACCTCAGGAAGAACTTCCTGACGGTCAGAGCTGTCCAGCAGTGGAATATGCTGCCTTGGAGTGTGGTTGAGTCTCCTTCTTTGGAGGTTTTTAAGCAGAGGCTGGATGGCCATCTGCTGGGAATGCTTTGATGTGTGTTCCTGCATAGCAGGGGGTTGGACTCGATGACCCCAGGGGTCTCTTCCAACTCTTTGATTCTATGATTCTACAACCCTGGTCTGCCAACTCTGGGTATTGAAAGTTGAAGACTGATGGAAGATTTCCAAGCATGCCACATCCATTGGTTAAATATGATAGAAAAACACTGTATGTATCTCTACTTTTGGCTCCCATAGCTCTCAGCCGTACGGCCAGGGATGAAGAAAAGCCAAAGTTGTCTCATTCCTCTATGAGGTCTGAGGTCAAGAGCTGGCCATCCTAGTTTGTCTTCGGGCTGCTTAGCCAGGGCCATCTAAACATTTTGCACTTGAGATAGAGGAGCAAATGGTGCTCTGACAAGCAACATCTGATATGGAAAATCTCACAAGGACCTCTCCAGGGTGCTAAAAGTACAATCACCATCACCACCAGCGCTACCATCACTGTCATCACAATTTAAATGGCCATTTGCTGCCATTTCAGTGCACCCAAATCAGTTATCTGAAGAGGCTGCCTCACTTTGCCTTTCGGCTGGGCTCTGGGCTCTGGGCTCTGAGTTTAGCATTTGCACTTTAGAGCCTCACTTCTTCTGAGTTATGTGTTAGAAGAAGAAACTGACAAAACCATCTCTGAATGTTCCTTGCCTAAGAAAACCCTATGAAACAAAAAGGTGTTGGTAAAAAGTAAGATATGACATGATTAAACTAATTTGGGAAATATTTTTTAAAGACATGAGGGGAAAGGTGATTCCTCCCACTTGAAACCAATGTCTGTTAAACAATGATTTTGAGAATCAGGTCCTCCTGAGTTACGATATAGTTCCTATAGAAGTTAAAAAAATACTCTCTGTATGTATACTATCTTGATCTGGGTTTTCTATGAAAGCAGTGGTGCCTGAAACAATTCTTGCCTGTCTTGTTCAGGAATTCAGGTATAAGCGACAAGGAAGAAGTTGCTTCACACTCTTTGGCCCTGTCAACATGGAAGGCACAGGAGCATCTCCAGAGCTGCCTCTCTTCACTATACAAAGTCCTGGCTGTGGTTGTATCTGCCTGACTCTCAGCCTGATCCTAAACGTTTTTACAATGAATGCAATGAGTCTTACTTGCTTGTAAGCATGTGTAGGCTGCAACACTAAATATAGTTAATTAGGGAGCAAAGCCAGCGAAACAAAGTGGGAATTATTCTAAGTAAAAATACATAGTTTTTCAGAAACTCTTGAACTCTTCAGTCCCAGATTTGGATAATCTAAAGAGTGCTCTACACTTTATGAATTTCTACTATAATGATTTACAATTCTTCAGCTGTAGTTTTATATCATTTTTGAGGGGCATTCCTCACTTTGTAAAGTAAATGGATTTGTTGCTTTCTGACCATGTTGTAAATATTCTAACATACAAGCCAGGTATCTATCTATAAGTGTACATTTACTCATCCATTTCATTGTTCTTCAAGACACATAAGAACTATTTGTCTGTTAAGATCACACATAAGTGGAAAAATACACCAGTGGCCCAATCACACAGCCGTAGTTGATGATATTAGTCTTTGGCACTCACACCTTGCTTTGTCATGGCAGGGCGAAGAGCAGAAGGGGACAATCAGCTCCATCAACATTATTTTGATGCAGCTTCTAGTCACATGGAATCTGCTCAGAGATAAATAATTTTTAGGAGGCTGTGGTGGGAGCGGAGATATCTGATTTATGCTGTAATGAGTGTGCAATGAAGTGCGGTTCCTCCACACATGTTTATGTAGGCTTCTCTTTCCTGTATTATGTCCGTCTGACTGTGAGTCTTTTGGACCTGTCAAAAGTTTTTTCATCTTCTTATTTATGTGGAACCATAAATCAATAAAGATCAGAATCCTATAATCTTTCATTCAATATAAATTTGTGTGCACTCACTTAAGTAGCTAAAGTGCTAAGAAATCTGGTTACTGAATTGTGAAGATGTGTACTGGGACACTGGTGAGAGTACCTGATGTGCATCGTGGGCTCAATGCGCATCGGGAAGTGTAGTGCATTGGTTCCAATTCACTTTATTTCCATTGTGCATTGGTCTCTTTGCTGGAACTTTTGAAAGATAAATACGATGGCCAGAATCCTGTTGCGGACTTGCATCTTGTTAGTGGGCATATGACCGCAGGTAATAGAACTGCAAAGATGCACAACATCCATATCCAGTAGACGGCTCAGAATCTGTGAAGTGTGAAACAACTCTTGATTTTAGAGATGCTATCACTGTGAGACCCATGGTGGTATATTGGTCTGAGCATTGGACTATGACCCTGGAGACCAGGGTATCAATCATCACTCAGTAATGGAAACTCACTGGGTGACCTTGCACAAGTCACACTCTCCTGGTCTCAGAGGAAGGCAAAGGCAATCCCCCACTGAACAAATCTTGCTAAGAAAACCCCGTGATAGGATTGCCTTGGAGTCACCATAAGTTGGAAACTATTTGAAGGCACACAATGACAAACAACAAATGATAACACTGTCCATCTTGCGCTGTCATTTGCTCAAAGGCTATTGAAATTATTTTTCTACATCTTCAGATAGCAGTTTATTGAATTTGGAATGAGTTAATAAAATGCCCTAGTTTTCTTGAAACACTGCATTTGAAAAATGACAAAGGGACTTAATGCAGAAAATCAACTAAGATTTAAAAGTATAATTGAAATAGGTTGCATGTTAGGATTTTTCATTGCCACTGTGCATCTTTCTTAAACCAGTAAGTCTTGCATAGATGAAGGACAGTGGCTTAAACATTTTTCTGCATTTTCTATCAGATTTTTTTTCCTATTTGGAGAAGAAATAATAAACAATATCTTCAATAGAATAAAAGGACAGGTATATCTCAGTTAACTAAGTGTTTCTGTGCATTACTTTAACAGAAATTTTGGTACCAGAGGCAGAAATAACATACTAAGAATAGAGAGAGGTTCCTATATCACAAAAGAGAGCAGGTCAACATGTTTCAGCAACTGTTTTACTCAAAACTAACAATATCCACATGTGAAAAGTCAGGTAAAGCTTGCATAAGTAAACAAAAACATTCTGAACCTTCTAGAGAACTAGCAACAGAAAAGTCTCTGTACTGTTACATGTGGAAAAACATTTAGGTCTAGATAAAACTTACCAAACTATAGTCCCAAACTGTAGTCCAATGAAAGAGTTTTACCTTTGTTGGAAGTAGACAACCTCAAAGAGTTAGGTTCAAATGTAGTCACAACAGGGAAATCCCAAACCAAAGGAATGGGATTTCACTCTTTAAGGTTTTGGACTTCCAGCAAAGCTAAAGCTCTTACATTGGATTATTATTTGAGACTACAGTTTTGCAAGTTTTTCCAGCTGCAACAGTACAGATTCCTTGAGAAATTCAGTTTTCTCTGCCTAAGAAAGGAGCAATTAGCTTTGCACAGGACAGGGACATCTGGATCACAAGAGAACTTACTTCTCTTTTGTTAATGGAGTTCAAATTTTCTAACCTGTCTTTCATTGCTCTTTGTCCCTAGTGCTCACAAGGCCAATAAGAGGAACGGCTTCTGCCTAAATTTACATCCTTATTATCTAAACTGACAACATTCCAGACTGGATGTAGGCCTATGGTTCTAATATCATCACCATTTTTCTCCAGCACGATTTTTGACATCTTTGCATGATGGAGAAGCTAGTAAAGCTTCAAAAGCTTGCATAATGTATTTGATACTTTTGAGTTGGTCCAATAAAGCTATCACTGCTTTTTTGTACTTTATTGTATTTTGCCGCATAGCCAACATGGCTACCCAAATAAATATTTTTTACAGATCTATGCCTTTCTAACATGCTGGGCATAGCTGGTGAGGCAGGCTCTCTCCTTTTCTCTCTGTTTTGCTGTTCATACATGCTCAGCGAGGGATTCTGGAGGCATCTGGTGTTTATCTGAATTGTTGAAGGTGAAGGCAAGCATGTACAGCTACAGTAGAATTGTCTAGAGTAGAATCTCATTCTTTCCTAGCTCAAGCTTTATTGTATCATTTGCTGCAGACATGCTGCTACAGCCTGTCACTGAAAATCCATGTTTCTTGAGCCCTCCTTCACCATCCTTCCAGTGCTGATGCTGCTAAAAAACTTTCAGCTATACAGAGAATGAGAAGCAACAGGGGACGGGCAGATGTAAAAAGGAGTTTCCTTTCAAGAGTTTTGTTAACTGACTTATGCTTGTACAACCTTTTTCTCTCCTCTGTTTTTTCAGAACAGGACTCATATATATTTTATCGTTCCAATATTATCTAATAACACAATACTTCTTAGGCAATCTGCTGTGAGGACGTTTTTCCCACTAATGTTCTAGGACCAGTACCATGTTTGTGCCAATTGGCCACAACTGTTTTTTCTTTCCAGAAAACTTACTGCAGATTGACAGCTGATGGATCACATACTGACACTCGTCCGTAACCTACACTTCAAGGACCACTGATCTAATAGCCTTGGATCTACGTATCTTCTGATGAATCCAGGTACTGAAGGTAATATTATATAGGCATTATAATGTACAACCATCCAACAGTAAGCCTTATCCTCTTTGTATTTGTTTAATCACCTTTTAAAGCTGCCCAGGGTTTGTAACTATCACTTCAACTTCCATAATTTAACCACTATGCATTCCATAAAGAAGCGCTTCCTTTTTTCTGTCCTGACTCTTCCACCATACAGCTTTAGTAGATGATAACAGGCTTTGGTAGTGTGAGAGAGAGAGGAAAAAAACCTCCTCCCTATCCACTTTTCTATATCATGAATAGATTTATACATGTCTATCATCTCTCCCCTTTTTTAATAAACTCTTTTTTTCTCTTAACTAAACTAAATTTACTCAAGTTTTGCTAAGTTAAATCCAGACGTTGTATCCTGTCTTCATAGGGGACTTGCTTTACCTCCTTAATACTCCGGTTGTCCTTTTCTGTTTTTTCCTTCTAGGTAAATGGGGGTTGTCTTGTTCACTTATTATTGTGGCTACAGAGTGTTGTTTAAACTGGTATAGTCTTCGTTAGCTTTTGTATGATTGCCAGATCATATGACTTATAGATTCAATGCACAGCCTCTGGGGATATTTTCAAGAATTCTGTGTTATTAGTAAAGCACCTGTCATTTAATAAGTAATGTCAGGTTCCAAGGTAGAAAGATTCTTGCCATGACTAATCCTGCAAGAATAGAAAGAAATTGCTGTGGCAAATAGCTGCCATTTTGAGATAAATGTTTCTTCTAAGATGGTGCCTGCTGTGACATTTGGTATATCATCTCAAGTCAACGAAATAATATTCTTCACAGGCATTGTTTTCAACCGTAAGCAAATATACATGGTATATTAATCTTGATCTATCAAGTAGATTTCTCTAATCATCTTTTTAAAAGGACAGGAGCTGAAATCTGTCTAAAAGTACATTATTATCCCTATAGTATCTGATGTGTGAGAAATTCCAAGAATTTTTACTTTTATACACATGTTGAAAAGTTTTGCAAACCTTCCACGTATAGTCCAATCTAGCATCTACAGTCAGCCCTCCACATTTGCGGGTTTCACTTTTGTGGATTTTATTATTCATGGATTATTTGCTGTCACCTTTGCTGCCTCCCTATGCCTCATGAGACTGAGAAACTGCAAATGAGGCTTGTAAGTCCCTATTAAAAATGGTGTGGGGCAGCCATGGAGGGGGCAGTAAGCCTCGCCAGGCACCCATTTCTGCCTTGTGAAGGAACTCTGTTGTCTCAAAGGAATCCATGGTGGGTTGAATATGGTGATCGTACTTTTTGTGTGTGTTAAATATGATTTGAGACAGCCTGGAGTTATTCATGGTTTCTCCTCTTTCACAGGGGTCCTGTGCCCCCAACCCTAGCAAATGTGGAGGGATGACTGCATTTCACAGAAGCATAACTAATGTATTTTCATTTTGTCTTTTTACGTTTTATTTTGTGGCAAAAGATTGTATTTAAATTTTGCACCTTGACATCATGTGTTTTATTTTGCGGCAACTGTTTTGAAATCTTTAGATGTAAGTAGTTTGCAAATACTAATAAATAAATAATTGTGCAAAGTTGGGCAGCTTCCTCTGGTGGCGGA
Source organism: Iguana delicatissima (assembly GCA_948472985.1). NCBI lineage: Eukaryota > Metazoa > Chordata > Lepidosauria > Squamata > Iguanidae > Iguana > Iguana delicatissima. The sequence continues at coordinate 53,046 of CAOKZL010000666.1, forward strand.
TACTGAGTAGCAGATTGCAGCGGCAAGGTCTTGTACAGAACTGTGTGTATGACACCGCTTGCTCTCACAAAGCCTCAAACACAGTAGGGGATATTCTGTTGTCACTAAGATGCATTTGCCAGGTTCAGTCGCCTTCTGCATGCGGAATGGGCTTGGGAACACGATCTCGTCCTTTGCCTCAGGCAGCAAAATGTCTTGGGCTGCCCACAGCGTGAGGATTAGCAGTGGAAGACACTCTGGTCATGGCAGAAATGCTCTCACTGTTACTTGAAATATTCCAGGACTCATCCTCTGTACCAAAGAGAATGAGTCGCCTCCTACAAAACATTGGGATCGTCTCAGTAAGTCGGGAAAGTTTAGACTGCAGCTTCCATATTCTGGGAGTCGTAGTCCAAAAGGGAGTCTTTCCGGAGGGAGGGAGCGAGGCGCTTCTTTTAGCCGGCAGAGGGAGCTGCAAAGAGGAGGCGCCGTCCTCCCCTTCCCTCCCTCCCTCCCTCTTTTCCCGGGGCTGGGAGGAGGCGGAGGCGGAGGCGGAGCCGGGCCCGGCCAACTAAGCTAATAACGAGGGCGAGGGCCGCCGCCGCCGCCGCCGCCGCCGGGAACAGGGGACGCGGCTGCCGCCACCGGGGCCATGGAGGAGTTTCACCCCCATAACGACGAGGTAGTAGCACTAGCAGTACTGGCAGCAGCCGTGAGAAGGCTCCTTTCCTTCCTTCCTTCCTCCGCCAGGGAGCCCGCAGGAAAAGAAATAGCGCTGCCGGAGACCCCCCCCCATCGCGCTCCCTCTTCTCAGGCGGGCGGAGGGTGGCGGTGGTTCACCGCTCGGGTGGTGGAGAGGGGGAGTCCTTCCATCCCCGCGCCGCCGCGGAGCCCCTGGCGCTGCGCGCTCCCCCTGAGCCGAGGCCGAGGCCGCGCCCGCCTCTCCGGGGCCTCTGACTCACTCTCGCACGACCGGCCGCCGGAAAATCAAGGATGAGACGCGGCATCTGAGACGCTTCTCAGCCCCGCTTCCCCACCCAAAGAGGCTTCACTGTGGGCCTCCACATCTTTATTTATTTTGGGGGCCAATCATAACCGGCGCTGTTCAGTAATTGGGCGCGAGCCTCGATCCGCCCAGCTTGCTGCCGTTTTATTATATTCACCCAGAATGCTGTCATTTTACTTTCAACGCTCCTTGTGGGGGTTGTAAAGGCAGCGCGAGGGTGCCACTGAGGGCGGGGCGTCTGTGTTTGATAAAACGAGACTGCCAGTATTTGAGGCCCAGTTTGTATGGGTAGTACAAATGTGACAGAGCTCTCTGCTGGGGAAAACAGCACCCCCCCCGGGCCATTTCTGCACTGGACTGTTGTAGCGTTATTATTCCACTTTCAATATCCTATGGAATCCTGAGGTTTGCAGTTTAGGGAGGAGCCTTTGGAATTCTCAGCCAGAGAGCTCTTTGATCTCAGTAAACTACAAACCCCAGAATTTCACAGGATGTTGAAAGTGGAATTATAGCACTGTAACAATGTGGTGCGGAAACGGGCATAGTCTGCCCTTGACTTAGATCCTTATCTCACTACACTGTTATAGCCCTATATTGTGCTTTAACTGCCATGGAAACGTCCTGTGGAATTCCTGGGTCTGTAGTGTTAAGTGAGGCCGGAGAGCTCTCTGGTAGAGAATTCTAAAAGCCCTTCCCTAAACTGCAAATCCCAGAGTTCCGTAGGATGTTGCCATGGCTGTTAAAGTGCGGTATAGTATTATAACAATGTAATGCAGTAAGGTTGTCGGACTACAATCCTGTGTACAGTTTAATGAGCTTTTCCTGGTATGCAGACGCTGCCGGAGGGACTAATGGCTGGTTTGGCTAGTTCTGTGTGTGTGTGTGCGTGGACATTTTTTCAGTGTGATGGCATTTCAGACGTGCAATTTGCCTTGCACACACGTGCAAAAAAAGGAAGAGAGAACTATGTACTTGATTCTGTTGTGTGTATAAACTCAGCCTAATCTCTATTTTAAAATGCTCCATTTCGCATTCTTGGACTGGCACAGTGCCTTGCAGAGAAGCCTCTGTCTGTCCTCTTGACCATTTTTTAAAATATAATATAATGCTACAAAAGCTACAAAAGAAGGGTGTCACTATGAGAATCCAATGTGGTATGTTGGATATAGGCCATGGATTCTAATGTATCGTTTTCAAGAGTCAATCAGAAATAGTTGGATTCTTTATTATTTGGGAGAACTTGTTTTTATTTGGCTTTTGGCTTGACTTTTATGGAAAACTTGGCATTTATGCATGCACTATTCTTCATATCTTGAGCTCTCTTGGTTCATTTATTTAATTTTATATATTCTGGAATCAAACTTGGTGATAGCTGATATGAAATATTTAGATAATTTTTATTGTTGATATTATTTCAGATGACCTTTAACAGTGAAGAAGCCCACAATATTATTAAAGATGTAAGTAAGTTCTTTTGATCTGTTTATGTATTTGTGTATTTTTATGTATTTTGCTGACAGAATGCATTTGTTAGCTCTTTTGTGTTCCCATTTTTAAAGTACCCCTGAAAGACTTAGACTATAGTCCTGTGTACAGTCACCTGCAATTAAGTCTCACTGAAATTAATGGAATATACTGCTGAATAGATTTTCATCCACTGGTAAGAGGTTCTTTTGGACTGTAATGCCTTCAGTTCATGGAAGAGCAACTCTGGATACAAATTAGTGTCAGTAACTTAGAGTATTTGCAGGCAAGACTAATGTGATGTAATTACAGGGTCTTATTCATGAAATTTTCTGGGAGGATCTAGACAACATTGTAATCCATTTGTCTTGGGTTTCTGCATCATTACTTCTGTCATTTTTGTAATTAGTTTATAAGTTTATATATATGCATGCATTCTAGTACTACAGCTAGCACTAGGAAGCATCTTTAAGGCTACTGTAGTGTTAAGCAGAAGCAAACTTTAAAATTCAGCTCTGAAAACTATACAGTTTAGATGTAGGCTGAGGCTGCAATCCTGCACAGTTCAGCTACTTAAGCCTCTTTGAAGTTAATAGGATTTATTTCTGCAGCTGTTTAAGTAACAGACTGAAGGTACATTATATGGCGACAGCCTTTGCAGAGCAGCTGCCTAGCATACTGAGACAATAGGATCACCCTGTTTGAATATCATTGTAGCAACAGCTTAGAACTGTAGCATTAACAACAGTATATTCACTGCAGTCAGACATTTTAGTTGTGTTGTGACAACGAACGCATATTATCGCCTAATTTTGTTCTACAACTCTGTCTGCTGTTTGCTTCTTAAATTTTACTACTGAGAGAGGAACTGTGTAGAAATTTCACATTTACTGAATTATATTCCCCAATTTTGGGGGTCCAAACTAGAAAGAGAGACAAATGAGAACCTATTTCTGACACTGAAATTACCTTGCAAACCATTGTGAACTGAAATATAATGCTTCTATGAATTTTAATACATTTATTTATTGACATTTTTAATTTCTCCACTCATTTTCAGTGCATAGAGGGTGTTCTGGGCAAAGCAGATTACAGTCATGATAGTGTCAATAAGTGGACTGCAGCTATTGTGGAACAGTCTTTATCACATCTGGTGAAATTGGGGAAAACGTACAAGTACATTGGTGAGGATCAGCATACGTATCAGTTCTGTTATTATGTTTTGGTTAAATGTGAATATAGTTGGCCCTCCACATTTGCTGGTTTCATTTTCATAGATTTGATTATTTGTGGGTTTCTCCAATTCTTGCCCTCTTCCACATTTCACTTGCTTCTTTTCTGGGAGAAACTTCCCTCTTGGTGGCTCTGATCAGGTCGCACAACCCTTTAAATACTTGCCTCTGATCTTTTTCTTCCTCCACCAGCAGCTACCTGGCCAATTAAGGATGCTCCTAGCCAAATTCTTAGCACCACATATGTTCTCTAGATCCAAGAAAGGAGATGGGTCAGGAAGAAGTCACCATGCTAACCCACCCCCTTTCCCCCACCTTTCCCTGACCCGGACCATTTCCGCACTAGCCTGTTATAGCGCGATGATTCCACTTTCAACATCCTCTGGAATCCTGGAGTTTGCAGTTTTGGGAGGAGCTGGCTGGCCCATTCTAGGTGCCCATTCTCTCCGTTGTGCCTCAGCTCCCTTCCCACAGATACACAAATTCTGATATTTGCAGTTTTTCTATTTTTGCGGGGGTCCTGTGCCCTTAACCCTAGTGAATGTGGAGGGCCAACTGTATAAGAGGTTGACAGAAAAAATATTGCCAGGCTTTCTTTTACATGATATATTGGAGTAACTTACAGGTAATAAAGCATGTTGTTTCTCCCTTGTTCTAGAGCATAGAAAACACCTTTGCTCTATCTGTTTATTATTATTATTATTTTGCATTGAATAGGATACAGTGAATAGATTTTATCATCCTGAAGCATAGGATTAAGGTTTCAGTTTCTTATAGACTTAATGGATATCCTTCAAGAATTCTAGAAATAAGTTAAGCTGAAATAAATTTAGGCAGTCCAAATAATAGATTTAAGATCAAGGTGTCAAACTCTTGCCTACATTCTAAGGGAAAGGTGGGAGCTGCAGAAAGGGCATGTGAAGTTGAAAGAAGCTTTACTAATTTTATCAATACTGTATTTTTTCATAACTGGAAATAGCAGTTATTTTGGCATTAAATAATAATAATCCTGTGGGCCTACAAGAAGTCTGAGGAGACAAAAACACTTCAAAATTGGCCCCATACCTCCTTTGAAAGTCAAATATGTTTTCAGCATAAAGAGCAACTCTTGGAAATCCAAGGGAAACATGTTGCCCCCAGACACCTGGAAGTTGACCACCCCAACCTAGAATCTTTGGGTTGCTAAAAGCCACAGTCAACACCCCTTTTAAAAAGACTTCAGAACTCAAAAAGTTTACAACCTGAACATTTTGACATAATTTAACAGAAGCAGATGGTGGGAGAAGGTGTCGATTCTTCATACATGCTGTGCCAAAGGGAGGATCCCAACTGTAACTTGTCTTTCTCCCTTCAGTTATTAGGCAGTTCTGTAAAACCTCCAGTAGAACAGTGTGTAGGTCTGAGTGATATATCTGCTTCTCCTTCCATGAATGAACATTAGCTGTACTTTCATCCTTCAGTGACCTGTGCAGTGATGCAGAAGTGTGGAGCTGGTCTGCATACAGCAAGTTCATGTTTTTGGGATACTACAACTGATGGTAAGTGCCTACCCACAGAATCAAAGCTTTTTTTAATAAGAAGCAAGACATTCTTGTTGATCATTGTGAAATGTCTAGCCTTTCAAATCCTGTTTGACTTGGCAGTCAAGATACCATTGGAGCTGCCCAAAATCAGGGAAATTTGGGCTAAAGAACACATTATATGTATCCAGTATAAGTTTCTTCAGAGTATTATTTTTGAAGTGAAAAGCAGATACAGGAGACAACAGCTGGTGGAAGAAGTGGAGATAACACCCGGGCTGGACTACGTTGTACTGTACTTCACGTAGAGCGACCCTTAGGCCTGGTTCAGAAATTACAGCCTCTGACACAATGTTGCAGCTTGAGTATTTATTAGAGGTTCCCTGTCCTACACATGAATCACATGGTGTGGATGTTGGGCTCAGGAAATCACGGTTAATTATCCACTCAGTCATGGAAACCCACTGGGTTACTTTGAGCAAGTCATACTCTCTCAGCTTCAGAGGAAAGCAATGGCGAACCCTCTCACAACATATTGTGACAGGAAAACCCTATTATAGATTTGCCTTAGGGTCGGTGTAAGTTGCAGATTTCTTGAAGATATTCAACAGTTCTACAAACCCCTACACTAAAAGCCCTGCATTTTCTACTAGTTGGATACCAAGCTAGTTTCCACCTGGAAGCTGTGGTTCATGAGACTAGAAGCAGCCCATAACTAGTTTCTCTGAGATACTGTCTTCTTCCATTTAGGTTAGCTTGGATTTTGTGTTGTGGAGTGGGGGTACCGTACCATATTATGGCATAGTAAGGTTTATTTGATTGTAGTACAGATGAGGGCTTTTTCTGCTATGGTATTCTCTGCAGTGAACAAATTCCCAGTCAGGTGGGCTGCCAGTGCAGGAAGGTGTTTTTGCCACCATCTGAAGACATACCTGTTTGTTCAGTCATTCTCTTGGATCACCAGCATGGTGTTACCCGTACTGATTTGTATGGTATTATTACTTGATTTTATTGGATTTATGGGTTTTAACGTGCAATATTTAATAGCACTTTCCAATTTTGGGAAGGAAAACAAATATAGAAATGTGAGGAAATTCTACTAAAAACTGCGTAGGAATATACCAGAACTGATTCTTTACCCTTTAGAACAGTGGTTCTCAACCTGTGGGTCCCCAGATGTTTGTGGACTTCAGCTCCCAGAAGCCCCAGCCACTGTGGTCAATGCTCAGGGCTTCTGGGAGGTGAAGTCCAAAAACATCTGGGGACCCACAGGTTGAGAACCACTGCTTTAGAGGGAAAGATACATGTCCCACTCTACCCTGCCCCAATCCAAAGAGTTTTAAAAAATTGTGTAGGGAAATGAACAGCAGAAAATGAGTTAAGCCAGCAGTTTCCATACTGGGCACCCTCTGCCCCGGGGCCCCACAGAACACTCATGAGGGCACCTCATAAATATTTTATATTTTCACTTCCTGGAGGCCCTGGACCAAAAGACAGGCTTCAGGATGGTGGTTCTATGATGGTGGCTTGGTTGCAGTCAGTACTGTAGTGGCAACAACAGTAACAGCAGCTCCCACTTCCAGGCCTTTGTGATAGCACCAAAACTTCTACATTTCAGCTCAAGGGAAGTGTGCTTGGGCTCTGCATTTATGAGGAGTGGGAGCAGTGGTTGCGAAAACTTCTGAAAATGGGCACCAGTTAAATTGCAGCAGTTTGATATTTTCATTTTTATTTCAAAGGACTGGGGAAAGGAAAACCTCACCCTCAGCAGAGAGGTTTTGGGAGTAGTTATAGTAAAGCCTGATTTTCAGTTACTCCTCTTCCTTTTCTACCCTAGTCCATCTATGCAGAAGTACTGGGGGTTGGTAGAATTCCATTCCATACTTCTGCTTAGAGAGACTGTGATGGAGGAGGAGGAGGAGAAGGGGATAACAGAAAAGAGAGGTGGATTTCCATTGCAGAGATATGAGGGTTAAGAGAGATTACACTACTGATAAAATCCAATGTTAAGGTTTTCGGTACACTTGTCTGGGAGACCTATGTATGGTGTGGACTGATGAGGGGAAGAATGAGGATTAACATGGATTGGGGCTATTTTAGAGTTAACATTCTAGGGTTTTCAGTACACTAATTAGGAGTACATCTGCTTAGATGAGCTTGTGTAGAGGACACATGATGTTAGCTTGATTCTCAGCATTTAAATTTTTGCGAATCTCAATACACCCTGTAGATCACAGTATCACTCCTGTTCTCCTCCTCACCTAATTCTCCTCCTTGTATCTGTTCTGGGGGCGACATCTCTATGCTAGAGGAGGACAATACAACAGCAGTGACACAGAGACCTGGAGGAGTTATTGAGATCAGTGGGATTCACAAAGTTAAAATGCTGAGAATGACGCTAACACCGTCTCTCCTTGTCACTCCTCTTCTACTCCACATTAATCTACTCCTTGCAGAGGTCTTTAACATCAAGTGTACTGAAAACTCTAACTCTGAATGTTCTCGTTAAGTCTAATCTGTGCAAACATCAAGTATTTGGACTTTTCTACTATCCTCTCCTCCTCCCTCCATAATACGCCATCTCTGCAGAAGTAGGGGGTGTATAGAATTCCATTTCAAAAAATTTAGGATTACCACAGATTAGGATTAACATCTGGGTGTTCTACCTCCCACTCGCCCTCACAGATCGGTAAAAACAAACAAAAATTGGGCTAAACATCCAGATATTAATATTTTCAGTACTCTGATATATACGGAATAGACTTATATAGAGAGGAACAGAAGTGCGGAGGAGAGATGGTATTAGCTTGATTCTCAGCATTTTAACTTTAGGTGTCCTATTAACATAGATAAATCCTGCAGGTCTTTGTGTCACTTCTGTTTTTATTTGAGACTTCCTTGATTTTTACAGAAATTCACATTCAGCAGTTGTTTTTTTCTTTTATCCTTTGTAATCCAATAGATCAGTAATCCTGTTATAAAAAAATTGGTTTAATAATGGTAAAGCTGAGGAAGGTGAACTAACAGCAGTATTCTCACAAATGTATAAGTTACACTGGGGCTTTAATCCTATACAGTAGGCCATCCACATTTGCAGGGGATAGGTGCTGAGAACCCCCATGAAAGTTAAAAAAAAATGCAAATAATTCCCCCCAGTGAGCACTCCCCCTTCCCTGGGCCCCCTGCTCAAGAGAGCACCAGGGACAAGATCACCCTCCCCACATGTATCTCCCACCTGCCCCAGAGATGGAGCGGGGAGAGCAACATTGTGCTCCCTGCATCCATCTCCCACCTGTCCTGGGCAGGATTGCGCTGGCAGCAGGCTGGAGAAGAGTGGCTCCCCACATGCTTCTCTCACCTGATCTGGGCAGGATCGCACTGGCAGCCGGCCCAAGAAGAGCGAGGAGCATGAGATCACACTCCTCTCATCCTTCTTCCACGCACCCTTGGCAGGATCACGCTGGCTTGCACTCCCCACATCCTTTTTCCACCCACCCTGGGCAGGATCGCACTGGTGGCAGGGCAGAGAAGAGTGGGGAGCATGATATCGCACTTCCCACATGCTTCTCTCACTTGCCCAGGCAGGATTGTGCCAGTGACAGGGCAGAGAAGAGCGGGAAGCACGAGATTGCCTTTCTCCATCCTTCTCCCACCCTCCCTGGGCAGCATCCTGCTGGTGGCGGGCTCGAGAAGAGCAGGGAGTGTGAAATGGCGCTCTCCACATCCTTCTCCCACCCACCCCAGGCAGGATCTCGCTGGTGGTGGGGCAGAGAAGATCAGGGAGTGTGAGATCGCACCCCCCCACATGCTTCTCCCACCTGTCCCAGGCAGGATCGCACCAGTGATGGGCTGGAGAAGAGGGGGAAGTGCAAGATCACCCACCCCACTTTGCTCAGCCACCCACCCGGTGTGATTCCATGGCTTAGCGGAGCAGAGTGGGGAGTGCAAGATCGCCCTCCCTACTTCCCTCTGCTACCTGTCCTCGGTGTGATGGAGCCCTCAGCTGTGTGAAAGGGGAGCTGGGTTGAGGAGATGTCCCCCCTTCACTCTCCCATCAGCTGCTGGGCCATAGCTGCGGTGGGAAAGTGCAGGGTACAAGCTCTTCTCCCTGCGTTAGGGAATGGGAGGGGGGAATTGGGGAGGCAAGCCACCCACGAATAATCAAATCCACAAGTCTCAAACCCGCGAATGTGGAGGGAGAACTGTACTTGCTTTATGTGGAAGTAAGGCTAATTTAACTCATTGTTACCTACTGCTGAGAAAACACATACAGGGTTTTATTGTTAATACTACTAGCTTACCAGATTTTGTTCAATATATTTACCTCTTAGGATAGAGAATTAAATAGCAATTTCATGAATTTTTCATCTGTTTGGCGTCCATATTGTGGACTGAAATCGGGTCACCAGCAGTTTTGTTTAATGTAAAGAAAACATTTATAATAGGTGGTGAGTACCTATGCAGTCATTATAAAATCAGTTCCCTAGTTCCTCACTCCTGCAAGAATTCCTACAATGCAAACAACTTCACTTTGTGAAGAACAAAGTGACTGTTGAGCCACTTTTTGGCCTGGCTTACCGGCCTGGTTTTATCAGGAGGCAAGTTCATTATCTGAAGATCCTTGGACCCATACTAGATATTGTTTGGGAGTCATGATGATTGCTTTGAAGGTGAAAAATTAATAATACATAATCAATGATTTCATAGTAGTTCAACATTTACCTAAGCATTATGGCATCCAAATAAAACACAGGCATGATTGTTTTTTTGCGCAGTTATCATGTGATGGTATTGTAAGTGGAATACAATTCCATTCTGACGATGTTTTTGGAGAGGGTACTTGATACTGACAGGCAGTAGCAGTACAGTCAAATTCTACACCTGTTTACTAAGAAGTAAACCTCATTTTGTTTAGAGAGGCATACTTTCAAGTAAGTGTACATAGCACTACAGTTTCAGACTGCAGAAGAATACAGGGAAATAGGAGGAGCGATGCTTCTTTGTAGTGTGCAGGGAGAAAATGATTTGGCAGCAGGTCAAGAATAATTTCCTTAGAAGAATTTAAATCAGATATGAAATCAAAATTCATACTTCATTTGCTTTGTGAAATCCATCTACTCTAAGTCACAATGAAGGATAAGAGGCTGTTCTTCTGGATAGGTAGGGCTAGGTCACGGGGGCAGAAACTGTTCAAAGCACTCAACTCCTCTCTACTACACATTGCTTTTTGATATGTCTGTTCCAAATCCATAGTTACAGAACTGAAAGAGAAGAACAGTTTGTTGTAACAAGACAGAAATTCTCTGTGAGTAAGTTACTGTGTGTACAGGTTCTGTAAGAAGATGTACTAGTCCTGGCACTACATCCAAATGGGAATGTTTCCTTCATTGTGGTGGTTTATATTTGTGCTCAGTAAATTGCATGTGCAGAACTGGTATTATTTAATATAATGAGACTAGTACTCACCTTGTGCTGTGCTGTGTGGTCATAATACAGTACTGGATTATGTACAGGGCTTTCAGCATTAGTGGTCTTATTTCATTTCCCCCCTAGGTGTTTAGATTGTCACTTCTAAGATAAAGTCAAACTCCAGATAGCCAACAAATGAGAATTGTTGCAGAACAACAATGAAAACAAGCCTAGAAGTAAAACAAAGAGTTTTGTTATGTGCCCAGGTATCTGCTGTCACAGTCAGAAAAACAAAAAATGTTGTTTGGGGTGGACACCACCAGGCTTCTTGGAAACATGAAGTACTTTGAAAGGATAATGCATTATAAGAAAACAGTGCCATACAAGTTATTGGTGAAAGTGATTTCTAGGAAAGTAAGGAGGAGGTTCTGTAGGGAATCCCTTAAATAAATTACAGGCATAGACAACTTGAACTAGGTCACATGGTCATGGTCAGAGCCAGAATCTATGCTTATGAGCAGATTCTAAGTTCTATAATGCTTTCAATACAATTTAACCTCAGTTGTTGTTCTTGTTAAAAATCGGTTCTGAATCTCAGTCCCTGGTGCATAATGTTTAGGACCATTTTCCAGATCCTGAGCATGATTACTTGGAAGCAAAAGTTCAAGTGGGTTTAATTCTGTGGTATAGTGGTTGGAGCACTGGACTACGACTCTGGAAACCAGTGTTGTAATCCCTGCTCAGGCATGGAAGCTGAAGTCACAGGCCATTTCCGCATTAGACTGTTATAGCACTATGATGAATGGCCCCTCCCTAAACTGCAAACCCCAGGATTCCATAGGATGTTGAAAGTGGAATCATAGCGCTATAACAGTCTAGTGCCGAAATGGCCACACTCTCACCCTCAAAGGAAGGCAAAGGCAAACCCCCTTTGAAACAGTCTTGCCAAGAAAGCCCCGTGATAGGGTTGTCTTGGTCTCCATAAGTCAGAAATAACTTTTTTAAAAATATTTTTATTAAAAATTAAAAAGAAAACATAAAACAAAAAAACAAACACATATCATACATATTCACACAAACTAAAAAGACCAAACATACATTGTAGGTCTACATCCTACATTACAATACTACTTACATTGAATACAACTTCACACTAACATAAATTGCTTCCCCCTTTTTGTTGGATACAGCTTATAAATATTTATATAAATCACTATATAACAAATCAACCTCCATAAGTCAGAAAGGGAACAAATTATATATCAGCTTGCATAAACTTTTTTTTTGATTAGACATAGTTAATATATATATCCATTACATACATATGTATTATATACTTTCCATATTTTTATTTTTTCCCCCTTTAGCCTCCCTAATCTTCCATACATAAACCACTTACTTCAGTTTCTCTGTTCATATTCCACCTCCCTCCACCCTAGTACTCGTGATTACCATATCTAGATTAATAAATACTATTTCCATATGTCGTGTAACATCATAATTCAGAATAATAATTTGCTATTTAAAATTAAAAACCTATCGTGGCAATTGCCTGCTTTTCCAAAAATTTTGTGAGTGGTTCCCAAGCTTTGTAAAATTTACCATTCATCTTATTATCTAATCTGTAAGTTAATTTATCCATTTGTGCTATTTCTGTTATTTTTTCTAACCATTCTTCCACCGTGGGGATGTGAAATGATTTCCAATATCTGGCATAAACCAGTCTGGCCGCAACAATCAGGTGCCACATAAGTCTTTTAGTGCTAAAATCCATTGACTCATCAATAATACCCAGCAAAAAAATTTCTGGAGTAAACTCAATTTTCTTTTCTAATATTTTTGGTATATCTGCTCGTATTGTGTACCAAAATCTCTTGGCCTTTTCACATCCCCACCACATATGATGGAAAGATCCCACTTGGTCCTTACATTTCCAGCATTTGTTACTCATCTTTTTGTTCATATTTGCCAATTTGCTATGAGTAAGGTACCAACGATAAACCATCTTCAGCACATTTTCTTGAAGAGTATAAGATCTTGAATATACCATATTATATTTCCATATTCTTACCCAATCTTCTAGAAGGATATTATGATTAAAATCTTTGGCCCAGGTTACCATACAGTCCTTGATCGTTCCTTCTTCCAACTTAAAGGATAGCAACTTCTTATACAATCTTGAGAGCAATTTTTTTCACCTTTTATCATTAAATCTTCCAATTCGTTTTGTCTAAAATCCATACCTTCTTCTTGCATATCCTTTTTGAATCTTTCTTTAATTTGCATGTATGGGAACCATTGTATTTCTAATCCTTCATCCTTTAGCTGCTGTTGATCCTTTAATACTAATACCTCTCCACTTTGTTTTAATAGGTCTTTATACTTCCACCAGTTGCCATCTCTTCTCAGTCCTTTAATTGATAGTGCTTCCAAGGGAGAAGTCCAAGACGGTTTTTTGGGACAGAAATAATATTTATACTTTTCCCATACCTTTAACAATGCTTTCCTACTCACATGGTTTTTAAAAAGCCTTTGGGTTTCAGCTTTCCCATACCACATGTAGGCATGCCAGCCAAAGTGGAGGTCGTGTCCTGCTAATGTTAATAACTTCCTGTCATCCAAACAAATCCACGGCTTCGCCCAGGCTATGCATGCCGCCTCATAATATAGTTCTAAATCCGGTACTGCGAAACCTCCACGCTGTCTTGTATCCGTCAACCATTTATATTTTATCCTTGGTTTCTTCCCATTCCATATAAATTTTGATAACTCTTTTCTACAATCTTGAAACCACTTCTTGGGTATGACAACTGGTATCATCATAAATAGAAACAATATTTGTGGAAGAACACTCATTTTTATCACTGAAATTCTACCCATCAATGAAAGATCCAATTTTTTCCATATATTTAATTTCTTTTGAATTTGATTCCAAATCTTTTGATAATTATTCTTATACAAATGGGTCTTATTACTAGCCAATTCTATTCCCAGATATTTCAGTCTTTGTACACATCGGAGTCCTGTTTTTTTCTCAATCTGCCCTTTTTCCGATCCTCTAATATTCTTCAATAGTACTTTTGTTTTAACTTTATTAATTTTGAATCCTGTCATTTTGCCAAAATTTTTAAGAAGTTCATTAACTTTCCCCATTCTTGTTAAAGGATCATCTAAAAATATCACCACATCATCTGCAAACGCTTTATATTTGAACTGGTCTCTTCCAATCTTAACTCCTTGAATTAGATCTTCATTCCTTATTTGCCTTAACAAAACCTCCAACACCAAAACAAATAGTGAAGGAGATAACGGGCAGCCTTGTTGAGTCCCTTTCAAAACTGGAATATTTTCAAGTCAGAAACAACTTGAAGGCCAACAACAACAACAACAAAAAGTATCCATCAGACTGTAGCCCAAGTCTGTTGCTAAATTAATATATAATATTACAAACAGACATAAAGTATGTAAATAGCAACAGATTGTGCAAATTACAAGTGAACAAAGATAAATAATAACAGAAATGCAAATGTGTATAAAATTTCAGCAAATTGTTGGTACCGTATTTTCCGGCGTATAAGACGACTGGGCGTATAAGACGACCCCCAACTTTTCCAGTTAAAATATAGAGTTTGGGATATACTCGCCGTATAAGACTACCCCTCTTCCAACGCCCTCCTCGGCTCTCGCCTGCTTTCCCCTCGTTGGCCTCCTCCGCTGGGGCTGGGAAGGAAACCAAATGTTTGCCGGAGCCGCCGCAGCTGCTTCCACCAAGGGAAGCAGAGGAGAAGAGGGAAGAGGGCAGCACCCCGCGCCCGGCTCTTTGGGGCTGGGGGGCGGGTGCCCAGACGGGAGGAGGGCGGGGGAGGCCGGCGCCGGCCCTTGCCCTCCACCTGACCCACCGGCCTGGAGGGAAGCCCTCCTTCCCCCTCTCTGCCAACTTGGCCGGACTCTTCACCACCTCCGTCCTCGCCCAAAACACCGCCACTCCCCCCCCGCCTCAGCGCTCCCTGGCCTGGGAGCTGTAGGCAGGGGTGGGGGTGGAAGCGGAGAGGCAGCGCAACCGGCGCTCGCGCGAGGAGCCTCACCTCGCCCAAAACGCCGCCGCTCCCCCTGCCTCAGCGCTCCCTGGCCTGGGAGCTGTAGGCGGGGGTGGGGGGTGGAAGCGGGGAGGCAGCGCGACCGGCGCTCGCGCGAGGAGGAAGAGCGGCGAGCGCGAGGAGCCTCGCCTCGCCCAAAACGCCGCCGCTCCCCCTGCCTCAGCGCTCCCTGGCCTGGGAGCTGTAGGCGGGGGTGGGGGTGGAAGCGGGGAGGCAGCGCGACCGGCGCTCACGCGAGGGGAAGAGCGGCGAGCGCAAGGAGCCTCGCCCAAAACGCCGCCGCTCCCCCCGCCTCAGCACTCCCTGGCCTGGGAGCTGTAGGCGGGGGTGGGGGTGGAAGCGGGGAGGCAGCGCGACCGGCGCTCACGCGAGGGGGAAGAGCGGCGAGCACAAGCAGCCTCGCCCAAAACGCCGCCGCTGCCCCCCCGCCTCAGCACTCCCTGGCCTGGGAGCTGTAGGCGGGGGTGGGGGTGGAAGCGGGGAGGCAGCGCGACCGGCGCTCGCGCGAGGGGAAGAGCGGCGAGCGCAAGGAGCCTCGCCCAAAACGCCGCCGCTCCCCCCGCCTCAGCACTCCCTGGCCTGGGAGCTGTAGGCGGGGGTGGGGGTGGAAGCGGGGAGGCAGCGCGACCGGTGCTCGCGCGAGGGGAAGAGCGGCGAGCGCAACAAGCCTCTCCCCCCCCGCATCTTCAGGTAAGTGCACAGCACCACCCTGGGTGGTTTCATACGGTGGCTGCATACGGTGGGGATGCGGCCGCGGCCATTTTGAGCTGCCCCCACTGTATGCGGCGACCGCAAAGATGACACCCGGCGTATAAGACGACCCCCAACTTTTGAGAAGTTTTTCTTGGGTTAAAAAGTCGTCTTATACGCCGGAAAATACGGTATCTACATTTATTATACATGCTTATAACACTATATGTTGTATCTATCATTTGTTTCAGGTTGTTGTGTTATTGATATCAGTTATTGTGTTTGAGACCCCTTTCTTTTTTATTTGTTGGTACAAAATTAACATGCGATTTATATCTGGTGGGACATTTTTTCCAAGTGAATTCTTGTTAATAGTTGCTGTCTGAAGAATGAAAAGAGAGCTTGACTATCCTTTTCTTTTAAATTTGTTATAGGTGCCTGCACAGTCAGATGGGAAAACAGAACCATGAATTGTGTTGTCAACGTCTTTGCTGTAGCCATTATCCTGTAGCAAACTGGAGAAGTCACACTAAGGCCATTTCTGCACTAGATTGTTATAGCGCTCTGATTCCACTTTCAACATCCTATCGAATCCTGGAGTTTGCAGTTTAGGGAGGGGCCGCCCAGAAAACAGGAAAGTTACGCCAAAGCCTTTAAGTTCCTATATACTCAGAGCACACTGTAAGAACGATTAGATAATATTATATTTATCAACTAGAGAAAGAGGCAAGAAATAATGCTTTTAAAAAGTTTTTGCACAAAATGTATGTATTTTAGCAAAGCATGATCTTTCAGTTTAGCCAGCTGCAGCTTGCTAAAGAACAGTTGTTACCCACCAATATATCCATTTTGGACTGAAGGGCTCTCTTTTTCTTCTTGACCTGGAAGGGATGATATAGCAATTAAATAAATATACAAATGTTTGCACCAAATTGTCACTGGCACTTCATACATAGGGAATTAAAAGAAAAGTAGTAAGCACGGAGAAGAACATGTTCTTTATAATATATAAGCAGCTGGTGGTATGTTTTGTATTGAATAACCAGAAGCTGATGCTTTATTACAGTGGCTTTCATATTATGTCTATGGAAATGTTGGATTCCTTGGAAGTTTATCAGCAGTTCCTCAAGATGGTGACCGATAAGTTTGATCTCTCCCTCTAGAATTTGGGATTACAAGGGAGTGTTCTGTGTTCTTCTAGAATGTGCATTTCATTCATGCTGGTTAATAATGAGGGCCAACTGAGGCATTGAATAGTGCCTTATCCTGGAGCAGATCCAAGTATGTGTGGGCTCCCCAGCTCCTCATCATACTAGGTAATGTGAAAAAAAAACCTTCCCTGCTGGCCATAAGTTGGAAAACTAATTATTTGAAACAGCTTAGAAGCTTATTTAATAGTTCTTGTAGCATGTTATGTCAACCAGGTTAAGCAACAGAAAACTAAAAAAGTTTTAAGACTGTTCTCTGCTTTATGGGAACAATGTATCTAGATGCCAGAGTATGTACTTTTCTCATATGGTACACAAATGTTCTGAATGTTGTTGTTATGCTGGGAATTGGTTTCTAGTGCTGCTTAATTGTCTATATTGGAATAGTTATGGAGATAACTAAACATCAAATTAAGGGAACCCCAACATGTAACTTGGTTCAGTGACTGGGAGCTCAGTCCTAAAATGTTGTGCACTAAATACATATGGTAATAGATAGGCGGTACAACTTACTGTGTCAGTGCAAAATCACAAGCCAAGAAAGAATTATCATAATATATGGCACCCTTTCAAGCAGATACATCTACGTAGACGTTTAGGATTGGTATATAAAAATTTAGGGAAGTTTAGATATCTGCAAGATAGGCATTAAGGAACAGCTTTTGACTTTTCTGATTCTTTAGCTGGGTTGTGCCTTAGACGTTCAAAACTACATAAAAGAATGTTTCATATCTAGCTGTTGGGAATACATATTTGTTTTTTAAAAAATCTGAACTACATTATTCAGATATGTTATTTACATAATAGGAAGCAATGACTGCATTTACTTTATTTTTTGCATTTAGTTAAAGTCCTACTGCATTCAGTGGGACTTTATGCGTAATGTTAAATAAGGGGGAAATGATATACACCTATCATTTCTGCCTGAAGCTTTTAGTATGTACTGTTAATTAAAATAAGACTACAGACATATGCTCGCTCACTAGTAAATTCCACTGAACGCAGTAGGTCTTATTTCTGAGTAAACATACATAGAAGCAGCAGTATGTATTGTTCCAAGACACAGAAAAATTATTAAATTTCATTCAAGCTGGTAATCCTTTTAACTTGAAAGGTACTCAAAGAAATTTAATCATATTTGAAATTGTATTCAGGTTTCACAGTCTTACTTTTCCAAAGGTTGATACAAAAAAAAAGTGTAGTTATTTGTGTCATCACTAGAACTTGAAATTTCTACTGTTGCATTTTGACCTTTTGTAACCACTAAGATTAGTAAGAAACTGCTACAAGTTCTTTTGAATTGCTTATATATTTAGGAGCAAGTTTTGTCTACTGCAACTGATTTGCTTTGATTTACTGTAATGTTATAATATGTAAAGCACCAAAGGTTAGTTGTTTTTGTAATTAAATTGTTGTATATTCAACCAAATAGGGAGTGTATTTCAAATAGTGATAATATAAACAAATTACATTTCTGTATTCCTGAAATGAATATACATATCGGCGACAAGAGAGCTAGAATTGTTCCATGTGAAGTTTTACTATAGCACTGGGTTCAATTTTTTTCTGGGTATAAACTATTTTCATCTTTTTAACAAAAAAAGACAATCTTGGGGCAAAACATTTAATGGCTGGAGAGGTTCCAGTGGAATATTTACATGGAGGAGAGAATCAGAGAAATGTAATAGTGAGAATCAATTACAAGTGAGGTCTGAGACCAAAATGCATAGGCAAAAGTGCAATCTCTTCTTTTTTGCTAAACCTTTGTTGCCCTAATTGAGACTAGCTGTTTTTATTAGCCATTGTACTTCAGGTTTCTAAAATATACTTGAAGAAATGTAATGCTGAAATATAGAAGCTCGAAAATATGCCACTGTGGCAAGATTGCACTAGTTATTATGCTGGTATTTATTGTAAAATAGCTAAACTTTGTTTTTATTTTTTAAAAAAGTCTGCCTTAGCTGTACTCTATGCCTTTGTATAAATTAAAAGAATGATTGCTGGCTTGCGTGTGGTATTTTTACTTGTCAGTTATTTGCTGATCTCTCTCTCTCTCCCTTTTTAAAATCAGGCTTTCCTGATCATCCCTCTCTATTCCAACAGATCTTAACTTAAAATATTCCTATGATGCTAAACATTTTTGGTCACAATCCCCAGGAAATTCTCTTGCACAGTTAATTTTCTCACTGAAGTGTGATAGCTGTGAGAGCACTGCTGGACAACTGAAGAGCTCCCTTCATGGCTGTACAGTTTCAACAGAAAAATGTCTCACTGAAATGTACACTATATGTTTAACACACATTATTTATATTTGTTTAGATTTTTTCTGCTTAGTGTAGTAGTAGTAGTAGTAGTAGTAATAATAATAATAATAATAATTTATTTATATCCCGCCTCTCCCAATGGATCGAGGCGGTACTACAACAGTATATAAATACATTAAAAGCAATTAAAACATAACCCATCCTCCCCACCCACCAACCCACCTAAACCCCCTAAAACTCATTAACTATTAAAAACAAGACAAGTAAGCACTCTTTCAGACTGTCTGAAGCGGGTGTCACTTACATGCTTTCCTGAAGTTGTTATTTTTTTTAATGTTCCATCAAAAGTGGAGCTATAATAAAATGAATAAAACCAGAACAGATCACTGTGAATCTATACCAGGAATACCATTATAATTGGTGCATTTGAGGAAGTGGATATATATATGAAATAAAACATATTTCTCCTGGAGCTCTGCAGACTTGCAAGGTTTGATGGCCAGGTGGGTAATTCAATCTGGGCAAATTGGGTATAAAGTAGCCAGTGATATATTACTGATTTAGTTCAGTGTAGATAAGATATTTTTTCTGAGAGTTGATAGCTACTGAACTTCATAATCAGACTCAGAAAAATATTCCATTCACTAAACTTTTCTGGATGGATAGGAGCCTGTCTTGAGTATGTATCTTTCATTATCAATTGTGTGATTAAAAAAGGAAAGTATGTCTCTTCAGGTCACCTGTAAATTTATGGTGACCTCAACAATTTCATACAATTTTCTCGGGCAAGGAACACTTGGGATTAGTTTGCCATTACTTTCGCGTGAAATACACCCAACAGTACCTGGTATTCCGTTGCAATTTGTCTTCCCTAGGCCTGACTCTACTTGGCTTCCAAGATCTGTTGCCTTCAGGGTATTTAGGCATTTTAATTGAGTGATACAGATTTATAAATACAGAGAAGTGTGAGATTGTTTATCTTACTGAACTTTGCATCTGAAAAGATCAAATTTGCTTATTATTGTTTGCATTTTAGTTTTCAGTGAGGGCAGCTAGGAAAGAATTGCATCTGGGATGCTTCTAACACATTGGCATGATTTCCCTCCCTTTAACCAGTAGGTGGCATCACCTCTTAATACTGTGCTTAAAAAAAGTAAATACTGTGCTTATTAAGACGGAAATAAGGAAAAAGATTCATTATAGATGTGAGAAAAGCTTTTTTTAAAATGGAATAAGACCACATGCATCTGTTCTGCAGTGTAAACGTTTTGCTTTCCGTATTCCTTCAAGCAGGGATTTTATAAACCTAGGTCATAGTAAATGACTTACCACACTTTTATCTCACCCTTCCTTCAAGGGACATACCTGATTCTTTCCATCCTATTTTGCCCACACAACTCCATGAGAAAGGCTGGGGCAAGAGTACCTGGACCATGGGCACCTGAGCTCATGGCTCAGGTGGCCATGGCATGGACTCAGTGTGGACTTGAGTGGTTCTCCCTCCAGTTCTACTCTAACTTGAGGGTGGAGATTGTTTAGCTGTCTGTTTGCACTGGACTACAACTCCCCCAGTCCTTTACCGTTAGCCATGTTGGCTAGAGGTAATGGGAGATGAAGTCCAAAATATATGGAGGGGCAAGGGTTTCCCACCTTTGTTCTAGCTACTGTACTATACTGTATTGCCTGACTGAAGTTTATCTAATCCAGAAAACTGGTCTGAGGACTTTCAAGGTCCGACTCTGAGTTAGAATGCCCCTCACTTGTTCCTTCTAGTGTTCAAGGCTGAGCTGAGGTAATCAGTCCTAATACACTCCAGAGCAAAGCTTGGAAAAGTTGCTGCCTAGGGGGTCCTGGGAGCCGTAGTTTAAAAACCCCTTACTTCTCCTAGTGCTGCTCCAGAGCAAGAAGCCAAGTGTTAGCAATAATTCTGATTCCCTGCTGCCACTTCAGGCTCTGAGGGAATAATGGCAGTGTAGTAGGAGGTCAGTGCTCACAATTACCAGAGGGTTTTATGGCTGGCTTGACCCACTAGGACAAACAAGTCATGACATTATTAAGACAGTCAAGACTCACTGCTCCTCCCTCCTTGATTTTGGCACCATTGTATTTGGATAATACAAATAGTTTTTCAGCGAATAGCGTCACTGTGAGGTTTAAGTTATTGTTCTCCTTTGACAGAAACTACAAACACATCCAGTGATGTATGAAGTCCATGAAGGAAATGAAAAATTTAAAGGCAAAAAAAGCAATATTTTTTCCTAAGGCACACTGAAGAAAATGCTCTACCCATGAGCAAAGTGAACTAGAAAGTGTACTTTCACCCACAAAGCAAGGAAACACCTGCTGTTTCTTCTTTAGGGAAGTGGTATTTTTGTGTAATTACAGTTTAGAAATGATCACACTAACAGGGGACCTTTCATCACGTGCTTGGTTTTGTTGCTAATTCATGCAAGGGAAAAGAGGAAATATATCAGCTTCGCCTTCACCCTAGGAGCCCAGTTGTTGGGTGAACTTTTAGTTCTTGGTTTTCTACTTGAATTGTAGGCTTTTGTTGTTGTTTGTGGTAAAAAGTCATTTTAAGAGGCAGACTGTTCAACATGTCAACCCAAAACTATTTTTATTGGTTGCATCCTCCCCGCTATATGTGTTACATATAGGGTGGTTGTATATACGTAAATTGATAAACGAGCGAAGAGTTACATCAAATCCCAACTTCACACACAGTACCCATGCATAAGAATAAGGTTGAAAGCGCAGCCTCATGCTTTCTACAGATCCCTCTAGAAAAGGCCTGATCCTACCAACACGCAAAGCAAAATGTTGGAGCCCAGGGTGTTGGAGGATGGAGCTGGGAATGCTATTCAGCCTGCCCTGAGCTCTTTGTTGTCTTCATTGGTCTGGGAGGGGGACTGCTGTATAACAAACACAAAACCAAAACTGCCTTTGGCACATGAATGAACTATAGGTTCCCTGGATTGCAGTGTGCATCTGGAATTCTGCTGATGACATATGTTGTCAATGTTATACCAGCCTATGAACTCTTTTGGCCATTGTGGAAGGAGGCATTCAGTACCTCTTTGTACAATGGTCCTCTGTAAATCTAAGCTTGTGGGTACTGGGTTGCACTTTAAGAGCCAAGCATTAGCTGGAAGATGGAGAGGTTCCTGAGTGCCACGCAATTTCACATCCAGTAGAACGTAAGAGCTTGAGTTCCAGGTGGGTAGTGTCTTTTACTTTCTTTCAGGTACAAAATTGCACACTGAGATTGACCAGGAGCAGCCAGACCACCTCTGAACATTTTTTTTTTTTTTTTTTTGGCCATGGAGGTACACCCCCCACATCAGGAAAAGGCATTGTGCTGCCAGTAATAGCTCCATAGAACCAGTAACCAGGCAGAAGTACAAAGAGTTATACTCCATCAGTGTTCAGCAGAATCTAAGCCTCTGTCTCAGGATACAAGAGTGATAGAAATCAAAATTACACCAGCTCAGTACATGGATAATTCTATTCCAGTTTCAGTTTGATGTCATTACAGCACCAGGAAAACTAACTTTATTCATTTAAGTTATTGATATAAAGTTATTTGTAATATTTATCCCAGGTCAGTTTATAATGAAAATTAAAATACTCATACACATGCACTTAAAATCAATAACACAAATAACATAGCAAAAGAGTAAAACGTGCTCATAATACATCTTTCTAGTACTTAGCATGCAAGCCATGAACATTCCTGAGAAAATATTTTTATTTGCATAGGTTGGATGTTTCTTTAAACTTAAGAGTTTGTTTTTAACTCCTTCTTTCCATAGAATTTTTTAAAAAATCAGGAAAACAAAAGCCAGATATAATAGCGATTGACCAATTTATTTAAGTCAGGGGAGGATCTCCAGATGTTGGACTACATTTCCCATCAATCACATAAGAAGGAGGGATTCAGCTTTTAGAACCAAATTGTGTGGACAGAGAGTATATGAAGCCACCTTTCCTCTCTGCTTTTGGTGTACCTCCTGTGTTCTGACCCCCAGACATTTCTCCTAAGTCAAACCCAATAACTGAAATTAGTTTTACCGTGGATAGAGAAGACTAGAGAGAGAGAGACCCTAGCAGGCTCATTTCCATTCTTCTGTACACTATTTTTATCCTAAGAATCAGACACTCAGCAATTCACTTTGACTCTACACGAGTGGGATAGATCTGGTAGTGTGTGTATATGTGTGTATAAATAAATAAATAAATAAATAAATAAATAAATAATAAAAGCAACCCCATTCACCACATCTAATCTAGTCCTACACTGGTAGCCAACATCATTTTCAGCTCACAGAAAAGTGCCTTTTTGGAGTCTCAGAATCCTCCTAGGGGATTCCGGGAGATGTTGTCCCCAAAAGTAACTTCTCCAAGCCCTACTATATTTTGCAACAACATATTTCATGAATCAATCACATGAAGAAGGAAGTTGAAGAAAGGGCCACATTGCATTGTAGATTCTTACTGCAATCCTTCCTCCTTTGCAAGTAGCTAGAAATACAGATAGCTCCTTGGCAAGATAGCCTATTGTGTTGTGAAGTCAGATCTTTGCCCGGTCCATTATGCCAAAGCTTAGACTGGGGCCATTTCTGCACTAGACTGTTATAACGCTATTAGTCTACGTTCAACAGCCTATGGAATCCTGGAGTTTGCAGTTTAGGGAGAGGCCAGCCTATAACAGTCTAGTGCAGAAATGGCCTGTATGCTACCTGGTGTTTAGGCATCTTCAGTCTTCTGTTTACTGCCATTATTTGTGGCTTTAGAAGTAACCAATAGACTTCAATAGCAGCCTATTTTATATGCAAAACTATATATGAGTTACTACACACAGTAGCTCAAACCACTGCACCAGTTTAAGACACATAGGTTTAATTTGCTTGTTTGCTGAAATGATACTTTTTAATCAAAATGGATTATTTCATATCCAACATTATAAAGGGGAGGGGGTTCAATTTCTGTGAAAGTTGAATGTGAATTGACCCAAATAAGTTATTTCAACACGTACAGAGAGTTTTTTTTCCTGAGTGTTAACTATAGTCCTATGCATCTCTTGAGAGTTAAATCCCATTGAGTTCAATCAGACTGGAGCTACAATGTTAAGCACACAGGCCCTTTTCTCACGTTACCCGTTCGCGTGGCTGGGCGGGGCGTCTGCCGCTTCCCTGCTGCTTGAGTTCTGCAGCAGCTTCCTGGTCGTGCGAGCGCCGTGTGAACACCCCGCCCTTCTTACCGCATCGCAACCTGGGAATTGCAGGCCTGCGCTGAGGCAAAAAGCGTGACCAGCCCGGCTCCTGACGCACTGCACACCAGGTAAGTGTGCATGGGCGCTGGGAGCATTGCGTGACCATGCACCATTTTCGGCTTTAAGCCGAAAATGAAAAGATGCGTGCGCGGTCTGCGTCAGGGCCTTGAGCGTCGCGTAAATGGGAGTGCATCATACAGACCGCTCCTCCCATTTACGCGACGCTCAAGGGGCCCTCTCGCTTTAGGAATGGAGTATGAAAAGGGTGTTACTTAGGATCATTGTGAAACTTATCTTCTAAGTAAATGTTCAAAGCCTTTCTCTTAATTTGTACTGTATAGGATAGATGATGTTTCCCATTTCTTCTGTCCTGCTGCTTGCAGGCTGAAACTCTACAATATACACTTTGAATTTTTATCTTACATTTATAATAGCCCCTGTACTTGAAATACTCTGTACTCTCTGTGCCTTTCCTGATTAGGTTGAAATTTTGTCTATTCACTCATCATATGCCTATCCATTAGAATTTGCTCATTTGAAGATGTTGTATAGAGATGAAAGTACCAAATGACTGAAAGGAGAAGTAAAATGAGGAACACTGAAACAGGCGTGGTTCCCCACCTCATGACTTTAGATTGAATAATTGAGCTTTCTTTGCCATTTGTCAGTGAAGTTTCTATCTGTTTGGAGGTCCCAGTTATCAAAATCTGGCCACCTGGGCTTCCAGTTCATGAACCACAGTAAAGTCAACACACCACATCAACACACCACATATGTTCTGTTAAATCACATGTGTCAAACACAAGGCCCGCGGGCCAAATCTGGCCTATCAGGCCATTTCATATGGCCCTCGTACCTCTCCTGCAGCTGTAGCACTCCCCATGCCTGGTCAGCCCAATCTCCACATTGCAGGCCTCCAGCTACCGGTATTCTGAAGAGGGGCCCAGCAGCCAGCACTTGCTATCTTTTTCTGCTTCTGACTGCTCCTCTGTCCAACTCTCGCAAGCCCTAACCCTAAAGAGGCACGGGGGAGCAGGAGAGCAGAAAGAGGCACAGATAAGAGCTGGGAGGCAGAAAGAAGCACAGTTTGGAGCACAATTATTTGTTCTGCCTGTCTCAGCTGGGACCAAAAAGTTAAACAAAGTTAATGTAATAAACAGTGTTTGATCATATTTGTCTGATGATTAAAAAAAACAACAACTGTTTTCAAAACTCATTTTTCAATAAATTGTACTATAGTTGTGCATTTGATTATCTGCTTTCCATTATTTTTCTTAGACGTCTAGTTTCAGAATTAGTTATTACTAAAACCAGTAATAAGAAAATGCAGAGGCAATTATTTAATATGATAGAAGAGTAAATACATTTGTATAGCCTTACACGTACAACCATACCTTTGAGGGCAACCATAATGCTGATGCGGCCTAAGATGAAATTGAAAAATTGAGTTTGACACTCCTGTCTTAAGTCTTTGAATCTCAGGTTATTTTTATGAGAATGAGCAGGTTCTTTATTATTCTTTCAGCCAATGTATTATTTGCAGTCGCAGATGTACCAATATAATGTGGAATCCTGTTTGGTAGTTACAAATGCATAACCTAGAAGTATGTACTGGTAACTGTTTTGTATTCATGATCGCTATGTACCCCCAAGTTTAGGGGATACATAGGGACTGTGAAAGTCCCCCAGTCCCCACTTACGACCAGCAGCCACTGCAATCAATGGGGTCAGCAGCTGGCTGGCAGTGCCTCCCCCCAATAAGTGATCTCTGGCACGAAGGGGAATTGTGACAGGATCCCGCTTCTGCCTGTTGCACTGGAAATTGCACATGGGAGGGGGTGGAGACATCAGTTGGGTGCTCCCTGATCAGCACTGACTGCTGCAGCTGCCGCTTCTTGGTAAGTGAGATTGGGGCGAATAGAGTACACCTTTGTAATTCTCCAACAGGATTCTGGCCATACACTTTCTTTAGGGACGAACATAGACTTTGCAGTGTTCAAGCACATTACATGCATTATATTACACGTAAGGCATTACGCTTTAATATGGACTGAACCCTTATATCTTTAGCTTTTAAGCCACAAAGGAAATGAATATGTTAAATATCTTAAACATCTGTGGACAAACACATATCCATTGCTATACCTATTGCATAATGGGAAATATACTCCTAGCATGGCCTAGACCTTACCAGCATTGTCTGGGTCTTTTATCAGCTGGGAACAATGATATCATTGTGGTGTGTATAAACAACTTCTTCTGTGTGGGAGACTGATGCTTGGGTGAGTCTGCTGTCTGACTCTTCTAGGCTAATTTTATATCCTTTGCAGTCTCCAACTGTCCAATCAAATGAGATCTCTGTTACCCTTTGCTTAAACAAATGTGGTTTGTTTATCATGACTAAACAACATGCACAATTTCACTCACTGCTTATGACGAAGTACTGAGGTAGTCTTTTGATTGCAAAGGATGAAACTTTTAAGGGTATGTTCATTTCTTGAAAGTGATGATGAATAATATTACAACTGTAACATACTTTTAGAATACATAAGGCAGGCAGCAATGACTTCAGTATTAAAAAAAGAGGAAATCACCTGAAAGGTGATACTATTTTTTTATATACTTATAAATACAGAGACATATTTAAAATAATTACTAGAATTTAAATTAAGGCATGATCCATTTCACTGTTATAGAGACTATGTCCAAGTGAACTGTATCTGCTGTCCTGCCTGTTGTCCAGGTACTGTCAGTGGGCAACTTGAAACCTGTTTCTCTCCCTCTCTTTTTATGGTCCATTATCTATCCAAAGCTGCTGCAGATTGATACTAAACAGTCCGTCAGACAGAAAACACATACAAACAAAGGACTGTTCACTGAAGCCTTTAAAACACAGAACAGCCCTTTGTAAAGCGGACACACACATATTCTAGAATGAAAGCCTGTGCACATTTAACAACAAAATAATGGCATAATTACATGTACCAGCGAGTATATTGTTCTACTAAAGATCCTTACAACTTGCTTATTAGCCCTGTAGAAGGATGCAAGAACATGGCACGTTCTGTCATAGCCAACTTGGAAATCAAACTTTTACTCCTCAAGTAAGATCTGCTCCTAATCTTGAAGTGTATGCAATAATTTTTATAATGCAACCGTGAGCAGGCATCACCCACATACTCCCAATAATGTTTTGCATGAATTGTTTTGTGCTTGAGTAATGGTCTAAGTACAATAAGATCTGATTGTTAGATACTGTAAATATTACTGTATGACAATATCTAATAAGTTACATTTTGGACTACAGTTCTCAAAATCTCCCAGTGGCTGGAAGAAAAGATTCTGGGAGCTGTAGTCCCAAATTTTCAAACTTCTGGTTTAATTCTACAGTTGGCCCTTCACATTTGCTAGACCTAGGGGTTCAGGACCCTTGCAGAGGTGGAAAAACTGCAAATATCAAAATGTGTGTGTCTGTGGCATGGTGGAGGGAATGGGCACCCAGGGTCCAGGGAAAGGAGATGGAAAGAGGGTAAGTCAGCATGGTGGCCTATGTAAGTACGGCCAGCAGCTCTCTCCCAGGGTCTACAATTTATTAATTTATCACATCAAATTGATATCTCCACATGGCTAATATTAGAAATCATTCCATGTGTCTGACAGGGTCACTGAAAGTGCACGCAGGCAGGAAGTTAAAACTTTGGTCAAGCCAAGGTGACTCAGACCCAATCTGTCACGTACCCAGGGATTCCTGGAAGACATTCGGACCATCAAACAGACAAAAGGGCCCTTTTGCACTGATATGGCAGCTCAATAGAATCACAATCAGCCTGCTGAATGTAGGCAATTTCACTCTACCTGGGCCTTTTGTCTCATTTGGGCAGTATCATTCACAAAGGACTGAGAAAACATTCAGCCGGAGATGTTGGTCATTGAAGGCTCTTTGATCTAGCCTCCTATACTATTGTTCTCCCAGGGAGAGAACTAGCCCTCCAGGTATATTTTTTCTATAAAAACCCCATGTTTTTATCTGTTCGTGTGTTCATTCACATTTTCCTCCTGAATCCCTGTCAGTTTGTCTTGCCTCACCCCCCCTTCCCCCATTTTGAGTTTCATCGCTTTGAATCTCCAGTTTTTCAACATTGGCTCCCTTGGGCATTAAATCAAGGTAAAGTATTGCCTCTGAACACCCCAAAACAAAATCCCTATCAATTTTCCTTACTTTCTTTTTCTTTAGCTCTTGAATGAATGCGTGAGGGTGTTTGTTGTTGTTTGCTTTAATTACTGAGGGTTTAATAAAATCTTTAAACTGAACAACCTGCCTAGTTCTTGGCTTGGTCTGACTCTGTAAAATCTGGGTTACAAGGTCCTGCAAAGTTACCCTGCCTCTCGTATAGCTAAAACAGTGCTCTGAGCTGATTTTCCCCACAATTTTGACAGATTTTGGGAATCCCTTAAGGGAGCCCCCTAGCAAGCAGGGTAACACCTATACTTCCTGTCTCTCACCTACCTCCTGCCTTGGGTGTGGCGGGGGCACATTGGGATAGAGTTTGAGGTGCTGAGAAACTGACCGCAAGGCATCCTTATTGCCCAGCCAGCATCTGGTAGAGGATGAAGAGGACCAGAGGTACGTTTTTGAAGTGCTGCATGGCCTAATCAGAGCTGCCAAGAGGGATGTTCCCCTGGAAGAGATACACTTGAGATACAAGGGCCAATAAACAAATCCATTAAAGTTAAACCTGCAATTGTAGAGGACTGATTGTAATATAATATCCATGCCAATTTCCAACCAGAAGGTTTTCAGTCAGACATATCTCCAAAATGGCTTTCAAAATAACATATACAAAGATAATATAAAAAGAAAATTAAAACACAATCTATCCCTTGCTGTTTTTTTTTTAAAAACAGTTGCATAAAAAAAGTAAAAAGAAACCCAGCATCAACAAGGACATAAAACAAATTTAGGAGACCAGTCACTTTTTTGGACTGTAATTAATAGAATCCTCCCTTAGCACAGCAATTAGCTGTACCAGTTGGGGGACTTGTGCGTCAATATATACATAAATATGTGTCATGCAGCTTTGTACTCAGCTCCACCAGCTCGCCTGCTGGTGCCCCCGAGAGTGATGAAGTCCTTGTACCAATGTTAAAAGGTTCCGGTCCTGAAGCTTGCTTGGTTTCTATCTCTAAAATGGAGAAGACATAATCTTTCTCTTGCCTCAGGCAGCACAATATGTTGGGCCAGTCCTGATCAGGAGCATTGTGGGAAATTTTAAACAGTGAATAGCTGTTCTAGTTCCTACTGCAGCCATAGATATGCACAACACAGTCCAGCATTGTAGAAGGGGCTCATTGCTGTGCTGAGAGGTCCCATCAGTCCTGCTAAGGTTAAGAATCTCATTGAAACAAGAAACCAAACATGATAAAGACTATTAGAAAGAGGCTATTATATAACTACAAGAGTAAACACAGACCCAGAGTCAAAATATTTATATTCTAATTTAATGCACTTATAATCAAAGCATCGTAGATCACATTATGGCAGTCCTTCATTCTTTCTTATGAACAACCAAAGAGCTGGAAAATGTTCTTGGAAGCTAAGCAGCATCAGCCCTAGTTAATACTTGGATGGGAGGCTGCCAATGAATACCATGTGCTGTAGGCTATTTCTGAGGAAGGAACTGGCAGAATCCTCTATGGGTATTCCTTCACTAAGAAAACCTTATGTATTCATGGGGTTGCCACAAGTCAACTGGTGACCTGAAGGCTCATACACACACAAGAAATTGGGACGTCAGATGAAGAGGGTAAAATTGCCTGTGCACAAAGTTGTTAGCATTGTCATTACCTTGCTGGACAGAATGGACCTGTTCTTCTGCAGATTTGCCTCCTCTTTCCTCCTCCCCTTCTTTGAAACAAGATAAAGCCTGCTGATTTATCTTAGAACCATTTTCTTTAATAGCATTGGCAGCTTTCTGAACAGAGTACTTAAAGTGGTTTTGAGCTTCTCACCAACTTCTGGTGTGCACACATGAAAGAAATGCAGTTTTAAGTGGGCCTGTTTCAGACCTCTGGCTAATTTGATCAATGGACATTCAGGAAAGCAGGTTTACAATTGGGCGGCTGCTTTCCTGCATACATTGCAGAACCTGTGAATAGATAAATTTTGCCTGATGTTCTTTTTCATGCTGTCGTCCACCATAGTTTCTCTAGATTTACACACATTTAGATAAAGCTTTTTCCACGGTGAGTCTTCCCTTCTCCCAATGTGTATCTCTGGATGCTGTTAATTGTCATGCTACAGCTCTCTCATGTCCTTCTTTCCCCCTTTCCATAGCAACAGTTCTTCCCCTGGTTTCTACCCTCCACTAAAACTTACAAGATGGAGGCAGCTGGAAGCCTTGTTGATTTTACTGACTCCTTAGATTGCCAGAATGAAAATGAAAAGGACTCGTATACCTGGGGTAGAAGGGAGAATTTCAGCAGTATTGCTTATCATGCAGCCAGATAACAAGCAACAGCTGTTGAAATTCCCCCATCTACACCACCATTAAAGGTCCATGAGGTCTTTCCAGGTTTCACTCTGGCAACCCTATGCCAATCTGCTTTTTGCCCCCTCCAAATAGAAATGAAAGGCTTCTCCAGATGCAGGAGGATATTTGCTGAAGTTGCAGTATTTGTTACTGCAGTTCTCATTTTAAAATTCCTGACCAGGAAGGACCCCGGCAGGGGCAAGCAGGCCAAGCCTGGTGGGAGCATGGGTTTGTGGGTTTTTTTGGCTTTTTTGTGCCCTCCTGGCATTGGCACCCAGGGCACACATGCCATCCTAGATACACCTCTGGATAGATGCCAACAGCTGGCCAAAACCAAGTACTGTGTCAACTCATGCTTATTTAGATTAATCTGTAAGATGCTGAGGGCCTTTCTGCTCTACACTGTTATAGTGCCATTATTCTATTTTCAACATCCTATGGAATTCTGGGGTTTGTAGTTTATTCGGATCAAGGAGCTCTCCAGCTAAGAATTCTAAATGCCCCTCCCTAAGTGTTATTATGCTAATGTTCATGTAAAATGTGTTTTAAAGAAAAATAGGTTTCTCTCTGCTTTTTGAGGTTTTCTACTTCCAACAAAGTCCTCACATAGCGAGAAGAGGAATGGACTCTGCCTGCATCGAGATCCCTCATTACCATCTTAACTAATAACAGAGTAATATCTGAGACAAAATGTGGGCCTGTGACTCTAACATCATCACCTTTCTTCTCCTGCATAATTTTTAATATTTTTGCTTGACGAAGAAACCAGTGAATCTTTGAAAGCTTGTGTGATGTATTTCATGCTCTGGAGTTGGTCCAATAAAGGTATCACTGCAGTGTGCATTTTGGATTATATTTCTCTACTCTTGTCAGCTGCCCTGGAAGCAATTGGTTAGAAAGAAAAGGGTAGTGGAGCAAGTAATGCAGAAAAAGAGGTCATACCCTGTGATATTTACAATTTACATAATGATAGGACTGTATTTTCTTCTAATTTTTAGTTTGTATTTGATTGGCAAATTTCAAGGCCTGGCCCCTCTTTCTGAGTCCTCAGGGCACAGGGAAGGAATCTCAGACCAAGGGTGTCACCTTGAAAAATGATTGCATATGTATATTTTTTATCACTGGTTGGACTTGGTGTTTTTTATTTGAATGGCATATTCTGTGCAGCTGTGGCTGATGTTTAAGGTATCATGTTAATGACATCATCTTCTTGGGACATTGTCAGAACCTGATCTCCCCAGGACATCACAAGGAGAGGTCATCCCTACAACTCAGTTTTCGGCATTGAAATCTCAGGGCCTGGAACAAACCTGACCTGGAAATTCTCGTTTGGACTATAGTCTGAGGCAGGCCCATGGAGGAATGGCTTCCTCTATTCTAGCTGGAAAGAATGTGCTGAAACGAAAAATGCCGGAGAGACCCCCAAAGTAATCATTAAAGCATTTGAAAATGTGTCTGAGATTTTGGCCTCTTAATGATTACCTTTATAAACAAATAGATGCGTTCTTAGACTCAACAGTTTTGTACACCCAAAAGAGTTCGTGACAGATCATAGAAATGCCAAATTAACCATACAACCTGTGTGTTTCTGCTCAGAAGTAAGTCCCACTGAGTTTAAGATGCATATTGATGGAATCCAAAACAATCTAAATTGAAGCAAGTACTTTTTTTTTTTTTTTTTTCAGAGCTGTATCAAAATACAGAAGCAGTGCGAGCATATCTGGAACGTCTTGTAAAATCCTAGTAAGGAGGGTGTTTACTATAGCAAATGTAAGCTCTGTTGTGCTCAGACTCCTCATACAAACACATGAATAAAATGTAGTTTTTCTTTTTAACCCCTATGGCATAGGTGTGTTCAGAAATTTTCTTTGTTGAATATGAAGTGTACTCCTCGTGGGTCAGCATCAGAATTGTTAATACACATCTTATTTAAAGTGTCAGCCAAGGCTTCAGGTCCACACAGGAAAACACCAATCCTGGAACTGATGACAAAAGAAATTATAGTGTTGCAGGTGTCTCACATTAATTCCAATGTAAGTAATGATAACAGGGTGCGGGGGCGGGATTTAAATTGCTCACCAAAGGTTTCTTTGAAATACATCAAAAAAATAGAATTAGAGTGCAATCCTAACTGGCTATGGTTGCCATGAATCAGCTGAGTCAACACTATGCCAAGGTGAAGCTACCTGGATCCAACTCATTCCATTCTGTCTAGGACTGTTAGAAATGAGCTATGACTACTCTCATCCTTTTGTGCTAACAATATGGATATATCCTTGACTTGAGAAGGTGTAACTTTTCTCCTCCCTTACTCTACCACTTCTCAACTGTTTCTTTGGCTTTTCTGCTAGCAGATCTCTGCTAGAAGGTTCTGCTGGTGGCAGATAATTTCTCTATCATCAGGGTATCTTTGGTCCGATTATACTCATAGTGCTGTCATAATGTACAATAAAAGATAAGAGGATCATCAAGTCTTCAGTGAGAAAAAGATCTGATTGAGTAAAACTAGAAAGCTAAGAACTCATCAGATGCACACACATCATGCAGTATCCTACTATTCAATCATTCATTTGTGACTCACAACAAGTATGTGTGTGAACTACCTTATCTAGTAAGTCTGAGGCAATTCTGTAATAGGAAAACATACTGTTTCAAGCATGCAGGTCATCATGTGGTGTTGTAGTCATTGTGTGATGAACATGCATGTTTGAATTCATCCTAATACCTAAAATTTAGCAATTTTTATACACTTGTTAGGCTTAGAAACACCATGCAAGTTAAGATTTGTTTCCTGCATGTTTTTTCAACTGTATATTTGAAATGCTATATGGTTATGATCACTGATAATGTTACACTGCAGTTCTTGTTGTGTGCCTTCAAGTTGTTTCTGACTTATGGTAATCCTTTGGCAAACCTATCATGGGGTTTTCTGGGGCTAAGAGTGTGTGACATGCCTAAGGTTTCCATGGCTGAGCAGGGAATTGAATCCTGGTCTCCAAGGTAGTGGTACAGTGCCCAAACCACTATACCACACTGGCTCTCTCTGCACTGCAATACCTGGATACGTTTTTTGGAAATAACTCCCACTGAAATTAATAATACATGTAAATATAATTACACAATTCATTAAAATGACACGATTCTATTTATGCGCATTAAATTAGACGAAGCCAAGGAGTTAAATCAGTTTGAGTTATCACCAAACCTGAGTTAAACACCCTGGTTTCCCACTAAAGTCCAATTGATTTCACTGGAAAAATCAGGCTTGTCTGTTTTTCATTAAAACCAGTGGGTCTCTGAAGTGCTTTCAGAACATATCCTGTGGCTTTAGTAATAATATTGTGAAGGTGAGAATTTTAACAGGACAGTGTAAAATCAGAGGATCTTATATAAGCCATTGCAAAAAGATAGTGTTTTCTTTTCTCCCTGGATAATGGTGAGGTCTGCAACAGAATTCCATGCCTGAATTTTCAGGCTTGCAGGCACTGCTATGCCCAAAGAATAAAAAAGAATCAAATAGTAATCGGACTTTCTGTTATCAGACCCACGATGAGACAGAAACAGTCTTTCTCTCTCCCTCTCCCTCTTGTGCGAGCACACATACACACACAGAGAAGAGAGAGAGAGAGATTGAGGGACTGAGAGAGAATAAAATATAAGTAACACAAGAGAGGCCACCTTCCATAGGCACTATAGAGAAAGTTTACCTTGGATGCTGACTTCCAACTGTTTTGAACTCATTTTCCCAGTTTGGTCTTCCATACAAAGTTTTCTGTTTCAAGCCTGTAATCACATCTTTCTTTTCCTCATGATGGATTGCAAAATGAGTAGCCTGGGAGAAAGAAGGAAAATAATATCCTTATTAGAAAGGTATAGGGCCTTCTATATCTGTACTATAGGGAGCAGCTGAGGTAGATGGCACTGAGTGAGTGAGAGTAGGTGGAAGGGAGATTTGATGGAAGGAGATTCTCAGAAGTATTCCCCCTCCAAAAACATGGACATATGCAACAGATGAAAACAGCAGAACAACAGAGGTCTAGCCAGTGAACTCAAGTGGAACTGGAAGAACTAATAAATGATATTTTTGCATCTACAAATGGATGGATTCATTGTTTCTCAGTCACCATCACATGGATCAGTCTGCCCTATCTATTCTGTAACCCGCAAATAACAGCCTGAAAACCATGATGACCACAGCCTTGGACTGATGAGATTTCTTTTAGAAAGGAAATTGTTCACCAACCCTTTATGAACTGTAGGTCTTTTCATGGTTATCTCACAGCAGTGATACATAGCTCTGTGCTCCATAAATCATAAGTTTCTTCTCTTGTGAAAAGAAGAAGTTCCACAACAGTGCTCAGAAGGAACAGTGAAATACATTATCTGCCAAAACATTTAACATTACTAATCTTTAATGTGGAAAACTGAAACACTAAAGTGTTACCTTACTAAGGAAGATAACATTAATAATCATCCCAGTTAAAATGTACCATTTGTGTTTTCTCTTTTGAGAAGGAAGGCTTAACAGAATCATAGAGCTGAAAGAGACCATAAGGGCCATTGAGTCCAACTCTTGCCATGCAGGAATATACAATCAAAGCATTGCTGACAGATGGTCATCCATCTTCTGCTTAAAAACGTCCAAAAAAGAGACTCTATCACACTCTGAGACAGTGTATTCCACTGTTGAACTGGAGGAGAAACTCCAAGAGTAGAGTCCATGTTCCCCGGAGATCTTAAAATATCTATTTCCCTTCTTTTTTTTCCTGACAATATACACTTGGCCCTCCACATTTGCTAGTGTTAGGGACACTGGACCCTCACAAAAGTGAAAAATTCACAAATAACAAAATTTGTATGTCTATGGGAAGGGGGCTGAAGCACGGGGAGAGAAAGTGGCCATCCAGGGTCTAAACCTGGAAAGGAGATGGTTGGCATTGTGGTCCTGTACTTCCTCTCTCTTTCCCATCTCCCTCCTTAGGTGTGTGTGGGGCATGAGTACAGGGTTTGTGGTGCTGAGAATTTGGGCAGAGAGCAATCCTTCGCTGGCCTGGCAGAGACTCGTAGAGAAAGCGGAGGACCAAAGGTGAGTTTTTAAAGGGCTATGTGGCCTGATAAGAATGACAAGAGGGAAGGTTTCCCCCAAAAAGAAGCAGCTGAGGTGGGAGGGCAGGAGTTGAAGAAATTAACAAATAATCAAATCCGTGAATGTCAAACCCACAAATGTGGAAGGCTGACTGTGCACAGCAAACACCACGGACAGCTCCTTCTGTAGGTTAACTGCCTTTTATTCTGAACATTAAAGACTTAAAAGGCATACAACTGCAAATGGCTGTAGGACAGTGGTTCTCAACCTGTGGGTCCCCAGATGTTTGTGGACTTCAGCTCCCAGAAGCCCCAGCCACTATGGTCAATGCTCAGGGCTTCTGGGAGCTGAAGTCCATGAACATCTGGGGACCCACAGGTTGAGAACCACTGCTGTAGGACAAAACCAGTCACCTGGGGTCCTAGGCTCTTAGAAGTTGGTCTTACAATCTGCTTCCACATTCATGATCCAGCTTTTTTAAGGTACTACTATAAAATCCTTTTCAAATATCTGTGGTGGCATCTCAAAACTAGAACCCAGTTTATAAATTATCCTGCTCACTGAGCTGCATTAAATATTATCTCTGTGTGGAAGGAATTATGGGAACAATCACTATCCTCATACAAATGGAGAAGATAGAGTGATGACTTTCTCTTCACAAAGACTTAGCTGATTTGAGAGGACTCCAACACGTGGGTTACCTGAGATTCATCCCAGCCAGTAAGATAGATGTTGTAGCTGAGAAAGTCTGAATTATTCTTTTCCTGCATTTGAGTCTCCAGTGATTGCAAGAGATCAGCAAACCATTCAAAAGCATGGGTATCTCTGCAGAGCCAATAAAAATAGATCTAGAAGGCAAAAGATGAAACATGACCATGGTATATGATTATATTTAGGTAGGTGATTTCATTCTTTTCTTTTGATTCCTAAAACCCAAAGACTTCTATGGCAATACTTTGATTACTTGTGGTTTTCACTAGGTTGCAGTAATGGCTTAGACAACTTTCGTTGCATAGGAATAACAGATAAAGAAATATTTCAAATGATTTCACATGCACATTGGAAGTTTGGTGAGGGATATACCATCTTCTGCAGCATGAAGGAAAATTCCCAGGCCAGATGAGGGCAAAGCTGGCTCCAGGGAAGTAAAAAGGATGTTACTGATTTTTTACATTACCCCCGTGTTTTCTACCAGCCTTTACTCACAGTACACCAAGGGCCTCTATTAAATCCTTACTTCGCTTTGGTATTCTTCACTTACCCAAACTATCTCCCCCCCCCCGAAGTTGTCTCTGGCAAAGTGCAAGTTATGCAATTTGCTTTATAGAAACAATAGATGGAAACAACCAATTGATGAAAGCAATTACATATTACAGAAGTAAGTTCAACTTTTGGATGTTATTCTCTGAACTAAAATCTTTTACTTGACATATATGTTAACATAGGAAAATATGCTGGTTTTCATCTCAGTCCAGCACTCTGATAGATCTTGCTGCTTCAGAGTTCAGAGTTCATCCCTCTGTGCATTCAAGCATACAGGAAGCTACAGTATGTGAACAACTGGGGCAAACACATTGCATATGGGGAGATGGAGTGGTCAGTTGCTAAATCTCAAGCTTTCTGTTCCCTGCTCCTGGAAGTCGTTGTAAAGGTGCATCCACATGAAATAATAAATAATCTATAAAATATTCATTATTCAAGAGCCCTCTTCGTACTGACAGATCTAAAACCAGCACAGAGTATCTCTTTATGTACTCCACAGTTCCTCTTTAACACACTGCTAAATGCTAAGAAACAATACTTGTAGGCTGGTAACATGTTGAGGACTTACCTTTTTGAGTTTGAGGTTGGTGGCGTCATTGCAGTATTTGTACCATACAGACTTGAGAACTGATGCAAAAGGGGTAACCCCAATGCCAGCTCCAACCAACATCACAGTTTCATAACTGAATACATCTTCGCTAGCAGTACCAAAGGGGCCATCTATAGCTATTCTGCAACAGTAAAGATATAGTTGACAGCAATAACCATGATTGTCACATACATACTATGATGATCCAACCGTCACAAAGGTTAGTGTCCACAGTATGCATTCAGGGGCTATTCCACTTAATGGTCCTGAGCTGTGAATATTTGGGACAGCCATGACCATGCTGATTCCTATAAGAAGACAGTATGTAAACTGCTTCTAGGAGTAACTGGATTAGGTGTCTGAGTGCCTACAAACCTAACCTTATGTGGGACATAACTGATTTGGGGCAGCAGATTCTAGGCTGCCAGACTGAACCAACTTTGCAACAGTGTCCTTTTGTGAAGGGCCAAAACTGACTGCAATGCACAGCTCAAAGATGATCAGACC
This sequence comes from Iguana delicatissima, assembly GCA_948472985.1. Classification (NCBI taxonomy): domain Eukaryota; kingdom Metazoa; phylum Chordata; class Lepidosauria; order Squamata; family Iguanidae; genus Iguana; species Iguana delicatissima. The sequence continues at coordinate 91,162 of CAOKZL010000666.1, forward strand.
TGCTGGTAAATCTAGATAATCTGTTAGTCTTCTCTGACAGGCTTTTGCTGTGATGCTGTGACTTACAGAATCTGATATAAGGATTTTCATCAGTCTAATTATGAGGACAGGATGACCTGAACATGACAGCTGGGTCATGTTATACTGACAGTATCATTTTGCTAGTGATGGGCAGCTGGGAAGAATTATGCAAGACCCCTGTCTTCTCCATCACACAGAACTCTGTTCAAAGGCATAGCTGGACTGGACTTGCAGTGGCATTTCCTCTAGGGTATCAGGAACTGGGGGCTACCTGCTGTCACCTGCCTTATCCTCACTCTGTGGCGTCAGCCTATGAGGGAGGGCAATGAGGGACAAGATACATCTTAGCTGCTGTGTGACCTCTCTCTTCTCCTCCTACCCCAATCCATATATGCCATGGTTTTCCATGCCCCAAGAAGGACTCAACATGTTCAAGGTCAGGCCTGCCTCTCCATCAGTCAGAGAAAAGCCAAGGATAGCTCCCTCTGCCACATTGCTGCTGCTGCGCTCACTGCCTCTTGCTCTTCCTTCTTTCCTTCCTCTATCTGCAATGGCTTTCACCACAAAGGCTCCATTTCTTTGTGCTGCAGCCCCCCACCCTTTTCTCAAACACTTTGGGTCACCATCCTGTTGTGCTGACAAACATCTAGCTTTGACCCTCAGTGTGAATGGGGTCAGTGGGGCAGGGATGAAATGGGGTGCATGAAGAGTGGAAGCAGCAGCAGCACATAGAGCCATCTTCCATCTATCTTTAGTTGAGGGAACCAATTGTTTTTGACCCCAGGCTCCATCATAAGTCTCTGGTTCTTTTTACCTTTTTTGGACATATTAATTTTCATTGCTGTCCTAAAGATTGAGCTCATGCCTGTACCTGCAGCAAGTGACCCAGAGCTAGTCTACAAGGTTAACAGCAAAATATCCAATATTTCCATAGACTTTCCATTCTGTACATACTTGGGCAGTTTCCAGGCATCTTGGAATTCTTGCCTGTCACATCCACAAGCTTTACACAAGCCTTCTGTCCAGTCTCCTACAACACGTATGTGAATGCTGAAGTAATCTTCTTCAGGAGCAGAAGTCAATGTGAAAGGATGCCATTCTAGCATGGACACTGCAGGGCATTTCACAAAAATATATTGCCCCACTTCCATCTTAAAGCCCTTTTTCTTCATCTGGAGTTCAAAGGTTTGGAAAGGATGAGTGACGACCTACGATATAAACAGGAAGTCTGTCAGAACACCACACGGAACCATCTAGGACAGACAAAGCTTTCATATTTGGTGAAAGTGGGTCACAAAAATCTAAATCTATTTAGTTGGATTTAAGTTTTCTTCCTTTAAAAAAGATGTTCTTGAAAATAAATGTGTAGAGGAACATGTTTCAAGCAAAATGTTACATGGATGGTTATCAACTCTGAGATACCCATGACATTTTGTGGTACTTTTATTCATATTGTGATCTCTTTGCAGCATTGGGGCTCAGTTTTTCTAGGACAGAGCTTGAGAAAGATTCTTCTTTTGGACTACGGCTTCCAGAATTCTGCAGCTACTACGCCTGGAAAGTACTTAATTTATTTATTTAATTATATGCCGCCTTTCTCCCAGAGTAAGACCCAAAGCAACATACAAAAATAATTGGCTAAAAACACCCTGACAATAACATTTAAAACAAATTTAAAAATCATCATAGCAAAACCATAGCTCTAAACAGTATAAAATCATTCAAAAGCTTACAAAAGTTTTTTTTAAAAATAAAGCCTGACTCCATTAGAGGTCTCCCTGCAAGCAATTACTCATCAAAAGCCTGTTTGAGCAAAAATGTCTTTGCTTGCTGAGAAAAGGAAGATAGTAACAAATGCTTGGAAAGTAATTGGAGAATCATGTTGAAATCTCTGCCCCAGAAACGACAGACGACAAGATAAGTGTAGGATGAAAAACATCCTACCAATATTATATGAGAAACATGTAAATCTCTCTTTGAACTCTTACCTTTGTGATAACAACCTTTTGTTGTGATCTCCAAAAGCGTATCAGCCTCTCAAAGACATATAGAATCATGGGGCCCACCACCCATTTCCATGTCTGTCAACAGAAAAAAATTAGCCAGGAGAGGAGCAAAAAGCCACATTCATGACAATACGCCCTGCCCAAATGTCCGCCTGAACTTGTGTAGGGCTGAAACTGAGAACAGAGATGTCTGTAGCTGTTAATAGTTACAAAGCTGCTATGCATAGGAACTTTGATAAGATTGCATTCCCACTCATGGGAGCCTTGGAAGTGCATTCAAGCCAATGTGTAAATTCAGCTCTCTTCAGAACTTCATGCTCAGTATGCAAAGGTCTAACTTTAGACCCAGATGTTTGGGGTGGGAGGACAGGACTTCTATGTCTGTCATGTCCCCACTTTTAGTCTGAAATGTGTTCAGACAAACGTCTAAGCAGAGCTTCTGGTGAGGGAACATCTGGTTGCATTGTGTATCTACAATATGATTGCAACAGCTCGGCAAGTTCGTTATACCACACCCAATGTTCAGAACAAAATTTCCTATTTAGCAAGGGGATTTTTTTGGCTACATAGGAAGTTACTTCATTCATAATGAACTAATTTCTGAAGTTTTTTCCTGAGAAGAGCGACCTTGCCTTTTGCATTGGCTAACCTTTCAAAATGCATGCATAGCATCTATGTATCAATCTATCTGCCTATGAATCTATCTATTTCACCAAGCAGTCATTTACGTATGTATGCATGGGGCTGAAATAAGTCTTCATTTGGTTCTGAAGAGTCCATTGTTGAGATTCTCCTATGCTTTCTAACATTAATTTGAGTGCTGGTAATTAAAAACAAATATTGTAATAGCTTTTTTTTTTTAAAAAAGCAACAAACCATAAATCTTACCATAGGAGGATTTCCAGCAAACTGTGGTATAGGACAAGAAGGCAATTTCCCCCACTCGGTGTAATTTCTGTAACAAATTGTTGGATCATGCACATTCAGACTATCCCTTGTCTGTCCACGTACAATTCGCCTGAGAATAACAGCCAACACCCATAGCAACAGCATTAATAATGGACAATGTTAATTGAAATTAAATTGACATTATATTAGTACCTTTTGCTCACTCAGGACTGTCTAAAGCAGCCTTTTCTCAACCTTTTTACCCTGGAGGAACTTTTGAAATAATTTCAAGTCTCAGGGGACCCCTTGCATCAAAAGTTTTATATCTACAGCTCATAGTTTGTTAGCATAATTACCAAGCTGTGCAGTGACCTCACTCAGAAGATGGTAATTCTTCACCACTAATCTTATTGGAATTGTTTGTAGACCCAGGCCTAGTATCATTTTCTTAAATCTCCCAACTTAGCTTAAAAGCAAATCTCCACATTGTAAAACACAAACACAAACACTAATAAAATATTCAATTGACGGTCGTAATATAAAACTGAATGAGAAAATCACAAACGGTAGAAAAATTTAATAATACAATTATAACCTACACAATCTGTGTTTTGCAATGTTCACAAGAACAGCAAGGAGGTGAGAACAGCTAAGTTGTGGCAGGTAAAAATTTCTTTAGAATGAAAATTTTTCTCCAATTTTCTACTACATTGGGAGAGCTTGTTCACTGCTGTAAGTCAGTTGGAGGCATGTAACAGGAAGTTGGGGGATGTAATTCAAGAAGTATAAGCTGATGTTACTGGCCAGCTCCCTCTCTTCCATGCAAAACAGAGCTCACCAGACGGCCTCCCCTGTCTGGTCCCAAAAACTGAGAATGGACTCAACCAAAAGAATACAACCAAAAGTTCTACTGCCATGCAGGGCTGAAAAGACTCTAACAAAACTGCTAGCATGGCTGCTCGATCCCTTCTCATCATCATGTGCACTTACATCATAAAGTTTTTTTTTAATAAATGTGTTTTTTCCCCCCAGCCATGCTCTCTCACTAAACCCTCATGTTCTGAGGAGTCCCATTTGAGAAATCCTCATCTAGAAGATAAGCTAAATGAATTAATAAAACACTAGAGAAATGTATGTTCCTCTTTTAAGAAAGTTTAACTCCAAGGAAGCCAATACCGTGGTATCACACTGACCATTTTCCCCAATAGTCTCCCTGAGACATGAAATTCATTTCTCAGTATCTGCACACATCTTTGTTATATCAATCAAAACTATGACACTTCCCCCATCTTCAGTATCTCAAAGAACATCGCATCAGTCTTATGTTTCCAGCTTCTACTTATAGATAGCCACAATGTGTATATTGCAACCATTCAGTTATAAGATATGATCTTGTAACTGAATGATGCTTCAAATCATTCAGTTGCTTCAAATGATGAATGATGCTTCAAATCATTCAGTTACAAGATATGTTACAAGATATGATCTTGTAACTGAATGATTGCAATATACACATTGTGGCTATCTATAAGTAGAAGCTGGAAACACAAGACTGATGTGATGCAGTGTTCTTTGAGATACTGAAGATAGGGGGAAGTGTCATAGCTTTGATTGAAATAACAAAGATGTGTGCAGATATATCTGCAACCAATATCATGAACTGGAATCATGTAGACAGGAAGTCTACACTGGATAGGTTACAACCCCCTTCTGCTCTGTAGGCAGTTGGGAACTACCTTAAGCTCTTGATGTGTGCATGATTTAAAGGAAATGGTTGCATTCAGATCCTGGGAAATTTCCTTTTTTTGAAGAACAACTTCCAGAATTCCCCAGCCAGCATGGCCACTGAGATTCGGGGGACTATCACCCAAAAAAGGAACTTTCCCAGACACTGGTTATGCTAGAAGAAACCCATTTGATCACTCATCAAAACCTTAATTCTGTCATCTGCAAATTCTGTTTTCTGCTATTTCTGCCCTCATTCTCTTAGGTTGTTAACCAGTATCAGTCCTTTTGTATACTGGTATAATTCCACATATTTGATAAAAGATGCTTCTGATTTGGTCACTTGATTATCAACATGAGCAATTGGTTATGAACATTCACTAACTCCATTTCCACACTAGGTCTTTATAGCGCTATTATTCCACTGTCAACATCCTATGGAATCCTGGGGTTTTCAGTTTAGGGAGGGGCCTCAAATGCCCCTCCCTAAACTGCAAACCCTAGGTTTCCATAGGATGTTGAAAGTGGAAAAATAGTGCTATAACAGGCTAATGTGGAAATGGCCTAACTTTCTTTTTTCTTTTTATTATGTGTTTATGAGAATGTATAGAAAGGGCATTCATTACTCTCACTTACAGAGGCACTTTATACAATTAAAAAATAAGTTATGCTTAACAATCAAAGGCTTCCTAACAAGGAATCATGGGTTTTGCTCATAATGAAGTGTCTGTCCATGAGATGAATCTGTCCCATAAGAGCAATGCTTTCTGCTTCCCTTTCCGAACATGATTCAAGCAGAGCCAGGGACTCCCAGAACTTGTAGTCCAAAAAGGTAATGTTCCAAGTTCTGGGTTCAGGATATAGTGAAAATAAACTCACTATTTGACCCATATGGAACAGATGTTCGTTTTCTAAAGATCTTTGTGAGAAATTGGGGGTGACCCCATGCACTTTTCCCTTTGGGCTTTGTAAACAATGCCCTCCCCATGTTTAAGTATAAAGAGTTGTGCTTCCTTCTCTTTCTTGGACTCCTTGGATTCCTTTTAGTAGGTGGCACTACTCCATGTGTGGTTATATGTCATACGGATACTCAATACTGCCTAGTCATCTGCCCAGGAATAATAATATTTATATATATAACCAATAAATATAACCAATAAATATATCAAATACACTTTGATATACTTGAATATTAACTATTTTGCCATTCTGATTGTTGGCCTATGTAATTTAGAAGTTTTTAGACTTTTACATCAATAGCATTTATTCAAAAGAAAATAGAAAGTTTGTACAGCTGATAATGATCATGGTAGAATCCCCACCTGAAAAAAATGGGTTATAGACTTAGGCCTATATCACATTCTTAGTCCCAGCTGGAGTAATTCAGCTAAATCATAAGAACCTGATGAGTCAGAGCTTATGTAAGTTTCATTGCTTCAGTAAACCCAACAATAGGATTTAAGCCATAAAATGACACATCGGGATGTCCTCTAATTAATTTAGTTAGAGCATAGTGCAAAAGATCACAGGTTGCAGAGAAGCATAATGGTACAAAGGAACAATGGAAACTTTTGTCTTACATGCTTTGGCATAGTGAGTGAGCAGTTTACCCATTTATTATTAGATTTCGCAAACTTTGCATGTGTGTACACACTAATTGCTTGTTTGCATATTTGCAGACTTTCTGTTTGCTTTTTCACTGACATTTTCTTCCTACATCACTCCAATCTGTAGTCATTTGATTCTCTTCTCTCTCTCTCTGTAGCCATTTCTCTCTCTCTCCCCTCAACCATGGGAGAGTGACAGTTGTTCTTCAGCTTTGCCTTGCTGATTTAATTACTTTACTTGAGAGATCCAGTACTCTCAGATTTCCCAATGTTTATGTCTTCCTGTTAATAAGTAATCTAAAGAAAAGTTTTATGATACTTGAAAGCTAATTCATTGTTCTAGATCTTTCTCTGTTCCCAATAAAGGTTAATATGATACTTTCTGCTTGTAGTAATTTAATGGTAGCTCTGAATAAGTACATATACTTACCCAGCTCCATGGATGACAAGACCAGCAAAAAAGATAACAAATAGGTGATGGGTGAACCAAAATACTTCAAAGTATGACCTTCGGATTGTTTTAGTAGACGATGTGATAATTAGTATGAGACAGAGTGTAATGATGACACCAGAGAGTCCTGCCAAGGTTGTAAATGCTACATAAAGACCACCCTCAGGATTCTGTGGAAGAAAAAGAATGGCAACTTAAGCAAACTTAAAACAGCTGGCTTACACAGCTTCTTATTCTTCAAAACAGCTAAAGAAGGAGGGGAGAATCTGTGAGTCCTTCAGATGTAGTTGACTTCTTGACCACACTGACTATGGCTGATGTGTATTAGAGTTCAACAATATCTGAGGGACCGCAGGTTCATAACACTGAACTAAGGCAATAACTTTACCTAAGAGGGGGAAAAAAAAACATCATGGTGGAGCAACAGTGACTGGAACATTCACTAACTAGCTACTTGTCCAAGAAAAATGGTCCCTTACCGTGAGTTTCTTTCGGGCAAAATTCAGATAGGATTCACCCTCTTGATCACCCAAATCAGACAACACAGCCTGGATGGTTTTTTTCTTTTCATTACGTGCATCAACCAACCTTTCAACATTAAATAAGTGTGCAATTGTGTGGATGGCTGAAGAAAACAAACAAAAAGATGTTAAAGTAGTGTAGGCAATCACATTTAAAATATCTTTCCCCTGGACTTCGAACCTGCCTCCCTGCCTTCTTTTCACCAGTGAGGCCTCCCCAAAAACATCGCATAGCAATTTTGTTGACATACATGGCATGCAGCCATAGCTTGGCATTCTTTGGCTTTTAACTTGTATCTTTTTATCATCTCATTTGCAACTTTTGTTAGCCACAGTTATCAGCAAAGACTTTAGCTGTAGTCAAAGCTGTAGTCAAAGCCTTTCTTTTAACTATAATCTCAGACTTATGAAAGTTACTTTTTGGGATTATTCCATAACCTCCAACTGTCTCAATTTGGCAGGGAAAGTCCTGATTAATCCTCTGTTGTCCCCTTTTCCATTGCTTTTTAAATGTCCCACTTTCCCCTTTTATTCTCAGCTTACTTGCTATGGTGCAAATTGAGCTCAAAGTGCAAAAGAACCCAGTTAACCTGGGGAGGGGTGGAGAAGAGACTGCCCTTCCCAGTGGACTCAGGCAAAACCAAACTGTTGCAGCCTTTTCCAACCTATATGAGAAAAATACTATACCGATCAGATAATTTGGACCTACGCCATATAGAGGTTTATAGGCCAGTTGAACTGTGCTTGGAAAAAGCCTGGTAGCCAATGGAGTTATTGTAAAAAAAGGGCCGGAGACTCCTTATAACTAGCCCGAGTGACATCAGTTCTTTGGGCCAGCTGAAGTTTCTGAGCACTCTCTAAAGGCAGCTCCATATAAGGCATGCTACAATAATTAAGAAATGAGTGACCATGGGCAGATTTGATATCTCTAGGAGTAGTCAATGTATTAGTCCATGTATCAGTTTTTAACTGGAAATGCACTGTTAGATACCTCTGGAACCTGAGCGTCACAGCTGAGTACCAGAGTACACTCAAACTACAAGCCTGCATTTTCAGGAGGAGAATGACTCTATCTATCATAGGCTAAATCCCTATTCCCTGATCTGCCTTTTGACTGACCATGAGTATCTTTGAATTGTTTGGATTGAGTTTCAGTTTATTTGCTATCATTCATACTATTACTGATATCAGGCACTAGTATATAAGCAAAACATCTTCCTTGGAATTTGGTGGAAAAGAGAAGTAGAGTTGACTGTCATCAGCATATTGAGTTAGTGCTGGAGTTCCACTTCTCAGAACCTATCTTCTTCAGCTTGTCCTGACTCTGAATTTTCTATCAATATCAGCCCAATCACCACTTAACTTGTTCCATTACCACCAGCTCCCTAGAAATCAAGACACTGGTTAGGCTCCACTCTATGAGAGAATATGCCTACCAGTGATAAAGTCTACCACACAGGCCATTTTGCCATGCAATAAATCAACCAAGGTTTTTCCAGAATCACCTGCTAAGGCAGCAGAAAACTCTCCAGACTCATTAGCCTCCTTAATTAGGCCTCCACTCCTGCAGATGCTCTGAGTCTCAGCAAGTATAAATCCCTTATGTAATATGTCCACAACAAAAGGACCATGTAAGATTCTTCAACTCTGAAATCTCCACCATCCCACCCAGCACAGCAAACAAGGCAGCTGAGCAGCAGAGTGAGCTGATCACCAAAAAACAAAACAAACCCTATTCCATTCTAGCCACCCATTCATCATTACTATCACCACTATAATTTAGAATTCACCCCAAATAGAGATTGTCACTTTCTCTACTCCTCCAGCAAAATTTCCCACTGAAATGAGACTTGTGCTCTCAAAAAGCAATGAGACTACATAATAACGTAAACCTTCAAAACACTTACTAGTATGGAGTGCAATCATCCAGGCTACTAGTTTGTGAAATGTGAGGTTCCTGTCCAGCTGTCTTCTGACACGCACTGAGCAGCACTGTTGATTAAAAAGAAGATGTCTGAATGGATGTGTTTTATCAAAGGTGATACAGATATAGATATGAATGGAACACAATGATTATGTGTCAGAGCTCCTGAAACTAGTTGATGTTGGCATACAGCATCACTTTGAATTTCATACCCTGCCAATGCCAGCCAAGCCCATAGATACTGCAAAAATTAAACCATGTTGTGCTAAGAAATTCATTCAAAATGGCTGTAAGCAGTTATTAGCCATTTCTGCACTAGCCTGTTATAGCGGTATTATTCCACTTTCAACATCCTATGGAATCCTGGGGTTTGCAGTTTAAGGAGGGGCCTCAAAGGTAAGATGAGCTTCAATAACTCTCTTCCCCAGCTTGCCAAGCAATGACACTGACAAGAGACAAAGTAAGGATAACTTTGAATCATTCTACAGTAACACTACATTTAAACCACCCTAAGCGATGATGGCAACAGGTTGCCTAGACAGGCTCACCATGAAAAACAGAATGCGTGGTCAAAGATCTCTGGCTGAGAAGTCTAACGGCCCCTCCCTAAACTGCAAACCCCAGGATTCCACAGGATGTTGAAAGTGGAATAATAGCACAATAACAGGCTAGTGAGGAAATAGCCATTATGTTAAAAATGTATGGTAAGCTGAAAAACCTGTGACTGTTACCTACAGGGTCTGTCTGGAAAGACTATGCAAGAGGATAAAGAATTTTGCAAGCCTGATGCTTGCTCACTCAACACTGTTGAAAGTTGAGTGGGGCAGTTCTTCCCTCATTTTCCTTATCCTCTTATCCCTTCTCACCCTGTCTTTTTATGGGCATCTATAGTGGTGGTATAGTGAAACTGGGGTTTGCAATGGTTTTCTGCAAAAGGAAAGGCATTAGAGAGAGGGGATGGAATGCTTAGCTCGAGACTTCCACTTGTAAGGCCAAATTAACTGTCAATCAATCAGTCAATCATTACTTATAACACTCAGTATCCTGAGTACCATGTGGGCATAAGTTGAACCATCATTGTAAAGGAACCAGGAACCTAGGAAGCTGTGATTTTGTGAGGATTCAGAAACTTTGCTGTCATAAATTTCTAGTTGCCCCTCATGGAAATACAACTCCCATAGTTCCTTCAGAGTTTGAGGGGTAACCATGATACATATACCAATTTAGGACTCTGGTATTTTAAGAATCCTTGTTACACATTAAATAATGATTTGATAGCTGTGGTTAAAAAAAATAATCAAGAGCTATACAGATCATAGCAGCAAGTGTTCTTTCTATTTTATTATCTTTGGTGTGGAGATCGAGCCTGCATTATAGGCATGCTCAACTGTGAACATTTTCTGCACATGAGGTGCTCTAATTCTCCTACTGTATCTCACAGAGAAGCAGTGAAATTGAGTTGTTGCTAAATGAGGGCATGCCCAAGATATTTTGCCTCATGAGGTGAGCAAAACACTGCCAGCCTGCCACCTGAAAGCAACGGACTAGTTTGGGGAAGGGTTAGGGAAGGACTCATGGTGCACAGAACCCCTTCTTCAACATTTTGCTGCTTTTCTCTCTCTGTCTCAGATCTCACATGGGAAGGAGAGGAATATATTCTCTGTTGACCATTGCTCAACTCTTCCTTAAGACTTCTTCGTAAGCAAGAAGCCATATGGTAATGCCAAACAACATTTAATAGGATAATTAAATATACAGTTGTTGAACTTTTATCTTGTAATATATTCCACCTAAAAATGTGAGAAAACAAATGATAAAGAGCTTCAGATACTTTAGTTTTTTTAAAATATTATTTTAATAATATTAAAATATTGATTTGATCCGCACAGTTTCTGGCACTGGTTAAAATATTTAAACCAAATTATATGGAATGGAGCTTCTAGGTGTAGAAATCATGTCTTTTGATGTCTCTAGGAGATACTGCCAATGGGAATTCTTGAGCCTTGGAGATGGTCTGGACCTTCTCCTATTATCAGGTTGTATTTATTTACTTATCTTTATCTCATAGGATTTCTGAGTGGCTTAAAATAAAATCAGATAACAATTTTAAAATTTAGAGCAACACACTTTTCAGGATATTGGATATGGTGACACACTTTATCTGGAACTGTGTCCATGACCCAGAATATACTGAAATAACATAAATATTCTCTCATTTAGTTATTTTACTAAAGTTTACTGAATTACACCCCCCATTCTGCAAAAATACATCTCCACTGATATTTACCCTAAAGAGACTGACACAAAAGTTTACTTTTCCTGTTCTTGTGTGTTTTACAAGCTAATGGAGTGGAAATGCACCCAAAGAAAAATCACTCCCTTCTTGTTTGCTTCCATATAAATATTATAGATAACATTCTTAAAGCTTCCCATTTTGAAAGGTCAGACTGGCCATGATCTGATGCAGGGAGATCTCAGTGGATTCAATAAAGTAAGGTGTCTTGGCTGAAATAACGTGAGATGAGGCTTTGCACAAGCAAGAAGTGACAGCACAAAGCATGTTTTTAGTCCTGTTTTAGGTTTGCATTTGCATGCACACTCAAGGGGGGCAGTGTTGTTGGAACTCAAATTCCTACAACTGTATTTGGCCCATCTGCCTTTTAAATGACTAATTTTAAGTACTTTACTATTGAAGCTGCATGTAGCAGCACCACATCTTCAGCGTTTCTCAAGCAAAATTTCTAGAAGGTACAGAAAGGACAGAGCTTGGGAACATTACTTTTTTGGCCTGCAATTCCCTGCCCCCCAAATCTTGCAGGCATTCACGTGGGAAATGAACACTGCATCCCAGGTCCTTCAATCTACATAAGACCATTTTTGGATACTCCATATGTGTATGTGAGCCTTCAAGTCACTTGCTGACTTATCGTGATCCCATGAACTTCAGAGGGTTTGCTTAAGCAAGAAATACTCAGAGGTGTTTCTGCTAGTTCCTTCCTCTGAAATATAGCCTACAGCACCTAGTCTTCATTGGTGGTCTCCCATCCAAGTACTAACCAGGGCTGACCCTTTCAAGATTAGACAGGATCTGGTGCCTTAGGCTCTCACTCCATATTCACTTCCAAGTTGTTGTATTTTTTAAAAATTCTTTCAACTAGATAGTATGTAATCAGTGTAGTATGTAATTTGATTCAACCATACCTCAAGGCTAGAAAAAGACCAGGAGTGGACCTTCTGAACTGTGGTGTTCCATTTGAAATACCTTCCCTTCAGAAGTCTTGTATGGCAATCATATCTTTATCTTCTTTGGTTCCAGGCACAGAGTCTTCTATTCTTTAGTGTCAGGCATTTAAAATGTGTTTAAAATTTTGTTTAATATCCATAGTTTCATTTATATTTTATGGCTTGGGTTATAGTTTATTGTTTTTTAAAATATGTATTTTTCTAATTCCTCTCCCCAACTCTTGGTTGATGGATGATATGTATGTATAAATAAATAAATAAATAAATTGACATGTAATTCATTAATGCCTATGTTTGAAACAGGGGAAAGAGTCTTCATTGTTGACTCAAGTCATTATCCCCACTTCTGCTTTGCTCAGAAATGTACCAGAGGTAGTACATGCTATCTGTGAAAGCAGAGGTGGAAATTACAGAGTTAACATAACATGACAGTAGGATGGTCCATTTACTCCCCGACTACTGAAAGTAATTTCACGCTAAGAAAGCTTCATGTTTAGCTTGGATAAATCTGGTGTAAATTAGTTTGCACATGAAGCCACACTGGAATAAAATCTGCTTTTCATACGGCAAAAGAGATTGTCTTCTTGAAACCCTACTAATTTAACAACATAAGTTGTTCCTTTGAACTCAAGATTATGTCGAAAATGTGGAAGCCTATAACAGAATTTCACATGGTGCATCACTTCCTTATTCTTTGCTATAATATCTTGCTAAAAATACAACAAAAACCTAAGGAACACTTTCCTCAACCCAGTGGTTTCCAGAACCCTATGTGAATTGATCCTTGTCTCACTTCACAAAACACCCCAACATAAAAATAGCAAAACTTGTCTCTGTCCCTACATTTCTGGTGCATTGGCCGGGAAGGGGGGGGAAGGGACTATTCTGTCCCCCTTGACGGACGTTTGGACGTCGGGATTGCGGCCCCCCTTGACAAAACCCAGGGCGCCCTCGACCTTTTGTCGAAGAGGTTTGGTTAGGGGAGCGGTGGCATCCCTGGCGACAGCGATCCAGTCAAAGGACCTCGGGTTACAGCTGGAAACCAAGCCTCCCATCCATTGCCCTTTGGTGAGTAGTAGACCCCCCCTCGTGTTTGGGAGGGGGAAGGGGGAACTGATCACTCCTCGAGGTTTCGGCTGAGTACCTCTTAGCGGTGAAGAGGGAAACCCCGAAAACTTTTGGTATGGCGGAATAATAAATGAGACGTCTCAGTTGTGGTTTAATGGGCCAGATGGGAGGTTGTTTGTCTGAATGAAAGATGTGTGTGTGAAATGCTTGCAGCATTGCAGTTCTTGCGTCATGCCATGACCGTCTGGGTGGCCAAGTCAGTGCTGGAGTGACTGGAGTGAAAAACCTTTCGTGTGGGCGCACGAGACCCCTCACTCGTGCGCCAAACCCATTCCTATTGTGTCTTGTCTGGAACTTGGGAGGAAATGGGAGGGAGAGAAAGTCGGCAAACTCCCTTGGACTGTATGATAAAAAATTTCAAAAAGGGTTTTAAAGGAGACTATGGGGGGCCACCAATGTCCCCCAAGAGGTTGCAGAATTTGTGCCAGGTGGACTGGCCATCCTTCAGGGTAGGATGGCCAATGTGAAGGAGAATTAGAGCCCCGCCAGGGTAAAGGCGGTTTATTCAGTGGTGGTTGAGAATGCAGCCTATGCAGATCAGTATCCATATATAGATTCATGGGACACTGTGGTTACAGAAAATCCCCAGTGGTTGCAGAGGTGTCAGGAACAGATTTGTAAAGCTATGTTGGTGAGGCAAGATAAAATTCAGAGGAAGTTAGGTGCCAAGCCGATACTGCCTGATTCAGCTCCAGAGGAATTGAGCGCTCCCCCCTCCATACATGGCCCCGCTGCCGGCGGCAGGAGCACTACAGCCTGCGGGATTAGCGACGGCTCCTGAGTCAGTGGAGCCAGCGGCACAAGGGGGGGACTCCAGAGTCATGAAGTGCCGAAAGGGGCCGTGGGAGGAGAAGTGGAGAAGGTAGATCCAGTTGTCCAGGAGGGGAAACCTGCAGGGCTACCATGGGACCTCAGACCCAGAGTTGACAAGAAGGGAGGAGGAGAAGATGCAGGACCCAGTGGAGAGGTGGTGGCGCCTTTAAGACAAGTTACACAAGTATTGATGGTTCCAGGACAAGGGGATGGATATCGGCGAGTGCAGAGCTATCAGTATACCCCTTTTACTACCTCTGACCTTTTAAATTGGAAATCACATTATGCTACATATACAGAAAAGCCTCAAGAGATGGTGGAGCTGTGTGCAAGTATAATGGCCTCCCATACCCCAAATTGGCAGGATTGTCAGCAGCTGTTGATGACTCTGTTTACCACTGAGGAGCGGAGGCGTGTGATCCAGCAAGCAGAGCGGATAGCGAAGGAGAGGGCACCGCCAGGAGTGGCAGACCCGGAGCAGTGGATGAGAGGGAGGGTGCCACTAACGGACCCTAGGTGGGATCCAAATAATACAGATCAATTGGCCTTATTGAATGATTACCAGGCTCTATTAGTGGAGGCAATGCGGGCAGGTATAGAAGCCTGTGAATATGACAAAAGTGATGGAGGTGGTGCAGGGAGTGACGGAATCCCCGGGAGACTATCTAGAGAGGCTGCTTAATGCTTATCGACAATACACTCCCATAAATCCAGATGATCCAGGAAATCAGCAGATGGTAAATATGGTATTCGCAGCGCAGAGCCAGCCAGATATAAGGAGGAAATTACAGAAGCAAGAGGGGTTTGTTGGAATGAATTTGAGTCAGCTGCTCGGAAATCGCTCAAAAGGTGTTTGTAAATAGAGACCGAGAGGAGAAGAGGGAAAAAGGGCGGAAGGAGGATGCATAAGAAGGCAGAACTGTTGGCAGCGGCATTGACATCTAAGAGAGTCCCCGTGAGTAGGGGCCAAGAGCGGAGATTTGGCGAAAGAAGAGCCCCATTGAGGCAAGATGAGTGTGCTATATGTCATCAACTCGGACATTGGAAGAGAGAGTGCCCAAGACGGAGGGGACCGGGAAGCAGGGAGCACAAAGTGAATAGAGGAAGGGGTAGAGGAGTGAGTAGAGGGAGAGTGGTGGATGGAAGATACGAGCCGCCAGTGAGCGAAAGACATAGTGGGGAATTTGTCGGACTGGCAGCCATGGAACATTATGAATAGGATAGACCGGGCCCCCTCCTTCTTGGCCCCGGGGAGCCCATGGTCACAGCCCGAGTGGGGGCCGAGCTATTCCAATGATGATAGATACTGGGGCAGCGAGAGAAATAGTGATGAATTTAGGAATAGCCCCAAAAACGAAGAATGAGGTAGCAATCGTGGGAGCTACTGGGAAAATGGAACAACATCCTCTGCTGGAGAATAGAGTTGTGGATCTGGGAAGACACCAAGTGATCCACCGGTTTTTATATTTGCCTGAGTGCCCGGTACCTCTCCTGGGTCGGGATTTATTGTCAAAATTAAGAGCTCAGATTTCAATTGAGGAAGATGGACAGATGGAAGTAGACTTTAGGGGACCCCGGAGAGTTACAGTGACATATCCCATGGAAGAGGATTGGCGACAGTATTTAGTAATGGTTCAACAGGAGCAGCTGACAATGTTCGGGACACCTGGTGTTTGGGCTGAAGATAACCCTCCAGGGTTAGCCAGGTTCGTAGCACCCATAGTGGTAGAACTAAAACCTTATGCGGAACCGGTGAGAATAAAACAGTATGAAGTGCCCAGAGAGGCGCTAGAGGGAATACAGAAACATTTGGAGCGATTGAAGAAGTATGGCCTAATTAGGGAGTGCCGTTCTCCATGGAACACACCATTGCTCCCGGTATTCAAGCCGGGAACTAATGAATACCGTCCCGTCCAAGATTTGAGAGCTGTCAATGAGGCCACTGTGACTTTGCATCCTGTGGTACCAAATCCATACGTCCTAATGGGACTGATTCCATCCACTGCTACACATTTTACTGTCCTGGATTTGAAGGATGCATTCTTTTGTATCCGGCTAGCCCCCCAGAGCCAGGAAATATTCGCCTTTCAGGTAGAGGACCCCATGACGGGGCGGAAGACCCAGATGTGCTGGACGAGGCTGGTGCAGAGTGAGAAAACTGCCCAACGATTTTGGAACAGCTCTGGGGCAAGATTTAAAGAGGTTCAGGTCGGAACCTGAGAAGCGAGTTCTACTCCAGTATGTGGATGATTTATTGCTGGGGGCCCATCGACGAAGGGGAGTGTAAAAAGGCAACACAGGAGTTGTTACAATTGTTATGGGAAGCCGGTTCAAAATCTGCAGGAAGAAGGCTCAATTGTGTCAAGCCGAAGTGCGGTATCTGGGATATGGGGTGGCTCAGGGGAGAAGAGCGCTAGGACAGGAAAGGAAGGAAGCCGTGTGTGCTCTACCCGAGCCCCGAAGATCCGAAGGAGGATGGTGCGAGAGTTCCTGGGCGCAGCTGGATTCTGTAGGATCTGGATTCCTAACTTTGCGGTAATGAGTAGACCTCTGTATGAAGCTACAAAAGGTCCCGAGAAGTCAGAATTTACATGGGGAAAGGAACAGAGAAGGGCATGGGAACAGATCAAGAAAACACTAATGGAAGCCCCAGCGTTAGGATTACCAGATGTGACAAAAGAATTCTGTCTATATGTAGATGAGAGAAGTGGAATGGCCGTAGGAGTGCTAACGCAGAAGTTGGGGTCGTGGCAACGACCGTCCTCTTATTTATCCAAACAGCTGGATCCCGTGGCTAGAAATGGCCAGGATGCCTGAGAGCTGTGGCAGCGACTGCGCTGCTGGTGAAAGAGGCGGACAAAGTTAGCTCTGGGGCAGAAATTGGTTGTAAAAGTCCCGCATTCGGTGCAAGCTTTGATGGAGTACAAGGGAAACTACTGGTTCACTAACAGTCGAATGGCTAAATATAGGGGATGTTGTCAAATGCCAGGGTAAGATTAGAATTGTGCACCACACTGAACCCGGCTACATTGTTTCCAGTCGCTGGAGAAGGAACTCCTCATGATTGCCTCCAGACGATGGATGAAGTATATTCAAGCCGCCCGGATTTGAGGGATGTTCCCTGGCCCAATCCAGATGTCACTTATTTTACCAGACAGAAGTAGCTATGTGCAAGATGGGAAGTGAAAAGCAGGCTATGCTGTTGTAACGGAGGAAAAAGTGGTGGAAGCTAAAGCATTACCAGTGGGCACCTCAGCGCAGAAAGCCGAACTTGTTGCCTTAATCAGGGCCTTGGAATTAGCTGAGGGGTTGACAGTAGATATATATACAGATTCCAAGTATGCTTTTACCACCTTGCATGCGCATGGAGCGTTATACAAGGAAAAAGGATTAATCAATTCTGCCGGCCAGGAGCTGAAGTATGGGAGAGAAATAGAGCAGTTGTTGGAGGCGGTATGGGCTCCCCGAAGAGTTGCAGTTATACATTGCAGGGGACACCAGAGAGGACGAGATCCAGTGAAACAAGGAAACCGAAGAGCTGATAAGGCAGCCAAAAGTGCAGCAGAGCAAGGTTTGGAAAAACAAGGTATGATGATGCCATTGTTCCAAATTTCTTTAACCAACAGGAACCCGCCGATATACAAGGCAAGAGGATGAAAAGGCAGAATGGGATTTAAAGGCAAAAAAGGATGAAGGTGGATGGTGGGTGCTGACAGATGGGAGGCGGTATTATGCCCCCCGGGTTTTGTCAGGAATAGCCATTGCTACGAGCACATGAAGCAACGCATTTAGGTAAAACAGCATTAACCCAGTTGTTGCAGAAGGATGTATTTATAGATGGAGTGAATCAACTTGCAACACAAGCTACCCTACGATGTCAGATATGTGCGCAAAACAACCCAAGACAAGGACCAAAATTGGAAGAGGGGATACAATACCGGGGATCAACACCTTTTGAGTCCTTAGTAGTGGATTTTACAGAGATGCCCAGAGTGGGGCAATATCGAAATATGCTGGTGATGGTGTGCACGCGTACAGGCTGGGTAGAAGCCTACCCCACCAGGACGAAGGCAAAGGAAGTAGTAAGAGCCTTGTTACGTGATATAGTACCTAGGTACGGGTTACCCCTCCACATCGGATCTGACAATGGCCCGAGCTTTGTTCATGCAGTAATTAAGAAATTAGCAGAAACTCTCAAGATCACGTGGAGACTTCCTGTGCATATCGACCACAAAGCTCTGGAAAGGTAGAAAGGATGAATAGAACATTGAAGACGCATTTAGCCAAGTTATGCCAGGAAACCAAGCTGAAGTGGTTAGATGCTCCCCTATAGCCCTCCTAAGAGTTAGGTGTACCCCAAACCGGACAACTGGATTAACACCTTTGAGTTGTTGTATTAGAAACCCCCTACGGTTTTGGGAGGTCTGAGGGGGGATGTTAGGGAACTAGGGAATGTGGCTCTCGAGGAAGAAGTACAGGCATTGGGAAGGGCACTGGATAAGATACAAGTACAAGCCTTAGAGGGAAGATGGGTACCTTTCCTCACTAGAGCACATCCTTTCCAGCCAGGGGATGAGGTTTGGATAAAGGACTGGAAGGGTGAACCCTTGTCCCCTGGGTGGAGGGGACAGTATCAGGTGCTATTAGTAACCCCTACGGCTGTGAAGGTGGCAGGATTAAAGCCATGGGTACATTATACTAGGGTAAAGAGAGCATTTCTTGATTGGACTGTAATTTCATCACAAGACGACCCATTGAAGCTGAGGCTGAAAAGACAGAAAAGGGAGTCAGAAGAATTTGGGCTAGGTGATACCTTTGACGCTCCGGAGGCCGCCAAAGTGTACACCAACCCCAGCAACTCCTGAGGAGAGAAGAATTCTGGGCTAGATTGTACATACTGGCACACCGGAAGCTGCCAGGCAACGTACATCAGATCCAGCACCTGCTGTGGAATTGAAGCTTGGGGCTAGATCCTGTTGCGATTGTCGTGGCTATGCAATGGCTCAACACACAATCAGACCCCCGACGGGAGAGATAGACATCGTGGGATGCAGGTTGCAGAGCTCATACTGTTGATAATAGGTATCTGCATTGGTGTCTTAGGGTATCTATACTGGTACAGACGATATTTTTGTGGGGTAAGTCCATTTGGAACCCTCCCAGTTCAAATGGAGAAACAGATGATGAAGATGGGAATGTGGATGATGCTTTGGGGAATAGCACAAGCCAATTGGTTTAGGAGACATGCAGAGTACATGTTCCAGCAACACGGAACAGCAGTAACATTAGTGTATGAACATCCACAAACAGTAGCTGAATTTGGGTTTATGCCCTCTTCTAATCTCCGAGCCTGGGGTAATAGTAGGGGCCCTGCAGTCGGCGCTTGGAAATAGGCCAAATATGTTCATGACAGTAGATGGGAGGATGAATCCAACAACATTCCGCCATTTGAATTGCTCTACATTCCCACCTGGAATGTGTTTCTGTTGTCACCATAGTGGAAGCTGGAATTGGAAATGGGAGGGATATACAAAGCACTCCTCATTTTTTGCTAAATTAGGTGATTACCGGCATGCAGTAAAAAGTTCTATTTATATGGAACATATAACAATTCTTACCAGCAAGATCGCCCGCTAAGCAACACAAGCTGGGAGGAAATATATCCAGAATATCCTATTTTCCTCCCCAACTTCAGGATTTCAGGGAGTATTTGTGCAGGACTCATGGCGCGAGATCCCCATTTGTGGTTTTACTTCAATGGATGGGCTACTAATTACCATCCAGGTGCTCATCAGTGCATAGGGATTGGGTATATGACATTGCCAGTACAAGTGTCTGGCCCGGTAACTCCAAAGCGGGCACAGAGAGGAGGCAGAGGGATCTTCAAGTGTCTCCCAACAATCAGAGGAAAAGTTACATGGCAGGGCCGTTAGGGAAGCAGTGTGAAGATTTGGTAATAATTGGTCCGCAACTGTCAAATGATGCATTCAGCCGAGGTGCAGGGGGTCTTTTTACAGGAGTCCTCACTTTGGGAGGGTACCAAGTGTGGTGCAGGAAAATAGGAGAAGTATATTGGGGTTGACTTGCAGGTTGGAAAAAACAATTAATGCTACTGGAAGGATAGTGCGGGCGTTACAAACATGAGATTGAAGAATTGAATCAGTTATTGATGCAACATCGGATGGCTTTAGATTATCTTTTGGCAAGGAGAGGAGGATTTTGTACAATAATTAAAGGTGGATGTAAGGTCACTTCCCACGATCTGAATAAGACAATAGAGGATGAAATTCAACATTTACAAGACATGGTTCAACATAATGAAGGTGGAGTTACAAATTTCTGGGAATGGGCAACTTCTTGGTTGCCTGAAATAGGGTGGGTAAAAGCATTATTTGTTGGAATAATCTATCTGCTTATAGGAGGAATATTAGTAGCCATCTGTATCACATGTGTAATCAAATGTGTGCGTGTTTCTCTCTCCAAAGCTATGGAGGGAAAAGCTGCTCGCTATGCTATCATAGCCAGGAAATAGTGCATGCTAGAAATTGCAAAGTAGTTTGAATTTAGCATGAAGGGGGGAATTGTTAGAGCGATTGCCAAAAATTATAGCCAGTAGGTAAAGGTGTTATGCAGAGTTGCTTATTAGAGTGCTGAGTCAAGTTAGTGAAAGTGTTAATTCCTCTTTTGCAGAGAGCCACGAGCCTATAGAATCAGTGTGAGAATTGCTACTCCTTTGTTCCCTTGCAAACAGTGAAAGTGGTAATTTAGCTAGTTATCTGCAAGCTTGCAAAAGGCAACCTTGAGCTCGAAATGAAACCTTTCAAAGACGGCTTGATTCTTTTCATCGCGGAGAAAAGTCCGGGAAGGTTTCCAAAAGCAAGAAATAATTTGTATCACTCTAACTAACCTTGTACCACTCTGAAAGACTAAACTATTGTTTTATGTGGGACTGTTAAATTAATGATGTAATGAGAAAATTAACACGAAGGTTCTTTTGTTTTCCAAAGGGGGGCTGGCTGAGAAAATGATTGATTGCTGACATAGAGGGTAAAAGGTATATAGTGATGATATCTCAATGAATGGACACAACAGCTCTGAACTGACTGTTGCCCCTTGCGCAAGGTATTGTAATAAAGCTGGCTTTTTGATTTTTTCCCCTGAAACCTGGTGTCGCCTCCTTCTTGGCCACTACATCCCCATCAGCCTTGAGCAATCTCAGCTACTTCCCCTCCAAAATGAGTCCCACTCTGTCAGCATGCCTAGTTAAGGACGTTTCTCCTTTCAGCATGAAAGTAATTTAAAAATAATGTCAGTCTACATTTAATGAGATGAAAACTGTTTTTGCTTATTAAACTGATCAAAAAACAAACAAAAACAACCCCACCCTTCCAGTTTGTCGTTGTTGTTTGCCTTCAAATTGTTTCTGACTTATGGCGAACCTAAGGGAAACCTATCATGAGGTTTTCTGAAAGCTGAGAGTGTGTGATGTGCCCAAGATCACACATCTCCAGGGTCATAGCCCAACACTCAAATCACTTAACCATGCTGACTTTCTCCTTCCAGATGTATTGTATTAAGATCTTTGTATGTTCACTCAAGTTGCAACATGTCAGAAATTTCAGCTGTTTGGGGCCATACCTTAAGAAATGTATTATTTAGAGAATAATGACTTGGTATAACATCCCATGCTATGGTTAGTTCCAGCCTCACCATTACCTTTGAGCTGGATGGCTTTTGCTGGTGAAACTACGGCCATTTCCGCACTGGGCTTTTAAAATGGTGCAGAGCGACCTCTGACGGAAGTCTTCTGCACCGTAGAGTGGACTGGGGCGGACTACTTTTTGTAGCTCCATACCTCAGTCCGGTTCTGCGCGACCAGAACTGGTCACGCAGCGTGCTTTTTAAAAACCTCTTTTTAAGGGTTTTTAAAAGCACGGAGTGTGCGACTCCATGTTGCTCCGTCGCCGCACTCTGGAGCAGATTTGCAGGCATGTGCAAGTGTGTGCCTGCAGATGTTCTGGGGGCGGGCTTTTGGCTGGCAAGCTTCTCTGATTGGTGGAGAGCCTCCACCAACCGGAAGCTGCCATTTTGGACGCCGGAGCATTGCGGAGCGATGAGCTCGCGCTACTCCTCGTGGTGATGGGCTCACCTGGACACTCAGGAAATCCGGTGAGTCCTGTTTTCGCGTGGTTCCCTCCCCACGTCTGGAAAGGGCCTAGGTGTCAGACTTGTATCTTCACTGAAATAGATGCATGGAGTCTATGCAACTGAAGCTTTTACTGATGCTACCAATACATGTAATCAGTATTCAGATGGGAGCCTCTCTAATAACACATGTACACGATTACGTGTCTAAATATAAATATACTATGTTTGAGTTTACATTTAGAAATATAAATTGTGAAAGCAGCATATAGATGTACCAAGAGTAGTCAGGGAGGTATGCTTGGATGCAGCTCTCTGAGTGTATTCTGGAGATGCATGGGAAAACACTGAGAAGATAACTGGATACTCCCATCCATAGCCCGTCATTGACTAGATAATATTATGGCTGAGCTCTGTGCTTAATACAGGTTTCACTCCCCTGTCATCCTGCCCTACAAAGGTGGGAAGGCAAAAGAGCAAAGTGCTCTCATCCAAAGCTTTCTGGAACTTTGATATCTTATTTCTCTTCTCATTTCCTTTCCTGGACAAAGTGGAGGACAGGAGACCATTCAGATTCAGTGCTTCTAGAAGCTTATGGCTGGGCTTACTGACAGCAAGAACAGGGGTCCTTACTATCTCTGATCAGTGAATGAAGATGGTATGGATTCCTTTTCTTGGTTAGGAGAGGACAAGGCATTAGAAAAGGCAGGGCTGGGACACAGATCCCTGTTGAGACAGATCAAGGCCAAAGGTTTCCTTCCCCAGTGTACAGGATATCAATTTTGGGTTGAAGGTTGTGTAATATGGACCCCATTATAGGTTAGCAAAAGTGGCAATGCTTTTCTTCACAGTAAATGGCCATATTTAGAAAGCTCTTCTGTATTTTTTGGAAACAGGAGGATAAAAAAAATGAATCTATCATAAATGTTGTCATATATGTCTGACATAGGAAGGTTATCATAGAATACCTTCTGAGAAGCTTTGTTAGAACACAACTTCCACCAAACAAGCACAATGTAGATTAAAATAATTCAGCCCAAACACTATATGCGTGGGATGGCTGCTACCTTTCACTAATAATGAAAGGGGAATGTGCATCTTACCGCACTTGAGCCTCTGAGGAAGGAGAGCAGATTTCGACACACTGGAAGCAGAACCAACATGCAGTTGAAATTCAGGCATGCTGCAGGTGCCCGGGCCAGTGCCAGGTATGGCTAAACATAAGAAAATAGCATCATAACTCACCAAAAAGCATTATCTGAAGAATGCATTGGAACAGAATTAGAAGATTCATCAACCTGAATTTCATATAACAAGTGAATCAACATTAGACTGCATATAATATCCTTACTTAACTTGGAGTGCACTCTAAATGTGTTGGACTAAAACCCTCATGCTGTCTGGGGATGACAGGAATTGCAGTCCAACATATCTTGAGGGCCCTGGATTGACAAACATTAACATACAGGATGCCACTGTAGTATTTAGAGACTTTGGCCATTTCTGCACAATGGGGCTGTCCTGCTAGAGAGACAGGATAGCAGTGGTTGGCTGGTCATGCTTCTGCATGACATCATTGCCACCCCGCTTCCATCTGGTCCTCAAGCATCACGCTCATGGACTATTCACCTAACAGATTAAGTCTGTTAGGCGGACGTGACCATGCAACGCTCCCGTCCTTCCCTGATGTGCAGAAGGGATGGGAGCGTGATCACACGCTTTTGTCTCTACTGCAGCAAAGGGAAGGGGACAGCTGCAGTGCGAGGGGAAGGGGCAGGTCCCCCATGCTTCCTTTTGCAGCCAGCCGGTGGCCTGCAGAGAGGAGCACTGGGGACTCATGGCAATCCTGGCAGAGGCACTGCTGAGATTGCCTCAGGATGTGGAAATGTGTCACTGTGCAGAAGTGGCCTTTAAAAAGTGAAAATCAACTTAAATGAATTAACAGAACAATGAATGCAACAACAGCTTTGCAGATTTGTTCCCATGAGAAAAAGACTGCAGTAAGCAGCTTTGACATCTGTGTAACAAACCAACAATCATAGCTGAGGTGCAGTGGGCATAATTTGATAATGGAAGTACCAAGGGAAAATAGTTTTGATGAAAATCAGCTCAGTTGGTTGGTTTAATCAATTTTAAGTGAGTTCATCAATGAAACATTCCTTTTAATTTGTTAGCCCCACATCTGCCCCTCCAATAACTACTATTAAAAGATGTGGGAAGGGGAAGGGCCCAAAAGATTTGCCTAACTGGAATAGGTCTAATCATTTACTCAAGACTCTGACCACTTCCCTGTACCACTTTCTCTTTGTTTTTTTCTGGTTCTGTCCTGCCTGACTCCTCACTCAGGAGTTGCAGCTGGTGGTTTCCATGTTAGTTGGGCAGTGAACCCCCTCTGAGGATGAATCCAAATTTTAAAACTTCTATTCAGGATGCTGAACTCTAACTCACAAATTAGACCCAGAACCTTGGAAAGATCCTTTAAAGTTCAGACTAAAACTCAAAGCAGATTTTCCACCCCCATAGGATTTCATATGGAAGCCACCTGCCACCACAGCTCTCCAGGTGGCTTTGGCCATGTGTGTCAGCTGGCCACACATAGCCAATGTTGAATACTTTTCTCTTTTTTCTGCTCTGTCATTTTGATGTGCCCCTAATCTGAGATTCCTCCCACACTAAGACATCATTCATTTAAAAATAATATTCTGTTACAAATTTTGAAATAGGCAAGCATATTTTAATCATTTTCCTCCTTTTGTGTTCAGTTTTCTCTAGTCTCACTAGGGAATAGGAAGCTGTTTTAGTTGTACAAGCCCAGTGACAGTTAATACTTTTTAAAGGCTGAGCATGTTATCTTCCACCGGACTTTGCTGTTGCTCTTATGCTATTACACTGTTTAAAAAGGAGGAAATATAATATAATTTCTCTACATAAGGATAGAACACCTATTGTCAGATGTGGGAGTATTCTATCTTCTACAAATCCATGCCAGCATAGACATTTTTCAAAGATTATGGGAACTGTAGTTCAATGACATCTGGAGCATCACATGTTGTTGATGTCTGCTCTACATGCTGCCTTGTTCTATGGATGACATCCTATAGGCTAGTTCCAAATAAACTAGACTTGGTGAATCAATTGTTGAATGGTGAATCAATACATAGTTAAATCCCATTGACTCAATGGGCCCAGTCTAGTCAAGACTAAGAATAGGATTTAGGTCAAAATCATACCTATTTTCACTCCATGTGTCCTTGCCATAATTACATGGATACTATTTTCCCCCATATCCTTCCCTTATCCCTGCCTGCCCCCCACTGCTGAAATATTGTTTTGGCTCTACAAACTTGTAAACATTAAATTTTAAGGAATAAAGGAAGGAATTTGCCATGGACCTCAAGTTTGAAAAACATGTGGCTCTTTCCAGATCACTCTCTCTTTTGGATTCTAATGGTGTCTTGCCCTTAGAACCTAGCTAAATAGAACCTAGCTAAATAGGATATTATCACTGTCTCATTATTGCTGTTGTTGTGTTTCTTCAAGCCATTTTCTAACTAATAGCAACTCTAAGTGAACTTATCACAGGATTTTCTGAGGCTGAGAGCATGTAATGCACTCCAGGTCACCCAGTGGGTTTCCATGGCTGACTGGGGAATTGAACCCTGTCTTCCAGGGTTGTAATCCAATGCTCAAATCACAACAAAATGCTCGCTCTCATAGTTCTGTCATCATGTTTCAGATAGCAGATAGCTCATGAAGTGGCAGATTGGGCAGCTGCATCTGATAGGAAGTGAGAGGGAAAAAGGGGAAATGCAAACACTGAGAGGAAGTCAGCCCAACAGGAATGTTTAGGATTGCGTAAAAGTAAACAGAAAGAAACAACTGGGAAGGCATATTTTATAATTGTCAGGCTGAAACCAAGTTACAACATTTCAAGAAATGCACTTTTTGTTAAGCCAGGCTTCTCCTCTTTTACAGATGAAGTTAATGTTGTCTCCTACCGAATAGGGAAAACAGACATCTACTACTTACCCCAAGAAGTTTTCTTGTATAGTAGAACTGTGGCCCAAGGTCATATACTTGGTAGTACCACCCGAAGAGGAAGGCATTTAAACCCAGCCACACTAACTGAAGGAAAAAAAATATATGATCAGAAATTATTTTCAGGTCTTTACAAGAGGTGGAGGACAGACTTCATGCTTGGGAGATCTGGTTTGTTATTTACTACAACACCAAGGTCCGCTAAACAGATGGAGGTGCAAAATAGTGAATGGGAACAAATTATGTACTGCATGAGCCAGAGATGGTACAAATCTGCATTTGAGCTACTACATATGAGGAAGCCCAGTACAGAACTTTCACTGTGGCTAGTCGAGCTGTATACAGACTTGAATGAAGACAGGTAATTCAGACTCATATTTTACAGGTGAGGAATATCAAAACTAAGAGAAAAGCAAATAGCATGTGTACAAAAATGGAAGATGCCTTTGGTGAGCTGCTGTAAATCATCCAGATATCTACCAGTACATTCCAATCTGCTTTCTGTCTGCCCTTCTAGTACAATATTTCTTCTGTTGACAAACCCATGTTTAGTGGTGGTCCATGACATAGTTTAAGCCATAAATTTCATTGTTCCCCTTCAGCAATTGATTCAGTGAATATATTGTAGTTGGAACTGATCAACAGGATTCCCTCTTAAGGAAGAGAGGTTTAGATTGTACCAGCTTTTTGGGATACACTAGTTTTATACTTGTCTTGTGCCATTGATCCTGGGACACTTTTGAGTCTTGTTGCCAGGCATCATAAAATTGCATTTCAGAGGCAGAGTAGTTAATGGGAAGGGGCTATGTAGGATATAGGGCAACTGCATTAATGGGGTAGGACTGGGAATCAAATGGTCCTTTGGACTCCGTAGTTCTTGAACACCTGAAGCCCTGCAGTGAAATTTAAAATGCTGCAGGCAAAAATCACTCATAGGAGAGTGTGGTTTTGCCATGTCTCCCAGCAGCGCTGTTTCTCTTTTCCCCACACTGTTCATTCCCCAGCAGTACGTGGGGCAGGGGGAGAAGAAACAAAAGATGTGTAAACCATTTTTTAAAAAGAAAAAAGACTGAGGCCATTTCAGCACGATGATACTCTTCTGTGTCGTCTCGCTGCAGTCCCGGGTCCAGAAAGGAGCATGTCAGTGACACTCCCCTCTTCACCTGCTCAGTCCATGTGGAAGAGAATGCAATGGCACCATGTTTACCTTCCACAGAGCAGCCAGGCTTTTCCCATTGCTGCGCTACAGAAGGAAGTGTTGCCAATGTGCTTTTGCACCTTCCGCACAGCCAGAAGTGACAGGAGCACCACACGCTAGCAGACGCAAAATGGATTTTTTCCGTTTTGCAAAAACTGCGCAAGTGCGACGCTCCACAACAGGATGGCAGCGGGATGGTGACAACGTCATGTGGAAGAGCGACCTGCTGTCCGCTGCCATCCGGTGGCAGAAACAAGACAGCGACGTCGTGTGGAAAGGGCCTGAGAGTGACTGGAATGTCATTTCTAGTTCCTGAAAACAGGCATGGTGCAGCAGATGTGGGGTTAGGAAGGCCCAAGAATGTCCCCCCAAGGCTTTGCAGGCAACCTTCCCTACCCTAGGAGATACCCAGAAGTACTTAGTCAGGTGGGTTATTTGCTTAGGATAACTGTAAAATGGAAATCACAGACAGAACAAATGGACACAATCAATTTAATGCTTGCATCTTTTTTTTGGTGCTTAAATCATTTTATTTCCATTGACTTCACTGATACTTATCATGCTTAAGTAAAAAAGGAATTTAACCAACAAAGCACTTTCAGGCAACAGTGCTGGCCTCTTATTAGATGCTGGCATCTTTTTTTTGGTGCTTAAATCATTTTATTTCCATTGACTTCACTGATACTTATCATGCTTAAGTAAAAAAGGAATTTAACCAACAAAGCACTTTCAGGCAACAGTGCTGGCCCTCTTATTAGGGACTTATGAGCATATAAGTGCAGTTTACACCCACCCAAGTTCCGTTTTTGAACAGAGTGGGGAGGGCTATTCACTTCTGATCTGTCCAAAAACTTCCCACAGCCTGGCAGCTGAGGGATTATCCAGGCAACAGAGTTTCTGATCTCTAGAATCTTTCCATTTCTTTATGTGCTTAAAGATAATAATAAACCCTGCAAAGTCAGAGCAGCACACAAAACATGCTGACAATGATCAGCCATTTTGGCTGAAGTCTTGTTTTTTTTAGACATTTGTCAAACATAGATCCTGCCGGGCTCCAGGCTGACTCAGCCTTCCATCCTTCTGCAGGTCAGTAAAATGAGTACCCAGTTTGTTGGGGGCAATTAGCTAACACACTGTAGACTGCTTAGAGAGCACTTAGCTGATAAGTAGTATAGAAATACACGCACTATTGCTATTGCTATTGCTATGCTAAATTGAAAATCTTGTGAATTATACATTGTATGAGTTCTTTAAATTTGATATTTATCCAACTTAATTATCATATGGTCTGGTAATTATCAATTTAATAAATAATCCCCAAGGCAGAGTTAATGTTATTTATATGCAATTAAAAAAATAATAAGTAGTAGATTATATGGCTTATGTGGAAAGATGATTCTTGTATAGCGTGCAACACAGATGATAAAAAATCATTCATAATGCACCCCTTACATTACCTACCTGTCATGGCTTCTTTAGTACCTTAAGCAACCACTCAGTTTTGGAGAAAATCTTTAGTGCAAAATAAGAAAGCCTGAGAACTTAGGCGATGCTTCTGTATGCCCTGATGTCTTTGTTGACCTCATTTTCTGCCTGTCCCAGAATACAAAATAATTTTGACCTTGATTGACTCATGTGAGACCAAACTGGCTAAATCTAACAAATAGATATTCTCTTAAAAGAACAGCTTATTGATTCAGATAATCATTTAGAATGGGTAATGCCTTCTAAAAGCATGGCTTTCCCAGTAAGAACGTTTCTGTCAATAACAACAACAACAACGAAAACCTAGCAAGATATTTCACGATTAGAAGTTATGCATTTATTTAAATGTTTAAATACTATTTAATTTTCAGAATTTGTAATTAATTTGTTTCATGAAAATCTCTTTCTACCCCAGAATGTTTAAATATTATTTAAATATTTAAATGCTCTGGGGTAGAAAGAGGTTTTCATGAAACAAATTAATTACAAATTCTGAAAATTACTTAAAATATATGGTTGTTATACTTACAATGACAAATATGGAGAGTCCCTCATTTTCCACCCAGTTGCCCATTATGATGACTGCATGAGTGAGACTGAACTGGCTTTGCTCCTTGTGAGGTATGTGACTTCAAAAAAATACCAGCAAAAGGAAGTGAAAGCGACTACAAAATCACAACAGTTTGCTTCCTTTTTTCATTGTGTATGTAGTTAGCTAACTATTCATAGGCTTAACATGCTTTAAACTTCCACACCTCTTTCTCACTCTGGGTCTGCAAGCCTCAACAGTAATCAACACCTAAATGAAAGGAATTGTAGAAATAAATGGATTTACTTCTTCTGTTGTCAATAGACTGGATCTTATTATTTAGACAGAGAGGGCACTTTTCACTACCTCTCTTGTCATTGGAAACCCCCGCACTATATACTTTACTACCTCTAACTCCCAGGGCTGGATGAAGAGGTCACAAGCAATTTGGAAGGCCAGGGGTTTTGGAGCAGCAGTATAGCTATAGAACGGGGACAAAATGACAGCATTTCCATTCTCTCCCCACACCATGAAATTTTCCTTCAATCCACAAATTGCTAGAATTGCAGTAACTTAACACTTCAGTCATGCATTTAGAAATACAATTTAGGCATCCAAAGAAAAAGGCAGGCAAAGTTATCAAGGGAACTTAGCTAATATGAGTTCTATGTGTGAATGATTTTCAATGTCTAATTCTCTGTGATGCTAAAAATTTGGGGACTGATGAAAAACCTAACTGAGGGGGTAGAATTCTTGTTTGGAGGGGCAATACCCTCATTCTCCCCTACTACCATAGCTACAGCCCTAGGAAAGCCTCATCCTATAAAATAGTGTTAATATTAGTAGTGTGTCACCTGATATTTTGCCATATTGAACAAGACCACTGAATTTTCCTCCCTGGACCTTCAGAACAACATGAAATGCCAGGAATCTATGACTGCAATCCTACACCTGCTTAGCTGGGAGTATGTTTTGCTAAACTCAATGTGGTTTATTTTCTGTACAAGTTATACACTTCTGCAGGTTAACTGTCTTGAGCTGTTCTTCCTCCTTCCCTGCACCTTTAATTCATGCACAAAGTTCTCCCATTGTCTGCTTCCTAAAAATTTGAGCCTTTTGCATTATCCATTAAAAATGGATTATCAATTGAACATTTTCTGTCAGTAGTACAGAAAGCCACAAATTTTCCTCTTTGGTAATTAAATTCCAATGTGTATGGGACGGTATTTACAACTTCCACAGTCCAATTGGCCAGTCTCCCTTTGACAGCTTTATTTAGTCAGGATGGACATAGGTCTAACTTACAAGTGGCTGGCCTCACCTTTTCAACCAACTTGTCCCATCATGTTGAACAAACTGAAGCACCATCCATCAAAACCAGACAAGTACATGCCTCATTTATCTCACCAGACTCTACCTTCAGTGTAGAGTTGAAGTCAGAATGGAATTTTGCAAGCAATTTTCCCTGGAAGGTATTTGGTAAATTTGTCACAGCTTTTCTGAGATTTAGGATGTAATAGCCCCTCTACCCACAGACCAACTTCCTCCTGATGAGCAAAAACCAGATCAATAATGTGGGCAATTACATGTATAGGGCAGATATGAACAGAGACAGGCCCATGGCTGCCATAGCATCCTGAGCTAGCCCTGATGAAGGTGCCTCAGCATGGATAGTAAAATCCTCCAACACAGTAAGTTTGGGGGAAATCAACACCATCTTTGAGACCACCTCCAGCAGCTTAGGCAGGGAGACAGTAGCATAGTGGGGTGGACAATACACCAACTGAATCCCAGTCCTGTTTTGTTCCCCTGTTACAACATGTACAGATTCAAACTTTGGTGTTTGCTGGACCAAGTACCTCAATAGGGGGATGGAGTCATGAGAAATCATTGCAACTTCTCCTCTCTGCCCATCAGATCTTTCCTGCTGCTACACCTGGAAACTTGGCAGACACAACTGAGTCAAGTTGATACACCCCTCTTTAGTTAACCAGGTTTCAGTTATTCAGGTAAGATCAGCTTGCTTGTCCAGAATTGCTTGCCTGGGACATGTCCAGAGGAGAGCACCAAAGCCACCAAAATGATGGAAGGTCTGGAAACCATGGCCTATGAGGAACGGCTTAGAGAGCTAGATATGTTTTAGTCTGCAGAAGAGAAAGCTAAGGGAGGATATGATAGTCATGTTTAAATATTTGAAAGGATGTCTTACCGATGAGGAGGTGGACTTGTTTTCCACTGCTCCAGAGACTAGGACAAAGTGGAATGGATTCAAACTACAAGAAAAGAAATTCCGCCTAAACCTCAGGAAAAACTTCCTGACAGTCAGAGCTGTTGGTTGATGGAATATGCTGCCTCAGAATATGGTGGAGTCTCCTTCTTTGGAAGTTTTTAAACAGAGGCTGGGAGTGCTTTGATGTGTGTTCCTGCATGCCAGAGAGTTGGACTAGATGGCCCCTGTGGTCTCTTCCAACTCTATTATTCTATGATTCCATAATTCCACGATTGCAAGTGAGCAGAAATCATTTCCTCTTCACTTCTTTTTTCAAAAGAGGCCTCTTCTTGGTCTAAATTGGTTGGAGGGGAACAAATCATGTTGAAAATGTGTCCCATGCCACCTAGAGGGCATTTTGGGGGCATTTAGATGCAAAAATCTTTCTATTTTTGAAAAATTTTCCAAGATTTTTCCCAAAATTGTTTTTCATCCCTGGAGTCACAGGGAGCTTTCAAACGTAGTGGGAATGCTCTCCACACACCCTAGAGGGCATGCAGGAAATTTATGTCACCCCCTAGGGTCCTTGGGGGCCACAAATGGCCTGAGGGGGTGTTAAACTTTACCCACATTGATGTAGGCAAATGTCTTGCCATTCCAGAATGATAGCAGGTGGTGGTGGTGGGGCATCAGTTTTCAATACTAGACAGAGAATCCCACAGTAACTGATGGTGATGCCCATTATAGCAAAACTACAGAATAGCTGGCACAAAGTTACAACAGCTGAACTAAGTTACCTAGAAGTTTGTCTTCTCCCACGTATACCTACCTAAAGTTTAAGACTGTCTTCAGAGATCTCCTCTGAGAGCCCTACCAAATGAAGTCCAATTTGAGAACAAGAGGGAGAGGGCCTTTTGGTAGTTGCCACCAGACTTTTAATATCTTCCTTTCAAATTTTGCCAGGTATTACATTTATGGCTCTGCTGGCAACAAATGAAGGTCTTTTCAATAAGAGGCAGATACATAAATTGAATAAAAAAATAACTCTTGTATTTGTCCCATGCAAACAACAGGTGTAAAACTATCAAAAGAGCAGTGAGTAAAAGCATGAGGCAGGAGCTGCTGCTATCCTCATCTGGGTCAGAAATCCAGTGCTCTTAGCAAGCCACTATCCTTTCCTGCCACACTTGTAACATGTTGTGTGCCTCCAAGTCATTTCTGACCTATAGGAACCCTATCATGGAAGTTTTCTTTGCAAGATTTGTTCAGAGTGGATTTGCCTTTACTGTCCTCTGAGGCTGAGAGAGTGTGACTTGCCTACGGTCACCCATTCAGCTTCCATGGCTGATTTGGCTTCTAGGATTCGGATCCTGATCTCTCAAGAGTCCTTGCTCATCACTCAAACCACTATACCATGCTAGCTCTGATCCGTAACATAGAGATGTAACACTAGCCTAAAGTACAGATTATTTTTCAGGGTTACTAAGATAATGCATGTGAACCATTTACTACACTTACTAGTAGTGTTAGTAGTTCTTTGTAATATTATTTGTACTTACATTATTAATATTTCAAGTGTACATATACATATTTTGAGACATCACCAGATCTCTTACCATATCTCTTACTCCATTGATTACCATCTTGACTCATTGTTTATTTATCCATTTATTTACTCTGTGCTGCCCTCTGCTGGTTAACATGGCATGAAGAAGTATGAGTTCTTTTTCCTCAGTACAGCTCTACTTCCTTCTAATTTTAACCTTTCTCTGTGCAATTGTGAGTCATCATTACACTGTCTTTTGTGTTTTCTTTCTGACCAGCACGTCCCTTACAGGAATAGATTTAAGGTGGGAAATGAAACCCAGGTGGCCAAAACTAAGCTGCTATCTAAATATATGACTCAATTTTAGACAATTTTAGAATTTGAGCTAACCTAATTCTCTCATGCTGTACTACCTCGAAATAATTTAAAATGGCTAGAAACTGTTTTAAAACAACACAAGCCCTGCTGTGGGCTTACAGTCTTACATCCTGCAGTTATCCAAACAAACTTCCTTGCCATAGGGGCCTTAGAAACTGAATTTACTAAAACAGTTGTAAGTTTACTAAGATAGAAATTTGTTAATTTGCTCTGGAATAGCCATGGTAGAGTGGTTTGGGAATACAATGGGCTATACCAGGCCTGCACAACATATGGCCCGTGGGCTGCATACAGCCCACCGAAGGATTTTGCGCAGCCCCCATCTTCGCCTCTCCAGCACCTGTTTTCCTGCTGAGCCTCGTTGATGGGGGCGGCCACTCTGCGCTCGGCTCCCTGGCCTTGCCTCTCGGCTCTGGATGAGTGAAACTGGTGATGTCATGGGACAGTCCCCGGGTGTGGCCCAGCCCCTTCCACACACACATGCAAATGCACTCACACACACATTTCTCTCCACACAGACGATACAGATGAGGTGAAGTGGGGACTTCTATGGGGTTGGCAGTACCCAAACTGGCTTGGCTGGTCTCTTCAGTCACTGAGAAGCGAGGAGGGCTGAAGGGAGAAAGGAAGCTCTCTCCTCACCACCACAGCCACACCACACACACATATACACACACACACTGTTCCTCTCCCAGTGCTGAAAGAGAGAGAACGGAAATGACTTGTGAGGAGCATAAAAAGATCCAGAGAGAGGGAAGCAAAGGAGGAAGCGCTGCAGGGCAAGCGAGGGTGTATGTGAGGAGCTGGCCCATTTGTCTGCTAAAAACAGTGCTGCCAGAGTGGGTGGGAAGAGAACCAGTGGGAAAGGGAGGAGGAGGAGGGCGCGTTGCCTTTGGTTGCTGGTGCTGTGGGGTGGCCTGTCAGCATCCCCGTTCCCATCTCCTGCCTGGGCAGAGGTGGCGGCTGGGCCATGGCGCTGCTGCAAGCATATGCACTGTACAACTTCAAGTAGGAGAAGCTGGGTGAGATCTCCCTGTGGGAACACGAGGTGCAAAGCCTCTGCAGCAACCAGGAGATGGAAGGCTGCTTCAAGGGCATCAACAGCTGAGGTGACCGCAGCCACTTATTGAACCGCTTCTCCACTTTCATGAAATCAGTCAGTGAGGTCTTTGTGTTGGGCGAGGCGTCAGGGGATGGGGATAAGCTGTACGTGGTGCAGGGCATCTCTGGGCTTGAGCTGCAGGAGAACCCGTACCCTTTCCAGTGCTCCTCTGAAGACCCCACCAGATAGACCAAACTTAAGGGCATGCAGAGCTACATTGCCTACAAGCTGGTGCCCAGCCACATTGGGCAGCAGGTGCGCTGGCACTACAAACACTTTGACTGGCTCTATGGGCGCCTGGTGGGAAAGTTTCCAGTCATCTTGGTGCCCCATTTGCCAGAGAAGCAGGCCACCAGGCACTTTGAGGAGGACTTCATTTCCAAGTGCTACAAAGGCCTGGCCTGGTGGATGGGTTGTGTGTGTAGCCATCTGGTGTTGGCCCAGTGTGATGCCTCCCAGCATTTCCTCATCTGCCCCAGCACTGATGAGAAGGTTTATTTTATTTGAAAAAAGGTTTAATCATTATAGTATAATTAATGATTAAACTACTTTGCAAATAAAAAACATTATTATACCATTATTATAACTTTACTTGGAAAGTGAGGTGCTAAAAACCTATCTGCGGCCCATAGAAGTTTAGCCTATTTAATTTCGGCCCTTACCTACTGCCAAGTTGTGCAGGTCTGGGCTATATGTTGCAATTCAGAAGTTTGTTCTGCTGAAAGAAATGAGACGTACTGAAGAAATGTTCTCACAGTCAGAATGCCAAGGTCAGGTATAAAGTGCTAAAGGGAGCAGAGTTATATCCTTTTCTTGTTTCCATATCCAGGCTTCCCTCTCCCTCCCTTACAATCTTGGCAGCAACGCTTCCTGCTAATAGTCATAAACTTCTTCATTAGGAAGTCCCCTTGGTCTCAGTTTTCCCATCTGGCCAATGAGACTCACTGTGATCTGCCTAGCATGATTGCTTTGAGCATGAATGTGATAAAGTGTTGTCTGACTAACCACACCTCCCAATGCACATAAAAGTTGTTCCAGTCATCATGGGGAGAGATGCTCAAAGCATGCTTGCACGTATACTGAAGTAGTACGAATGCTGCGTGAAAGCTTCACTACTGTAGTTAAGAATCTTCAAAATTATCTTCAAGCTTGCTCGACTTACAACATTCAAATATCCTGGGCTTCAAGTATGTACACAACCACTCATACTCTTACATGCACCCAACTGTATGGTTAGAATCTCCTGTTGCCTAAGTTTGTTATTGTTTGTTTCATACAATATTGCATACTCTTTGGCCCTTTCCGCACGATGTCACTGTTGCATTTTTGCCACAGGATGACAGTGGTCAGCAGGTCGCGCTTCCGCATGATGTCATTGCCATCCTGCTGCCATCCTGTCACAGAGCATCATGCTTGCACAGTTTTTGCAAAAACCCTTTTTGCACCTGCAATCGCGCAGCACTCCCGTCATTTCTGGCCACGCGAAAGATGCGGAAGCGCATTGGCGACGCTTCCTTCTGTAGCGCAGCAATGGAAAAAGCTTAGCTGTGCTGCAGAAGGAAGATGTGGCACTATTGCATTCTCTTCCGCATGGACCGAGGTGACGCGCTCCCTTCTGGACCCAGGACTGCAGCGAGACAATGCAGAAGAGCTTCATTGTGTGGAAATGGCCTTTGTGTCACTTAATTAAATATCTTTTAAAATACAGACACATAACATTACTACCCAACCTCCAAAGCCTGGCTTCCCACTGGAAATCAAAATGACTAAACAGAGACTATTATACTTTGGGCATATTGTGAGATGACATGACTCACTGGAAAAGGTGATAATGATTGGTTAAGTAGCAGGAAGTAGAAAAAGAGGGAAGTCAGATGAATTGATTGAACAAAGGAAGCTGCAGTCCTGAGCTTGCGAGCTTCCAAGCAGAGCTGTCGATGGCTGGGACTCATGGAGATCTCTCATTCATTGGGTTCCCATAAGTCAAAGCTGACTTGACAGCAAATAATGACAATGACAGCAATAAATTGCATATAGGATTGAATAAAGCAGGGGTGGGAAAAGTGTGCCCATTTGTGGTCCTAGGGTCATTTTTGTGGCCCCTATGCCTCCCCAGGGGTCAATTTGTTTTTGCTTCAGAATGCCACTAAATGCGCTTTAGTGAGTGTGAGGGAATTTCCACCATATTTTGTGGGGTTTCTGGGCCAGTGTAGGCCCATTAGAGGACTTCTTAAAAACTCAAGACATGGTGTAAATGCCCCCATGCCCCTAGAGGTGTTTGGGGGCAATTTTTTTGTTTGAGCAGGTACAGCCCTCCAAGTTCTTCAAGAAAGGCTAATGTAGGTCCCTGGCCTTCCACAGTTGCCAATGTCAGCAGAAAATAGAACTTTAAATATATCAGAATGAGCAGGTGAATTGCATCACTGGAACCAGTTGATTCAGAATGTTAGTGTTTTTGAAAAAATACCAGCATGTGTATGATTCTGGATTCGACTATAGGCCATAAACTTCACACACTAGTTTTAAGCAGGCCACTTTTTCACACATTTGGTTTACATATTTGCACAAAGGAATCATGGTCATGTAACAAGCAGGCATTTGTCACACATATGAGCAACACTGCTAACGCTTTAAATGCTTTAAAAGATACATTCATCTTGATAACATGGCATCCAGAGATTCGCTACCATTTATGGAGGTCTATACAGTTTGATGGCATAATATCTTACACTCGCCTGCTGTTCAGATCATTTAGATTATTAATAGTTCATCTCTTTTACATTTGTTTGATTTCTCTTTGCTTTTAGAATTCCTTGCATATCCTTCCAACCTCACTGATTTCATTAAAAAAAGGACTCACAGATCATTGAAGTTATAATCTGTAACCTGAGAAGGGAAAAAAAAGGCTGAAACAGGGAGTTTCATAAATACATACAAGATCAACAGCTTAATGAGAGAGAAAAAAGCAGAGTCAACATATTGCAGCAAAGGGAAAGAGCACCCCTTTGTGGACAGCAAGGAGTTCTGTTTCATGATTTCTGTACAGATTGTCTTGTGAAACCTGGCTTCAGAGGCCTAAATCCCATTGTTAGGTCCAACTAGAAGAGATGTTTTGGTTCAAGGAGAATCCTCCAACATTTTACAGATGAAAACTGAGACATAAGTGACCAATCAACATCACACCGTGTTGAAGATGGCAAAATTTATTAGCTAGGAGAGACTGCAACAATTTGCTTTTGCCTGAGCCTTCTGGGAAGGGCAAGATTACACTGTCTCCTCTCCTCTCCTCTTTCCTGCAAAGTTGAGCTCAAATTACTTTTGCATTTTGAACTCGATTTGCACCAAAGTAAGCTGCAGACAAAGGGGGAAAGTAGGAGGAGCAAGAAAAACTGGGACATTATAAAAGCAGCTGACAAAGAAGGGGGACAACAGAGAATTAATTGGTACTGTCCCTGCCAAATTGGGATATTTGGTGGGGTATGGGAACTTGGTAAAATAACAATTGCATAAGTTCCATTGTTTCAACCGGAACTGTTCTCTAGTTGTGACCACCAGCTTTTATTTATGGACATCATCACCTTTCAGTCTGCCAGTGTTTCCAGTCAGGTTGTTACTGTAGTTTCTAGCCCGGGACTGTGGTATATTAGACATCACTTGATATCAAAAATTTGGCCTGCATTACCCATTCCTCTCCATGTGCTTGCGAGGCCCCCGGACAAGCACACACGCGGGCATGGCTGAAAATAGCTGAACCATTCAAAACAACTCCAGGCTGGCCAGTATTTGCCAGACTGCAGCTTCAGGAGACCCCCAGGCAAGTACCTTCTTAAGATCTTATTATGTATGCATGCTGTTTACAAAAGACACCCTGCCCCAAGCAGGCAGCTTGACGAGCCGAATACTCAACTGTCAAGCACTCTGCGTTTGCATACCGGCCACTCTATTGACAATGCTGTCATAATTCAATCATGTAAAATACTGACCTTTCGGAGGCTTTGTCTCCAGCCCGAAAACCATTGTTTTCCCCAGGAACGGACTAGCCTACAGGCACATTTTCCCCTATAAGACCCCTGATTTCAAGTGCTTCCTCGGATCACTCTGACTTTCATCCCGCCTTGCTGTCGCTCCATTCGACGAGCCTTCCCTTCAGCTCCATGTGCTGAGAATCTCCACTTCTATGGACTTTTCTTCAGACTTTCCGGGCTTGAGGACAGGTATAGTATCTCCCATGCAAAACCTCCTCTTAAAACCCTCTATCCAACGCCTACCTTTCTCTCTTAGGTCTGTGTGAGTGTGTCTGCATACACACGTTGTGACTGTGTAATCAAAAATAAAGAAAATTTAATTTACTTCTGTTTGCTCCTTGACTCAGCCTGACCCCGTAGACATTGGGTTCAAGATCTCGCTAGGTTGCCTTGCCTTTTGTATTGCTTAGCTTGTGCTCTGCTAATTCCCATTCCCCATTGTGAGCACATTGAGGTGTCCCCCACGGGACCCCAGAAATCAGGGTAACAAGGTGTACAACAAATAGAAACAAAATAATTTAACACTCTTTAAAACAGATAAAAATTACACACAAGTAAAACAATCAGGAAAGCCAGCCTGGTTTTAAGAACCAAAGAAAAAGTACAGTCTTGCCCACCTGCCATAAGCTCAGGAGCTGGGGATTCAGCCTGACTTTCCTTGGGAAGCAGTTCCAGTGGCAGGGTGCCACTATAGAGAAAATCCTGCCTCATATATTCATCAACCTATATTCTTGAGGTGGTGGGACCCGTGACAGGGTCTCTGCCGAGAATCTCAAATTCTGAAGAGGTTTGTATAGGAGAAAGCTGTATTATAAAGACCTTGAGTTGTTTGAGACTTGTAGCTTTAACCTAGCATCTTGCATTGATTTTGGAAATAATGCAGGAGCCAATTCAGATGACATACGTTTAGAGACATATGTGGTCTCTAAGGCACACATCTAATAAAAATCTGCCACCAAGATTTCATTTCACACTAGCTGTAGCTTCCAAACACTTTTCAAGTGCAGCCATATGTCGAGCACATCACAATAATGTCTTTGAGTTCACCCTGAAGATAATTGGATTTAGGCCAATCTTCTCACACACTAGAGAAAGAAATACAAAAGAGTGGAAGAGAAATGATAAACTAATCCATCAGAATTTTTGGAAGATCAGAAGGAAGCATATCTGTTATCCAGATCTTACAGTTCACACTTTGAAGGTACCTGAGACTGATGTATTGGAATTGCAGCTATGTCCAACATCTTATAAAATGTTGAAAGAAAAATATAGTATTTGAAACATATGAAAGATTTAGTATGAAATAAAGACTATGTTGTGCTTTTAATTCTATAGGAAAAGAAGTAACTAGTCTAGTTTTTGCTGGAGACTCCAGTGGGTCAAATGGATGACCTATTGTGATAAAAGATTTGAATGCGAGTTTACTTTAATAAACATGGAAAGGGAGTTAAAAATATAAATGATTTTAAAGAATGTGATTTTATATTGGAAAGGAATTTAAATACATAAGACCCAAATATATATTCACTAGATCTGGAGGACAAGTTTATGCATAATACTATTTCAAAAAATTGTGGTATTCTTTATATTTTCTGTTTTTTAAAATCCTGGATTTTAAAAAATTGCACTTCCCCTCACAACAGACATAAGTGTATGTGCCAGAACACTGTTTCATCGTATATTGTGGTTATTCCAATTGAAATTGTCTATTTGAGGTAGCAGTTTCACCCCCACTGTTCATGACAGAGCCTGACAAAGTACAGTGTTCAGACTGAGAGATTCTGGGAATTGTAGTCCAAAAGAGTAAATTTTCCAAATTCTGCTTCATACTATATGGTCTGGTGATCAGAAATGGGTTAAAGGTATGGCAATTAAAGGCCTTAAAATGCATAATTGTTAAAAGATGCAAATAAAAAGTGTAGAGTATATGATGATATTAACTATTTTTTTTCAGGAAAAATGGGGGCCCAATCAATAGTTTGAACATTTTATGGGATTTTTCAAAGTAACAGAGGTCTGCTTATTTCTTAAAAGTTATATAAAAACAAAACGTACTAATATTGAGAATCTATCTTCTATTTTGAGTGTCATTCTTTGATAAAAAGGCAAAGGATAAATCTAAACTAATTACAAAGATTAGAAGATCTCAAACAACCACACAAAGCAGATCTACTAATTCTGGAACAATTAAATACTTTAACGAAAGTGATAACCTTTGATTTCAAAGAAGGAACTAGATGAGGACGACACAGAAAAAATCAATGGCCTTTTAAATACAAATACTCTGAAGAACAGATTAAAGTTGGGAAACACCTAACTAACCTCTTGGGACTTCCAATGAGGGACTCATGGTGGGTGGACGCTCTTCATCTCTGACAAAGAGGGGAAAGATCCAGTAATGAAAACACCAGCAGGAGGGTGATTGGACTGGTGTAAACACTCCCCTTGTCCTCCCGCCAGAGTTAGAAGGGAGTCAGAAAAATTTGCCCATGCAGCCTCTCAACCACACAACTCACAAAGAGATTGAGACAAATGGGGCGGTGTGTGAGGAGGCATTGGGGGAAAACAGCAGGTTTGCATCACTGGAAGTGCACCTTTAAAGGGTGCTGCAACTTTAAAGGACACAACCCATCTATCCTCATCTCTTAACTGATCGACTGTGAGGGGTGTTGACTGGAGTCAAGAGAGCATAGCCTAGTAGGGAAATTGGAGTGGCTGAGGTAAAATTTGTATATATAACTGTTGATATGCAGATCAGAAATTTTTTTTTTCTTTCTCTTTCTTTGCTTATCTTTTGTAAGTATAGTTACAGATGACGTTCTTTTTCAACTTTGTTGTTCTCTTAAAAATTAATAA
Organism: Iguana delicatissima; assembly: GCA_948472985.1. Classification (NCBI taxonomy): domain Eukaryota; kingdom Metazoa; phylum Chordata; class Lepidosauria; order Squamata; family Iguanidae; genus Iguana; species Iguana delicatissima. The sequence goes on from CAOKZL010000666.1 coordinate 133,000, forward strand.
AAATTAAAAAAAGGATACCTAATCTTTTGGATAAGGCTGAGGGGCCAGACGAAACTTTAACTGGTGGTGGTTGCACTACTAACTTCTGGAAAGCCAAAAAGCAGCTTACTTGATTATCTGTGCCTCCACTGTCTTTTCCTAGTCTACCTAACTCACTGCTTCCTTCATCCACCAATATGAAGAAATGAAGCATCCTTCAGCATTACCACAGCTTAAATGTCTGAGAAATTCTCTGAAAATTTTATTTTCATTTTACTATCAAATAAGTGTCTAGCAAATTGGATCCAAAAAAATACTCTTCTCCCAATGTCATTACCTGCAAACGGTGAAGTATTTTGTGGAGCTGCTTTCACTTATCCCCCAGTATTTATTTGGGAAACAGCTAAAACAAATTCACAGGAATGAATGTGGATTAGAATGGAGCCTGGAATGAATGTGATGAGAATTTCCTGTTGTTGTTGTGTGCGCCTTCAAGTTGTTTTTGACTTTTGATTGCTCTAAGGCAGGAGTGTCAAACTCAAATTCATCTTGGGCTGCATCGACATTATAGTTGCCCTCAAAGGGCCAATTGTATCTGTAAGACTATATAAATGTATTTACTCTTTTATCATGTTAAATAATTGCCTCTGCATTTGATTATTACTGGTTTTAGTAATAACTGGCTCTGAAACTAGAAGTCTAGGAAAATAAAGGCAAGTAGATATTCAAGTGTACAACTATTGTACAATTTATTGAAAAATGAGTTTTGAAAACAAAGGTTTTTTTTAATCAGACAAATATTACCTGTGCCTCTTTCTGCTCCCCTTCTCCCCTGTGGCTCTTTCTGCACCCCCACCCCTCTCTGTACCTAGTGAGCCTGATCCCCACATTGTGGGCCCCCAGCTGCCAATATTCTGAAGAGGGGCCCAGCAGCCAGCACTCATGATCTACTTCTGATTGCTTCTCTGTCCAACTGTTGCGAGCCACACAGAGCATTGCCATGGTAACCCACAGCAGCACTCTGATGGCAAGACTTGGACAGAGGAGATGCCAGAAGTAGAAGTAGATCATGAGTGCTGGCCGCTGGGCCCCTCTTCAGCATACTGGCAGCGGAGGCCCGCAATGTGGGGATCGGGCTCACCAGGTGCGGGGAGTGCCATAGCTACAGGAGAGGTGTGAAGGCCACATGAAATGGCCTGGCGGGCCAAATTCGGCCTGTAGACCTTGTGTTTGGCACACGTTCTCTAAGGTAAACACACCATGGTGTTTTCTTGTCAAGATTTGTTCAGAGGGGGTTTGCCACTGCCTTCCTCTGAAAGTGAGAGGGTATGATTTCCCCAAGGTCACCTAGTGTGTTTTCATGGCTGAGTGGGATGTCATGTCGAGGAGGGAGTGGGCTTGTTTCTCCTGCTCTTGAGACCAGGACAAGGAGCAATGGATGCAAGCTGCAGGAGGGGAGATTCCGCCTGAACCTCAGGAGGAATTTCCTGACAGTCAGGGCTGTCCGGCAGTGGAATGTGCTGCCACAGAGTGTGGTGGAGTCTCCTTCTTTGGAGGTTTTTAAGCGGAGGCTGGATGGCCACTTGTCGGGAGTGCTTTGAGGGTTTTCCTGCATGGCAGGGGGTTGGACTGGATGGCCCTTGTGGTCTCTTCCAACTCTACATTTCTATGATTCTATGATTCTATGAACCCTGGTCTCTAAAGACCTAGTCCAACACCCAAACAACTGACCACATTGGCTCTCTAACTTCCTGTATCTGTTCCCATCTAGCCAATCCTCTCTATCTTTTAACCGCTTTCCTTTCTCTACTCCACTATCACTATTTCCACTACTACCATCATGTTAGTCTATGCTCTCCTCTCATCTCTCCTCACTTACCTTATAACCATTTCATATATTGAGCAAGCTCCTTGAAACAGGACTGGTCTGTTCAAGGCATTTTACTGCCTGAGGCAAAGGGCGAGATTGTGACCCTTTTCGCACCTTACCTTTTTATGGTGCTGGGGTGCGGGGCTTGCGTGAGCAGCCTCCAGCGAGAAGCTCTCACATCCCAGTTCCTCCAGCTCCACACAAGAGCCCCACCTCTTCCTTTGCAGTGCAGCCTGGGACCTTCCCAGGCTGCACTGGACAGGAAGCGTGACCGGCCTGGCTCCTGAGGCTCCACACGCAAGGTAAGTGCGCGCGGGGCCCCGGAGCGATGCGTGACCGTGCACCATTTTTGGCTTAAAGCCGAAAATGAAAAAGTGCATGAGCGGTCCCTGCCAGGCCCTGGAGCACTGCGCGAATGTGAGTGCATCGTGTGTACTGCTCCTCACATGTGCGCGATGCTCGAGGGGCCCTTTTGCATCGAAAATGCCATGCAAAAAGGGCCTATGTTTTTGCCCTCTATGAACAAAAGCCACCTGGCTTGGCAGCTAAAGCCTTTCTTCAACAATAGTGATGCCATGATTTTCTACAACATCTTACGGCAGCTGGTTAGCTTTGGTAGCACAGGGCAGCCTGCATGATGCACACAGTTCTGCCAGAATGCCACATTACTAGTCCCCACCCACCAGTATCTGCTGGTAGACTTTGCTCCAAATGTGGTTCATTACAGCAAATAACTTCTCTTCAGAGACCAGTGATTTTATTCAGGAAGGAAAGCAAAGCACCAAATATAAAACAGTAATACCAGTTCCTTTTGGAGTGTGTGTGTGTGTGTGTGTGTGTGTGTGTGTGTGAGGGGGTAATTTTCAAGGAGTGATAGTTATAGTTGGCTAAATGTGAACAGATAAAACAAACAGTATAATATTTGATATAGAACGATAAAATGGCATACATATTTGTCATCCCAATGTTCACTGATGCTTGAATGCTGGTCCCACTTGCTATACAAAGTGGTACTCTTCAAGCACATTTAGATAAGGCTAGTGGCACTGGATTGAGAACTGGGTTGGAAGCTGTGGCTTTTTTTTAAATGGAGCCTCAATAAGATGATGGTACCCTGCACCAGCTTAACAGCTAGGGTGCAAATGATTGTCAGCACTTCAGTATTTGAGAACAGACCTTTGTTATTATTATGAAGGATTTGTAAATAATTGTTTTTCTGTTTTTACATTGCTTTACAATTTCTGTTTCATTTGTTTTTAGCCCTGTTTGAGTAATGGAATTGAAAGTACAAAACTGTTTGAGTAATGGAATTGAAAGTACAAAACTCCAAAGTTTTCAAAATTTACTTTTGAGAATTACAACTAGTCAGCCTTGTCACCGGCCATCATTTGCTGGAGAGATTTGGGGGTGAATTTCCAAAGGACATGTTTCCAAGCTATGTCACTCTGAAATGAATTCAAATTCCTGGCCAGTTGTAAAGCTCCTGAGTCACATTGGAGAATTGTCTCCAACTTACTATTCGATCACTAAAGCTGTGATTCCACATGCATGTTTGTGGGAATATGGACAATTAAACACAAGGGGTGTTGGTTTCTGAACAGACACATATAGCATTGCAATGTAAACCAACACTCTGAGCACCCTGGAAGAAAGTGAGATATAAAATATAGCAAACAGCCAAAGAAAATGGTTTCTTCAAAGCCAACTGGAATTTGAAATAGGTTTCTCCAGTGCTCAAACCCTGTATCCAAAACTGACCCTGGCAATCTGGCCTGTGTTTTTAGCACTTAACATTATTTTATAAGAATAATGCTAGAACTCTAGCAAATGACTTTTGCTAGTATAATACAGTAGCATCAGCAGGTTTGACATAATGGAAATATTTATATAAAACAGCAGTTATTGACCATAAGACATTGCTAACACTGTCTTTCAATGACATTAACACTTCTAAGCTACTGCTATCCAATGTGTCCATCCATCAGAGCTTTTTTAAGCAGTGTACAAAGCAAAAACACAACCAATCAAATATATCACAAAAATAAATCTTAAAACCAAGTCTTCAAATGGCCTTTTGGAAACAGTTGTGTAGAAGGAAAATCTGGCTGGTGTAATGGTATGTGTGCCAGAGGTTTAAATTAAAGCAGCTTCTTCCTGAATCTTCCATTCTGCAGTCAGTCCAGAATAGATATAAAATCATGCTGGAGATCACAGAATAAAATGTGGCATGGGCAAGGGGTGGAGGGGCCCAGTCCATTCAAATCTTTAAAGAAAACACATAAGTCTTTCCTCTCTCTCTTTTCCATTGATGGATTGATCTTTTTTGCATGAAAAAGAGTTCCTTTGGGCAGCCACTCTGTAATTGCACTGTCTATTCCAAAGCAATAGGCAATGTTTACATCTGCCCATCTAAATTCAGTGCCCCATACAGCATATTATCCAGAATTTGTAGCCAATAATGATTAGCACTCCATTTTATCTCCATATATGACAAACAACCAAACCTGTATTGAAGCAGCTTACTAATACAACATGCCTCGTATCACAATAAGCCAGGGTGTAATAAGAGGACACACTTTCATGCAAAACCACTGTGTAAGATAAAGTTACCCCATCTGCTCAGACATATCCAAAGGCAAATAAATAGCTGGACAGTCTTGCTTCCTTAAAGTGAGACACACTGGCTTGGAGGCAGTGATATATGGCTATGTAATGTTTACATGCTACTTCTTGAAAGCAATGCTCTAGGCATTGGAAGAAACACTTTGGTGAGCATTGCCATTCTGAGTTTCATTTGCTTTGTAACTGGCAAGTGTGTCATTTTCAGTGTCCTCTGGAGATTTCAAGTCTGCCTTTTCCACAGAGGTGTTAGATGCAAGAGGTTTGCAGATGTAACAAAAGAACTTGAAGCATAGCACCAATCCTTCTGAAATATTGGAGGAGAAAAGCTTTTTACACGGGTGGCAAAACTGGTAGAACACAAGCATAAAGAGGACAGCTATGCAATAGCCAATGAGCAGCTGCAGGAACAGCATTGGGGCACAGACATAAGTGTAGACATCTGTCTTGTACATATACCACATTAGCAAAAGGAAAGCATTCTCAAGGAACCTCAGTAGGTAATACAAAGCCAGCCTACACCAGTTTTGGGATTTGTCAATTAGATCAGCATCACTAAGTTTCAGCTGAACAGCTGACCAGCAAAACATATTGATACCAGCATACAGGAAAGTGAGAAGGCATAAGACAATGGTGGTGCCCACCTTGCTCAAAGCCTTCTCAATATTTTCTGGCAAAGTACATTTACTTTGCCAGAAGAGAATCCATGGGTAAAAGAAAAAGGCAAAGAAGTTCACAAGTACCACAGGAAGGGTCCAGATCTGAAGGACTGAACTGAAGAGGACAAGGACTATCACCCTTGTGGCAATCTCAAAGCTCCTCCAGAGGAAGATGCAGAGATACGCAGCCGGTTTAACACTGACATCATACTCATCGTACTTGATCTTAATAGCCAGAATGTTGCATCGTAGTGCTCCATATACAATTGACAGAAGAGAAAGGGTCATGAAGATGCCTGAGGAAAGAAAATACAAGCATGGCTTTCTGAAAGTGGTATGGTTTAGATAACAGCAAGTTCCACCATTACTTGGACATGAGGGGCTTCTTGACTAGCATTAAACTGATGTGGTTTATACTACTTAAGTATCTCTCAGGAACATTTTCCTAGTTCCAAGTGCCTCAAGTCATCTATGTGAAAATTTGGAAAATGAGCTCCAGGACTCAGATGCACACATGGTGTCTACCTTATACTAAAGCCTCTCCTGAACCATTAAGTGAACAGAGATAGGAAAGATACAACTGTCTCCCCTGCCATTTTTTCTCTAAACAAATCCCCTCCCTCTATGAATATGGAAGCTAACAAAAGATTTAAATAATCTTAATCTTAAATGGAAGGGATTTTTTTTTAAAAAAAACTGCTACGTGAGTAGGATGAAGGGTGGAAGTGGCAAATTTAAGGGAAAAAACCTGGCAGGAGATGTTTAAGCTTCCCCTTTCTAGCCCATTGGAGTCCCAACATAGGCTAGATCACAATGCACTTTGGAAGTTTAAAATGTGAGGCCACTAGCACATTATGTATACATCTGCAAATCTGTTGTGACATTTCACTCCAGGTATGATCAGATATGGTAGCTTTCTGATTAGCTTGTGCCTCCCCCCACAACTCTGTGCCCTGTGGTTACTGAAAAATGCTTCCCGTCTCTTACTTGTCTAAGAGGGAGCAATATAATTCATGCCCTTGTTGTTCTAATTCTTCTGCCGATTTCAAAATTAGAATGTTAGACAAATAAGATAAAGGTTCAAAATGGACAATAATCTTTTGGGTTTTGAAAGAACTAAAAATGAAATTAACGTGATTATGATCAAGAATAAAAAAAATTAGTCTCAAAAACTTATAAACTCCTTCTGGAACGAGATATGGAACAGGAAAAAATAAAAGAAACTATAATCAAACAGGCCCAAAGTTTTGGTTATCAGATTGAACTGGAGAAATGGGCTAAAGTTTGGAAAGAAGATATAAAATTTACTCAGAATTTGAACTTATGAGAAAATTATTACAGAATGTTACACAGGTTGTACATGATCCCACATAAGTTGAAGAAGATAATGAAAAAAGGGAATATGCTCTGCTAGAAGTGTGAAAATACTCTGGGCACTCATTATCATATGGGGTGAACATGCCACCTTGCAAGAAATCCTTGGAAAAAAAGTTCATAATACAATTCAAAAGATGATAAACTTAAAGTTCGAAATGAAACCCATAATGTACTTACTTAATATGTTGGGGCTACAGGAAGAAATGAGAAAGAACAAGAAGATAATTTTATATTTGATAACAGTGGCAAGATTATGCTATGCTCAACATTGGAAGGAGAAAAAGGGTCCAACCATAGAATAGAAAATTGAAGTTATGGATATGAAGAAAACAGAAAAGCTTTCCAGTTTGTTAAAAGAAAACTCTACTCAGCAGTTTGATAGAGAAGAGCAACCAGTGACTAACTGGATTAAATGTAAGGAGAGATAATGTAAAATAGATGTAACAGAATAAGAGAATAATTGAAAGTGGGAGAAAAATGTATAAAAATTGTAGATTATAGATGCTTATACAGACAATTGTTAAAATGAGTATGTGTAAGGGACAAGAAAAGATAATTACAAAAAAAGAGAGGTGTAACCAACAAAACAGCAAGAGGGGGAAAAACTGGGGAAAACACTAAAAAATGGAATCAAGGGTTTTGTATTGTATAACTATAGAAAAGATTGGTGTAAAGTGAAGACATATTTTATAATATCTTGAGTTATTTCTTTTTTTCTTTCTTGCTAATAAAAAGTGTATGTGTGTGTCTGTATCTATGCGTGTATCTATGCGTGTATCTATCTGTGTATCTATCTATCTATCTATCTATCTATCTATCTATCTATCTATCTATCTATCTATCTATCTATCTATCTATCATATATAAAATCCTTCTCTTCTGAGGGAGTGGAAGATTTTTCTCAATGCATGGTGCGAATATTTATTAATCAAGTCACACTCAAGCAAGCTGCAAGTGAGATAGCTCTAAAAGCAACTTTGTGGTGGTGAAATCACAACTTTCCCTGAAAATGAATGTAGAATGGCTTCTACATTTTTTTTCTTTTTAAAGAACATATCATTCAGTCCTACTGTAGTGCTGTAAAGAAACCCCTCTCTTAAGTTGAGCCACTAAGGACTGCAAAAGGTGGTAGAAGAGACTCCCTTCATCCCATTTAGCCTATCTTGCCAGCTGCTCACATAAGCTATCAACAGAAGTAGTTGACCCATAGGAAGATCCCTCCAATAAGCCTAAGAAACTTCATAAAGTAATACTAGATCAGGACAAAGGGTGAGGCATCTTTTCTGGCCTCAGGTACTTAATCCTCCCCATCTGGATTTGGCCCAACATGTGGGTACATCGAAAGTAGCTGGAAGCAGACACTGTCTGTGATACTGTGTATCAGTACTAATTATGGGACAAGATAAGTTTTTAGTAAGAAGAATGTTTCAGATGGTGGCTGGAAATAGTGTTCAAGAAGGGATACCTATGTCCACAAATGGTGTTTTTGACTTAGGGTGCAATGATTCTGGCAGAAGGTGTTCTCTGAAATAAGAAAGATCACCAACCAGACAACTGAACTGTGTTCAGTGCTGGGTTCACCAGTTTTAACAAGCCCCTGTTGCATAAAGAATGGATCACTTTTGCTGGTCTAAATGCCAGATTGAGGAATGCCCTAAACTGGAAAAATAATAATGATCTCTGTCTAACAGACTGGAAAAATAGATCATGCATATTGTACTTATGGAAAACCTTATTGCATATGTCTGTTCTTTTATATATAATCAAGGACACAATAGTAAAGTATTTGGAGTTTGACATCATCTCATTTCTCATCCAAACAACAATAATATTCACAATCTAATACTTACATTCCACACAAACCTATGGTATGGTATGTTGGCAAAGTATGGTCTGGAGCCTGAATATAACCCTCTAAGCCCGTTTTGTGATTCCAACCTTTCCTCCCGTTTCTAGCAAAAACAGACAATGGACTGCCATCTTTTAAATAGGTTGTAGGGCCTCCCTTTATTGTTTCAACAATGAGTACCCATTTTTCAAAAGCAGAAATGGACTGCTGGTGGGGTTTGTGGGAGCAATTTTGACAACCAGTTGGCCTTGGGGGGTGTCTCAGAAGATCTTCCACAATCCCCCCCTTTTCCTTCTTTTCTCTGATTATATATATAATTGTATCTTCAGCACCTAACATGCTGTCTTCTCAATTAACTTTATTGCTTTGTTGATGATTGATATATTATTCTATTTAGCCTTTTTTTAAATAAATGTATTTTTAATTAAAAAAGAGAGAATAAATTGTGATTGACACACTCTTGTTTAAAAATGGTACATGTCTTAAGGTGTGAGCATATCTTCTATTTTCCTGATTTTGTGGAGCCTGAGCAAATGTGAGGTCTTAAACCAGAAAGTTTTTGTTTACTGAATGTAAACATGTACAAGAATGGGGAAAAAATGTATAGTGGCAGTTCAAGCTGTCCCACTGCCTAAGGTTGAGATACAAGTGTTGCTGCCACCCCACAGCCCTGTCATTGCTGTTTATCCTCACTGTTGCTGTGTGGAACAGCAAGCAGTTCTGTGGAGAATAGAGACGGAAAGAATATTTGAAAAATGATAAAAAGGCTTGTGCAAACACCACATCTGGGCATCTCTGACTGGCCTCTGACTGGTTTATAAGACCACTCCTGAAAAGGAGGATACAATTCCTAGTTCTTTTCAAGTGCACATCACACACTTTGATTGCCAAAGTTTCCTTCTCCCTTTTGGATCTATTTGTTGATTCATTTACCCAGAGATTTCCTTTTGCCTTGTATATTCAAGAGAATAAGCTTTACCTGGCAGCATAAGACTGACTGAATCCAAGACCAAGTTCCAGGTATGATAGTAAAGAAGCTAGAGCTGGCAGATCCTCCAGGAGACTTGCTTTCTTTATATGGGCTATTCTGTCTTGATCCCAAGAGCAGCAGTAACATGAAGAGTGCAGAGCATCAGAAAGCTGCTACCAAAGCTCAAGCTGTGTGCAAGTATTTGGATTTTTAAGGAGAAGACCTACGGAGATCTCTTTTTAAAAGGACCGCCACTTAAACTTCATTTTTAGGTTTGGGGTCCAGGATCTCCAGTAAAGAGTCTCCCCATCACCCCCATCCCAAAATCTTCTATTTTTACCTTTTTGGATATGCATGGACATGGTACATTCCGCTGAATGTGACTGAAAGCTGACAAATGTGAAAACATTTTATGACCAGAGTGTTTTTAACCAGTTGTGACGAGACAGGAACTGAAATATGGGTTGGGGTAGTGGTATAGTAATGAAGGTGTTTCTGTTTTGTAATACATGTGTTAACAAAATTAATAAAACCAAATCTATAATTTTAGAATTTCAGCTCAAGATAATTTCTGCATTTCAGAAGGAAGTATTCTTTATTTTGATGAGAAAGAGTGTCTCAGTTTGCTGGATGTATCCCACACTTTTGTGTGGACATGTGCACACGGACAACTGGCAACAATGAATTCTATTATTTTTTCTATTTTCTTTAACATGAAATGCAAAGAGGGAATAATACTGCACTTCTATTTGGTTTTCTTGCATGTATTTGTTTGTTTACATTACTCTGTAGATAGTTGGTTGTTTTTGTTAAAAGACTATGACTGACGTTTGCATTTTTAAACAATTACAAACATGGGATGCTTTGCTACACAACCTGGTTTTAAATGCAATTTAAGTCAATACTAGACTCTCTCCCACCCACTCATTTCACATATAACTTCCCAGCAACTGGTTTTGTAGCTTTCCCACAGGTATTTCACATGGCTTTCACTTCTACTCAAATATATCAAAACAAGTTCAAAAGGTTCCTGGGATGTAATTGAGCAAGACAGATTACATTTTGTAGGCCAGCTAATAAGGTTGATGTTACAGGTGGTAGGTACTCTTTCAAGGCTTTGATATAGCTCCAATATACTGGGTGAGCAGAGAATGTAATGTAATAGAACATAGGTGAATAAGCTCTTCATCTTAAGAGCTGCATCTTGGAATGGAAATGGCTGGGTGACTTGTAAATGTTTGAAAAACAAAAACAAGTGGTGCTGAAATAAACACAAAACCTTAATTATCATAATAGCCATGCTAGCATAATCATGCATTATAATAACGAAACCAAATGTTTTAATTTATTGACAATGTTTATACACCATCCTTCAGCCTATCAGAATTGCAGGACAGTTGGCATGAATTTGTACTTCAGTATAAATACAATACCAAAACAGACAAAACAATAAACAGACAAATGGACAGATGGGTAAATAAAGAGGGTTTTGGATACCACTGGAATCACAGGCAGCAAGCTAATTATTTTCAGAAAGGCTTTCCATAACCTGGAAATTCTTCTTTATAGCAGAGCAGTATAACTCTGATAAAGGAGATGCCTGCAGAAAGGGCCTCAAAAGAGATTTTAATGTACAGGCACAACGATGGCAGAAGAGGCTTTCCTTCAGGCATTTGTGTCCACAGCTTTAAAAGAACCAGTATCTGAATTGGGCCCAGAAGCAAACAGGCAGCCGATCGAGTTTTTCTGGAATTGATGTGAAATAAATAGTCCCTCTCCAACTTGGTGTCTTTCCTATGTTTTAAACTTCAGCTCCCATTATCTTTCACCACTGGCCATGTTAGATGTGACTGATGGCAGCTGCAGCATAAAATATCTAGTGGTCACCAGCTGTGGGGACCTGGTATACCAGTCAAAAGTGTGGCAAATATATTCTGTACTGAGTGAAGTTTCCAAGACACCTTCCAGGGCAGTCCTATCAGAACACAGATCGCAAAGCATCCAGGCTACTGTGACCAGAAACAGTCATAGATATTGAAAACTGTTTAGTTTGAGCTACACAACATGTAGACCAGCACACACCTCTCCCACAGCTCACTTGCTATTGTGTGTCTTCAAGGCATTTCTGACTCCAAGGCCATTTCCGCACTACACTGTTATAGCACGATTATTCCACTTTCAACATCCTATGGAATCCTGGGGTTTGCAGTTTCGGGAGGGGCTGTCAAACTCAGCTGTCCCTTCCATCTCAGTCCCAATTCCTCACCAGCTTAATATACATTAAACAGGAAGAGTATTACTTCAATCTGTCATCCTTCCTTTGCTGACCCTGGACTTTCTTGAATTTTGTACTCCCCCACCCTTTTGATGAGCTGCTGTTTAATATTCTTAATGAGACTTGACCTCTGATGTAACTATACTCTCCTCCTGATTTGTTTACTTCTGCTCCTGAAAAAAAGCAGGATTATATACTCTCTCCAGACATGGAGGGGAACAGGCGCTGATTGAGCAAAGAGGCAGGAGGGCCAATTTTGTGCCTAAGAAATGTTTGTGAACTACTTCCTGTGGTCTAGTAACCAGTGCCAGCCTGAGACATTTTGCCACCTGAGACAGGAGAGCAAACGGTACTACCTACCCAAAAAAAGTGCAAAACACCTAAGGATAGCCAAGTTATTCTGACACCTGAAACAGAAAAGTCTACAAGTATTTGTCCACAGGACTAAAAATACAATAAATATAAACTGAACTAAAACTTTGCTACCTTTTGATGACAAAGTACCCCAACAGCAAAAAGCAAGGCTCTTTTTATTATCCTGGCTGTTTTTGTATGTTAAAAAAGGTACATGGCTAGTGGTTGAGCTCTGGGGTAAGTGTTTACAACTTAAGGTGACAATGCCACAGAATGCCTACATTGCAGGCCTAGTTTGCCATGGATTCTACAACAAAACACGGGACTCTATGAGACTACAATAAGGGTTGGCAAAATATGGCCAATGGGCCACGTGAGTCCCTTGGGACAAAGATTTGGGATGATTTTTTCAGGTGATTCCCCCCCCTCTAAACTGGCCAAAATCATCCAAAAATGCCTTGAAATGTAGCAGTTTGGTTACCCTAGCTCCCACCAAAGTCCATCCCAAAAAACATCAAAAATCACTTCTAAATCAGCCAAAATGGCAGCAATGTGGGCTGGAGTGGCCCACCCAGTGGGCATGGAGAAGAATGCACAGATGCCCACAACTGGACTATAGTAGTACTTCCTGGTAGATGAGTGCTAACCACTGTCTGGTTTCCTTATAATCCTATATGAGGGTTTAGCAATTATTTGATGCCAGTCTTAAAATTACTCACTCAGAAACAGTTATACATACTTCTGGTTGCAGTGATTTCTTGCTGGAGGACACATATATACAGCTGAAGCGTTAACTGAGGTGCAGAGCCTAGGAAAGCTTGGATCACTGATGCTCGACTAAATGCAGATCTGTGTGTAAACAGTTTGCCTTCTGCCTGGCCCACTTCCTTTTCAATTTCTTCTGAGTGTCCATCTTTTGGCATTTGCCTCTTCTTGGTGATGCTAACGTAAGGTTCTTCCACTCGGCCTGCACGAAAATAAATACAGAAGACTTCCACGCATCTGTGGAAACAACAAAAGTCATATCACATGAACTGTTTTTAAACTGCACAGTCACTTTATGCTGTCTCTCATCAGACAGAAATTAATCTGTAACCACAGACTAACTGCAATTTAGGCCTGACTCAGCTCCCAATGGCTGCAGATGTATGGGCTTTCCAAAGCACACCACTCAAAACATATTCTTGCTTGAGGCAAAGAACAAAATGATACCTCCTCTCAACATCCTCCACCACACCTGAAGAGAGGGAGCCAGTTCAAAGGACACAGTGTAAGCTGTGTGGTATACAGCACTCTTCTGGTACACAACACAGCTCAACCTTGCTGTTGCCTCCTAGCACCTGCTTGTTGTGTTGACTGCCTTACCTAATAATAGAACTGGCCTTGCTTTAGATAGCTATTAAAAAAATCACAGCTTTTCTAGAAAGTGAATTTAATACCAATACCAATAATAATAACAGGGGTGTATATAATTCATGGCAAATATACTTGGCTTTCCCCACTAAGTTCCATCTGAAATTGGTTCTTACCTTTGCCAGCAATTCCTAACATCACAACTACCAGCTGATTGACCACAGAATGCATTCTCAATTTGGTGCAACTGAATGCTATACCAATAGCACTAAATTCTGCAAGCAACATTTTGTTAGATCCATGATAATGCATCACTAACTTTTACTCTTCCTTGTGCCTTACTGAAAAATCTTCTACACTGTGGCTTACTATTACTACACTTGATCTTAGCATAAAAACAGCCCAGCTTGTTAATAAAATAGCACTTCTTAGTTCTACAGTATTTACATACAGCATTAGGAAAACTGCAATTGCCTGGGCTAATGTTGGTGATTTTCCTTTTGATCTGAGTGAAACAAATGTTTGAGTGGTAGAAACAATAATACTTAAAATCTGTTTTACATCAAGTTCCATGTGAAATGGTTCAAAATCAGCATTTCCTTAAAATGCTCAAAATCAGTATTTGCTTAAAAATGTGTAGGGTTTTCCTAAATCTGAATATTTTCATCATTCTAGAACAAAATATTTTCAGCATTCTACATCTAAAAAATAAAGAAATCTGAAGTGTTTGTTTGAGAGGTATCGGAATCTGTTGATAGATTCTTACTACAGTTTTTATTTTGGCCCCATAACATACCAAACAGGAAAACAGGCAAATACTTCAAATTATAGCACAGATTTTACATTTTTAGGATTCCTTCTTCCTGTCTCAGCAACCCTTGGAACAGTCTTGTTGAACTAGGGTAAGAAACCAGTTTACCCTCCAAACACTGTTGGTGTACAACTCTCAGCCTACTGGCTATTTTGATGGGAAATAATGGCAACTGGAATCCCACGATATCTGCTAGCCTACAGGTTCCCCACTCCGTAAGAGATGGTAAGTAAGGTGCAATATGACATGCTTGTTTCCTGAAGTGTTTGTAAGTGAAAATCATTCGTAAGAGGAGGAAGGGAGGGGGATAAAAAAAGAAATGTGGCAGCACCTTTAAGACCAACTGGTTTTTTTCTTTTTGCATGAGCTTTCATGGAAATAAAAGTGCTTGTTGGATGCCATAAGAGGCTATGATTAGAAATGAGTAAAATACCTGCTTGAAGCTCTTCTGCTCTGAATTGCTTCCCTGGCTGCTTTTCCAGAATAGGAGGAAAGACACATATTTTCTGATATTTCATAATAACCTACGCTATAATTAAATGATTTATTCTTAAAAATACTACAAGACTCTTTTTTTTTCCTGTTTTGTTGCAACAGATTACAAATACTTCTCCACTATACAGTTATGGCAGTTTGATACCACTCTTAACTGCCAGGGCTCACTCCAACAAAATCCTGGGATTTATTGTTGATGAGGTGCTTAGAATTTCCAGCTAAAGGGCTCTAATGCTCTATTTCAGGGCAGCACCCTACAGCCTCCTAGCAGAGATGTCTTGGTGTTTCCCAAAATAGAACCTTCAGGATTCATTAGGACAAAGACACGACAGTTAGAATGGCTGAAACTGTGTAATATAAACACAGTTTAAAAACATATATTCTCTAGCAATCTTTCCCCTGTGAATATAGAAAGAATGAGCATATAGGTGGCCATTTGGTCTTTCCTATTCTTCACCTGCTGATTGGGGGGTGGTGGTAGTGGTAAGCTGGAGCTTGCTACAGACTATTTATTGCATTCACAACAGATCTAAACTTAAAGACTTATGTACATTAGGCGGCAACACTAAACCACTATCACCATCACCATCTTTATTTACATCCGCCTATTTCCAAATTGAAAATAAAAATAAATACATTAGCTAAAAGACTGACATTAACACACAATTAAATTGTAACAGTCAACATTCAAAGCAATTTAAAACACATAATTAACATCATAAAAAGCAATTCAAAATCAGTATATAATCCTCTTTAAAAAAACTTTCTTTAAAACTTTTGATTCTCTAAAGGCTGTCAACGAAAGAACAGCAATGAAAGAACAGCAAGAACAGCAATGAAAGAATAGCCTCTCTAGGGCCATTTCCGCATTAGCCTGTTACAGTGTGGTGATTCCACTTTCAACATCCTCTGGAATCCTGGGGTTTGCAGTTGAGGGAGGGGTCAACTGCAAACCCCAGGATTCCAGAGGATGTTGAAAGTGGAATCATCACACTGTAACAGGCTAGTGAGGAAATGGCATAGGAAGGAAATTTGAAAGACCGGGGCAGCCACCAAGAAAGCCCTGTCACATATTCTCACCAACTGTGCCTGTGAGGATGGTAGAACTGAGATAAGAAACTCTCCTGAGGATCTCAGAGTAGGCTCATGAAGGGAGATTCAGTTCCCAACACAATACAGTAGGCCCTTCACATTCGTGGGGGATAGGGACACAGAACCCCCATCAAAGTGAAAAAGCTGTGATTAACTTTCCCCTAGTGAGCACTCCCCCATCCCTGCACTCTCCTGCCTGCCGCTGCCCATGTGCCCATGCCAGCAATTACACCAGCAGTGGTGTACAGAAGATGGTGAGGAGGAGGAGGAGATCTTTCCTCCCCTTCACCCTCCCACCTGCCGCTGGGGCGATCATGCCCAGAGGGCTGGGCAGGAGATGGCGATGGGGAGAAAAGATCTTCTCCCCCTTCCCCCTCTCCCCCTGTCTCTGGGGCGATCATGCCCGGAGTGCCAGGCAGGAGATGGCGAGGAGGAGGAGGAGGAGATCTTCTTCCCCCTTCCCCCTCCCACCCGCCACTGGGGTGATCGCACCTGGAGTGGCGGGCAGGAGATGGCAAGAAGAAGGAGGAGATCTCTCCTCTCACCCTCCCACCTGCCGTTGGGGAGATTGCGCCCAGAGCGCCTGGCAGGAAATGGCGAGGAGGAGGGGGAGATCTTTCTTCCCCTTCACCCTTCCCCCCACTTGGGGGAGGCAAGCGGGGCACCACGAATAATCAAAGCTGTGACAGTCAAACCCACAAATATGGAGGGAGAACTGTACATACCTAAAGAGATTAAGCAGAGCTCAGAAACATCATTTTTTGGACTCCAGACCTGATACTGCCCATCGGATTTGGTAAGTTGTAATCCATAAAAAATAACTTTCTGAATTATGGGAGTCACTCCAATTGAATTCAATGGAATTTAGAAGTATAGAATTATGATTTCAACCACAGTTCTGTATGCATGAACTTTCAATGATAGTAACAATGCTTTCAAGGTATTCAAAGAACTGCTGCATTCTCAAACAGAGCCCCATGCATGATCTGCCACAATAGCCCCAGATGATGCCCAGCAATCTTCAGCTATTTCTTCTAGCAGAGCCAGAATACTTTTCAAATTCCTCTTCTGCTAAGACTACATTCAGGACAAAGAAATCAGGGACACTGACCTAATTACTGAGAGAGCACCTGATTTTGTTTTAGAAAGACAAATCAACCAAAGAGTAGAGTAGGGGGAAGATTACAGTCCTTGTAGAATACCACCACTAGGTTATTATTGCTATCAAAATAACTTGTTCTGTTCACCATGATGCTCTAATGCCATTAGATCTGCATGAGCAGAACAAACAAGTCTCATGTAGTCACAGAAGGGACTGTGAGAGAAGGTCAGAATAGAAAATGCATTATTTTCTTTCTTTCAAATACAAATTTAGGTGAGGACTACAAGTGAGACCTACAACAAAATATTGCAGCACGGGCTGCTTTTGTCCAAGGTTCCAGCAGACATGTTCTTCTTCAGGATATACTGTTTTCACACACATAACACACTACTAACTTTCCATTTCCACACAGTTAGTTAGCATTCTTTACCCATCAAGTAGGTTCAGCTTCCCTCACTGGACTCTTTTAGCATTATCTCCCACACTTGTTTGTTCCTTATTGGATTTTTCTGCAGGTGCAAAACGGGCCTTAATTCCAATTGCTATGATCTCAACATGAGCTGGACCACTGAATCAACTGCTGAACAACAGATGAACACATATATAAATCTAACCAATTCAATAGGTCTACTCTAGTTGGGACTAGCAATTTGATTTAGGCCTTGTAGTTCTTCAGATCTATGAATACACATCCCTTTTCTACATGTGTCATTTGGATTGCCCAAAGATCCAGAATTTGAAAATGATGACATGAGATGGCATCGGAAAAGACTGAAGCACAGGAATAGCTATTGTTATCGTGTGCCTTCAAATCATTTCTGGTTTATGGTGACCTTAAGGCCTGTCACAGGGTTTTCTTGGTAAAATTTGTTTGTGGGGGTTGCCTTTGGATTCCGCTGAGGCTCAGAGAGTGTGACTTATTTAAGGTCATCCAGTGAATTTCCATGGCTCTGCAGGGACTTGAACCCTGGTTCCCAGAGTCATAATCCAATGTCTAAACCACTACATCACACTGGCTCTCAGAAATAGCTATAGGAAAGCTAACTGTACTGACTCAGGCCGTTTCCACACATGGAGGGAGAAACGGGGTAAAACGCTCAGAAACGGAGCTTACCAGAATCTGGGTAAGTCCGTCGCCATAAGGAGCAGCGCGAGTTCAATGCTCCACACTCCTGTGGCATCCTGTGGCGTCCAAAATGGCGGCTTACAGCTGGTGGAGGCTCTCCACCAACCGGAGAAGCTCGCCAGCCGGACGCCCGCCCCCTGGCAGATCTGCAGGCACGCACTTGCACGTACCTGGAAATCTACACCGGGGCGCTGCGACAGGGTGGAACGGGGCTGCACGCTCGTGTTTTATGAAAACCACTTGAAAAGTGGTTTTTAAAAAACACGCGACACCACCACTTCCAGTCACTTCAGAGCAGTTTGAGATGTAGAACCTCAAAATTATAAACGCCCTAGCACACTCCACGGTGTAGATGACCTCCGTTAGAGGTCGCTCTACACCGTTTTAATTACCCCGTGTGGAAAGGGCCTCAGATAACTGAGGCCCTTTCCGCACGAGGCAAGTGAATCGCTCTGTGCCATTACTTACTGGGTCTTCTGGGTCTGAAGTAACGCGGACTTTCCCTTAAGCCCTTCTGCAGGGCTCCTCCATTAGTCCAGGGCGAATTGGAGCAGTGTGAGGTCTTTAGATCCACACTGCTCCGGCTGAAAATGGTGGCTTCCTGTTTCTTCATGGGTCTGGACCAATTGCTGATGCTGGCCACGCCTACAGCCTGCCCTCCACTGACTACAGGCTCACATTGGTGCAAGCCTGTGCATCTGCGCTAGTTAACAGGAACGCAATGGTGCGCTCCAGAAGATTGAAAGACCAGATTTTTCCGGTCTTCACTTAGCGCACTGGAGGACCACTTCGGGGCGTTTTGGATTGGACTAAGGTGCGGAACTAAGGTAAGTAGTCCAGATCTAGTCCAATCCAAGGTGCGGACAACCTCTGTGCCAGGACGCCTTGGCCCATTTTAACTTCCTTGTGTGGAAAGGGCCTGAGTCATCTAAATCAATACTGGAAATACCAGAAGCTCTCAAAAATGTTGGTTTTCCATATGTTGCTGGACTTCTGCTTCCAGATCCCTTGATAATGACCATGGAGCTTCTGAGAATTCTCAGTCCAACAACACAGGGTGGCAGGAGGCTGGGAAACACTAGTTTATAGTTCCTGGAAAGAGCCTGACAGGGTTCCAGCTAGTATCCCAAGAAAGACACTGGAGATTATGAATCCTGGACTTCTGTGAGCAAAACCTGTGCTGTGCCACTCAGCAGAGGCCCTTTCAGGGCATTTGGGGAGATATGAGGATGTAGAAATCAGGTTCGACAGACTAATATGATCACGGTCTGATTTTATTCATATCTCCTCAGATGGAAATCCCAGTGAATTTCCAGGGAATTATTCTAAGTACATATAGGATGCTGACTCCAAACATTAATGAACAGAGATGGGCCTAGGAAGACACATAGCATTCTTCAAAATATTTAAAGGCTTCAAGAGGTCCAAAGGACTGGTGTTACTTTGAGCCATTTCCATTTCGATGCAAGAGCTTTGAAATGTTATTTTTTTGGCCTATGAATCCCAGAGTCCTTCAACAAGGCAGGGAATATCCACACTGCACAACAGTAGCAGTTTGATAACACTCTAAATTTCATAGCTTCATCCTATGGAATCCTGGACTTGTAGTTTGGTGAGGTACAGTTCTCTAGTGCTGTACCACTAAAGGCCTGTTGCAGAAAATTCAAAGTACCTCTCAAAACTACAAATATCAGGATATTGCAGGATAGAGACATGACACTTAAGAGTGGTATCAAACTGTGTAATGTAGGTGCTCCCTCGCAAAGCCACTACCAGTTTAGACAATGCTGTGTTAGAAGGACATTTATAAAGCAGATTTTTATGGATGCTAATTTTTTGCAGAGTGGCATCCAGTTTGCTTATGCTACTCTACTGATGCCTTTAGTGGGAGAGAAAACCAATGTTTTGATGCAAGCCTAAACAAACAAATGAAACTTCCCCATATTTCTAGTTCAGTAATTCCATGTTGTAATCTCTTTTTCAAATTCTTTTGTTGAAGAATATTCAGGTAAGAAGTCCTGGCGGGGAGAATGATTTGTTTCCTAGTGTTTAATTAATGTTCTGTCCACTATTCCCTTGCATAAAAACTGACCTGTTTTCTTCTATGTAGGAAGCAGAAAGACAGATCATAGCATACATCACGTGGCAAAGATCAGCAGGGGGACAAACCTGGTGTTATTTGATCCTCCAATAGTTGTGCTTGAGCCTCATCTCCCTCCCTCCTCCCTCTTTTTTCCTTCCTTCTCAGTTTGGTGTCCAACTTGCATCCTAGACTACACATTAACAACCTAAAGAACTTATTTAGTCCAACTTCTTGACCCAGAAAGATAATGCCACAACCCTCTGTGATTGACTGACTTACAACCTCTCTTTCTAGGCAAAAAAAAAACAAAAACAAAAACAAAAAAACCAGTCAATAAGGTTTATGATGCCATAAAACAAAACACAGTGAGATATGATAGATGAAAGCAGTAAAAAGTACAAGAACTAGAAACCTAACAGCAAAATATTATTTGGAGGAGAATAACCTCTGTTCTCAACATATTGCAATTTTGAATGAACTGCAGTTTTAACTGCATGCTTAAAAACAATCAGCAAAGGTGCCAGTATTCCATATTCTGGGTGCCACAGCAAAGAAAGTCATTTCCTTTTTCCTCACTTGCTTTGAACAGGAGGCCCCCAGAAACTGAGCAGTATTTTCGAGGGGGCTGCTATGACAGGAGGCAATGAGAGGAATGACTAGAACAGTGGTTCTCAACCTGTGGGTCCCCAGATGTTTTTGGACTTCAGCTCCCAGAAGCCCTGAGCATTGACCATAGTGGCTGGGGCTTCTGGGAGCTGAAGTCCAAAAACATCTGGGGACTCACAGGTTGAGAACCACTGGACTAGAATATCCTGGTTGCCAATTATTAGTGGCTTTAAAGGGCTAATGCTCACATCTCAAAGTGAGCTTGGAAACAAATGGTCAGACAGTGAAATAAAACAAGAACAACACTATCCAATCCACTAGTATCTGGTACTAATTTGGGACCAACATATTAGGACCCAATGAAGATTCCAGATCATAATGGTAGAGTCTCTTCAGACAGATGAGCCTTGAAAGTAACATATTGCAAAACTGGCCCGTTCTACCATTTCTCTGAGAATGATGAAGCACCTGGATATTTTGAATAAGGGAAAGTGAAGAAATTCCTTCAGTATCATAATTATTATGATTGCTAAAACTTTCATGAAGAATGAAGTATTATTATAAGGGCAAAAAATAACATGCTCCAGTTACCTTCTTAGCACCGTAAAGATCCAAAGCGAAGGGGAAATAATTCGTCTAGGCCATTTCCGTGCTACACTGTTACAGTGCTATTATTCCACTTTCAACACCTTATGGAATCCAGGGGTTTACAGTTTGGGGAGGGGTATTTAGAGGGCCTCAGTAGAATCATAGAATCATAGAGTTGGAAGAGACCACAGGGGCCATCGAGTCCAACCCCCTGCTATGCAGGAACACCCATCAAAGCACTCCCAACAGATGGCCGTCCAGCCTCTCTTTAAAAACTTCCAAAGAAGGAGATTCTACCACACTCCGAGGCAGCATATTCCACTGCCGGACAGCTCTGACCATCAGGAAGTTCCTCCTGAGGTTCAGGTGGAATCTCCTTTCCTGCAGCTTGAATCCATTGCTCCTTGTCCTAGTCTCTTGAGTGGCAGAGAACAAGCCCACTCCCTCCTCAACATGACATCCCTTCAAATATTTAAACATGGCTATCATGTCCCCTCTTAACCTTCTCTTCTGCAGACTAAACATTCCCAGCTCCCTAAGCTGTTCTTCATAGGGTATGGCTGCCAGACCTTCACCATTTTGGTCGCCCTCCTCTGGATAGTAAACTACAAACCCCCAAATTCTGCAGGATGTTGAAAGTGGAATAATAGCACTCTAACACCATAGTACGGAAATGGCCCTAGTTTCAGTTTAAAATGGGCATGTGTGTGTCCTCCCAAAAACCTAACCTCAGAGCATAATCCTATACACATTTACTTACACATATATCTCATTTAATTGGGCATAGTCTCAGATCACGGCTGCATAACTGCAGGCTCTATTTTCTTACCTTCTTTTTCCCTTCTAAACCACTATTTACTGTTTTAGATATTTTGATAAAACCCAAAAGATGTGAGTCTTATAGATTATCCCTTTTTCTAGCCGTCCCAGAAACGCACTCTGCTGACAGACATGCCTTTCGCACAAATGCAGGTGCATGCTTCCTTGCCACACCGTTACACCGTGCATGCAACTGTGCAAACAAGGCACCTCTTTAACAGTTTCCAGTACAGATCCAGCACACAGTACCATGAGTTCCAAGAAAAAGGGGATACAGAATTTCCAGACATCTGAAAGGAGAAAGTGCCCTGCCGGAAGTAACAATCAGCTGGCCCTTCTGTACCTGAAGGGCTCCTCTCCTTCTCTTTCCCAATGGGGTCTCTTTTCACCTAATGCGGTTGCTGAAAAAGAGGTCAGAGGGATGGGAGGTCTACCCAGCCCCGGCATTTTGTCCCACACACACACAAAAGGGTGTCTCTCTAGGAGGCTGCTCATTCTGGTTCCCTTGACAGGGAAGGGGCCCTCACCGCGGGGGGCGAGAGCTTCCCCTTCTGCCACGAGCCCCCTCGACGGCGGCTACCCGCCGCCCCCCCTCCTCCTCCCCTTCGCTGGGAGCCGAGCCGCGGCGCTTGGCTCCAGCGGGAGGCTGCGGGCCCCGCCGGCCGGGAAGGAGGCGCCCCCGGCCGCCTGGCCGCCCCGCTCCCCCACCTGACAATGGGCCCCAGCTGCAGGATGTGGAGCAAGAGGACGAGCGGCCGGTCCCGGCTGAGGTCGCGGTGGACGAAGACGAGGCTGAACTGGACGAGGACGCAGGGCAGGAGGGCGAAGAGCAGCGTCAGCGACTGCCAGATGCGGTCCCCGGCCGAGCGGTAGGTGCTGCTCAGGTACAAGGCGGTCACCGTCTCGGCCACGAAGAGGAACAGCGAGACGAGGACGGAGCCCGGGAATTTCATCGCCGCCTCGGCCCGGCCGCCCCCGCGCCGGCCGGCGGCTCCGCCGGCTGCCCAGGCACGCGCCCCCGCCGCCGCGGCCGAGGAGGCCCCCCGCAGGCGCCCCGCGCCGCCCCGCCCCAGCCCCTCGCTCGCCGGGGCCGGGAGGCGGGGAAGGGGCGGCCGCTGCCAGAAAGGCCCGCGAGGGGGCAGTCCTGAGCGGGATGCGGCGCCGGCCGGCCAATTGAAGGAGGCGGCCCGCCTGCGCCCCGCCTCGCCCAGGTGTCCGGCTTCCGTGGCTGGGGGGGGCGGCTGGCTGTGCCGTCGGGCGGAATGCCGTCGGTCTCCCCGGTTCCTCACATTCCAGAGTCCGAGCCGAGCTGAGCTCAGCCTAAACCCAGGTGTAACGCCCCCGGTTTACCGGAGTGTACTGTGAAAGGGGAAACCCCACCCTTCGTCACAGGATCTCAAGGGGGCTTATAATAACATCTGGCGACTAAATCGCATCGCCACGAGATCCCGTGATATTGACTGAGGTTTTTAACTTAACGATTCGTTCGGTCAATTGTTGTTCGGTCTGTTGAAGCACCCGGATCTCGCAAGGCTGTTTGGCGAGACACAGAGCGCGCCCGTTTCAGTCCTGGAAAAGAGGAATGTTGCGGGAGAGCTCAGAAGGCGCGGCGGAAGTGCGGCTAGGTCGGCCCTCCCGCACGCTCCTGCTCTGGACTCGTAGGCCATTTCCGCACTAGACTGTTGCAGTGCTATTACTCCACTTTCAACATCCTATGGAATCCTCAAAGGCCTCACCCTACACTGCAAACCCCAGGATTCCATAGGACGTTGAAAGTGGAGTAATAGCACTATAACAGTCTAGTGCAGAAATGGCCTTAATTTCCCCGCTTCCAAATGCGGAAGACTCTACGTGGAAAGGCTGTACATGGAAACCTCAGTTCAGCAACTCGTGGGTCATGCACGATGGAGTCCGTAGTGATTTCACCTGGTATTGTGGTGCCAGTCATTTGCACACATCCTTGCCAAGCCAGGATTGGGCCTTTTTCAGCCGGTGGAACACTTTGGTTGCCTTCGGCTTACCTGGAAGTACTGGGAAAAGTGTGCCTGTTTTCTGCAGACCAAGGGTCTTGACTCCTCCATCTGTCTATCACTTCTTCATTCCACACCCAATTTTATAGTCAGAATTATGCCTACTGATTTTGCTTAAATATTGAATCTTGATATTCCTTTAATGATCCTGTATGACTGATAGAAATAACTGTAAATTTAGGAGTGCTTTTTGTGGTTAAGTTCTGTATCACTGTCATCACCACACTCTTCAACTGGATGCTCAATAATTATCACTTTCTTTTGATTGCCACATAAAATGACACAGGAAACCGTAATATCTCCACTGGTGTGAAATGTGCTATACAAGAACTTGTATGCTATTGTGTAGTACCTTTTTGTCTTAAAAGAAAATCCAGTGATGATATCCAAAGCAGAGTAGACCCATTAAATCAGTGCGAGCTTGGTAAATCAACATTCATGTCAATTCAATTGATTCAGTGGATTTATTCTAGTTTGGACCACTTCAGTTGATTTCTGAACACACACAGGCTATCTCTGCACTGGACTATTATAGTGCTATTATTCCACTTTCAACATCCTACGGAATCCTGGGGTTTGCAGTTTAGGGAGGGGCTGAGGTCCCTCCCTAAACTGCAAATCCCAGGATTCCATAGGATGTTGAAAGTGAATGATAGCAGTATAACAGGTTGGTGTGGAAATGGCCACAGATTCATCAAGTTGGGGGACACCTCAAAGGCAATCTGGAAGTTCATACTGGTTTAGGGGATTGCACAGCATGTGGACCATGTCATGGAATCATCACACACAAGAAAAAGTGGTAGTGATTCAGAACCATTTTGAAAGTAATTGGCTTTATTTAGATGCAACACTGAATTATGTTGTATTATTATGAGAATGAGCCTCAGGTTTGTGTATTCTTGTCTCCCTTCCTGTCTTCTGGCACATTTTCAAATGTCACCACATTTAAAACATAGCAGCAAGAGTTTTTATTTAAACTTACAGTGCAAATTTACAAGGGTGAGTTCATAAATGTCTCTAAAGCAGTGGTTCCCAAATTTTGGTCTTCCAGTTGTTTTGGACTTCAGCTCCTAGATTCCTTACTGCTGGCTAAGGTGGGCTGGGATTTCTGGGAGTTGAAGTCCAAAACACTTGGAGAACCAAAGCTAGGAAACCACTGGTCTAAAGAAATTGTACGACTTCATGGCAGAAAGCAAGTCTCACAGGCATACGAATATTTCATTTTAGTTTTCATTTTAGTTTTTAACTAACCTCAGTGTTCAACAGCTGAACCTGGCGCAACTGTAGTTAGTGTTAATTCAGATTTTATTAAAACAAGTCCCCTCAAACCATGGTTTCTCAAGTTGGCTTGCTTCCATAAACCACAGTTAAGATTAACCATAGCTTAAGACTGGGATGTAATAATTGAATTCAAAGGTGAAAGACAAAACAGTAAATTAATCTTCACTATGATTCTAGGCATTGTGGCCCAAAACAACTGAAGAGCATAAGTTTAGGAAAGTTTTCATCAAGCCATAATATAACATTGTGTCCAAACCAAACCACTGCTTAATAAATACAAATAGCCACAAAACATATAGTTTAGCTTTATTTGAATTAAGGCAAGATATTACACAGGTTTTATATAAAGAACATGGATAGATGGTGTGTTCTTCTGTCATTGCTAAACCAGCATTTTTATCACCACTTTAAAAATCTTTTTTTAAAAAAATCCAGTCCATTTCTTATGCCTCTCTAGTCAGCAATACAAAACTAACACAGTAAACACATTTTGAAATATCATAGCATTTAAAACAGCAGCTAGAGTTTTTATTTAAACTTAAGGTGCAGTTCTACAAGAGTAAATTCATCAATGATTCTAAAGAGATTATATTACTCTAAGGCAGTGAGCAGGTATCAAAGCTGAAGATATAGACATTTCTTATTTATAATACGAACACCATAAACCAAAACAAATTAGCAGAGATTACAAACAATGGGTACAAAATAGCAATGCAAAATAGTTCTTCCTCCGCTCTGCTGGTTCATAAATAACAAAAATTACCTTAAGACAACCTTGTGTGCACTAGGATTTTTGTTAGTGTACAGATTCAATCACATCACAAGCAGCTCCCTGGTCTTCAGTGAGACCTTGGGCTTGATTCTACATCCACTTCAGGCAATAGCAAAGTATGTTGCCATCACTGGTGGTGCAGTATCAGATAGATACTCAAGGGCAATGTGTTACATGTCATCATGATTCTCTACAGCACTGAAAAAATCAGGGTATACAAAGGTGTGCTTAACTTCAAGCAAGTGGTCTCTGGCATATCACCTTGTACCACAGGTCAGTCATCATGGCCCAGATCCCTGGGGAGCATAAGACTCTCCCAGTGTAGTTCAGCTGGAGATCTGGAGGGTGATGACTATTTCTTTTCCACTAACTGCACAAGAGTAGCCAAGTGATAACAGGAATAGTAAGTTCCCATTGCATAGCTAGGGGAAAGATGTTGTGCAAGGAGGTACTTTCTCCTTGTGCAATGCTTGAGAAAGTAGTTGCATTCATGTTGACCTCAGTCACCAAGGGGATTCTGGTTGGTAATATGAAGATGAGGTCATCAGTACTTCTGAGACTGGATCTCACAGAGTAGAATTATGGAGGAGTAGAATCAAGCTCAAGACTATTGTACCCGTTCTCCCTGTCAGCATAGCAACAAAGATTAATGTTCAAGATTAGTTTCCTTC
This sequence comes from Iguana delicatissima, assembly GCA_948472985.1. Lineage (NCBI taxonomy): Eukaryota > Metazoa > Chordata > Lepidosauria > Squamata > Iguanidae > Iguana > Iguana delicatissima. Next base: position 159,781 of record CAOKZL010000666.1, read on the forward strand.
TATATGAAACTGAAGGATTTGACAAGATCTTTCCCACTGTATGCATTATAAATGAATGTATAGAAAATATTTTTGGTTTATTATTATACAGTCTTGAAGAATATGTCTGCATTAGAAAACATTTCTGTCCAGCGAGCAGCAATTTTGCTTTGCAAAATAAATGTAATTCAATCTCATAATCTGCTATATTATATTGCTGTAGTTGAATCTAGCTGATAATCAAGTTGTATCAGGGTCAGCATGTGAAGAACAGGGCTCCTATAATTTTAAATCTGACAACTACCAACTTTCACTCTAAAGAGTTATTGTTAGATATGTATATATGTGTCTCTTTGTTTCTTAAGTGTGACAAAATGGGAAGGGCATGCACAAACAGCTAAATATTCTACAAGTTTATACTTCTACCAGAAAATAAGGTCTGTCTTCTGATACTTTAGCTATAATTTGTAACTATTCACAGTAATTCAATCTTTTAATCACAAGATTGTTCCGTGAGACTACACAGTTAAGTAGAATGAAGAAACTGATAGCAGTAGATATAGCTAGCAGCAAATTCAGTATGAAGAGAAATTCTTCATCAGTACACACATACGTATACACACACACCTGATGATGGAGGTCTATGACTGACTGACAAATTCAAGGCAATTTCACTCTTAAATGCAGTTTATGAGATTTAAGAGTCATAGAATGGAGCAAAATCTGTGCTGTTTTGTTGGAATATGCCTACTCACATCCCTAAGATGCTGTATTGTTTCAAGGGCCCTGAGTATTGCTGGCTTATGGCTTTGCACTATATAAGTTGTTATTTCTCCTTTAAGTGTTTTTTTTTGGTCATTTTCAAAGGCTACAATCCTAAGCATATTGAACTTAGTGGGATTTACTCCTGAGTAAACATGCTAAGGATCAGGCTGTACAGCTGCAATCCTACAAAGTTACCTGTGAATAAGTCTCACTGAACTCAGTGGGACTCATTTTAAGTAAAAATGTGCAGGATTGCATTATATATCTCATAGATTGAATTGCCCTGACCCTACTAACTCTTCCTGTCTCTGCAAGATCAGGTCAATGTCACGGACTGTGGTTCTAGACTGAGACAAGAATTGATATACTTCCTCAGAAGCATTTATTTGTCAACTTAGTTATCAGTACAATGGAAGATGGAGCATATTTAAATCAAAGCTATTATTTCTTCCCAGTACATTTTAAATGGCTACTAGTCATTCTGCTGTGCATATAGACGTGTGTGTTTGGGTGTGTTACAAAAATGTTTATTTCTGGAAGTCTAACAGATCCCGGGTATTTCTAGAAATCTAAAGGATTCCTTCTCTCTCTTATGTCAGGGACCTGAGAATTATATGCACTATTATATATACCAGGGCAAATCTCCTATCTGCATTCAAAATTTATGAAGTGTAATAGGTAACATCCCTAAGCATTTTTGTAAAAAAGATGGTTACATGTGCAAAAAAATTGCTGCTCACAGTAGAATGATGTAGCATGCACTTTCATTTTAAACATACACTTTTGGGTTCATTTACAGACCACTTGCATTCATTTAAAATGGCCATTTACCAACCACTTGTGATTATCCCACAAGATGTGGAATGCACTTGGATGTGACATATTTCCCATAGACTATTTTTTTCCTGCTCTGTTCAGTGATTTCAGTATCATATGATAGCAGTGATTCTTGTATGGAGCAGAGAAGTCAGCATTCACACACAGACCAGAAGTTTTGAAGCAGCATAGTACAAACGGGTGGACAGTTCCCCTTCCCCCGGAAATAAGTCACATGACACAATATGAAAAGGGAGAGAGATTCCGTGGGATCAGTTGCTCATCAAGCTTCCACCAGAATATCTGCAAGACTGAAAACAGGTAGGGGCACAGAAACTTAAGCAAATCTAAAAGTCTGATTTCCCTAACATTTGCCAAGTTCACACTAAAAGCAATCGACACTTGCTAATAAGTACAGATCAGGTAAATAGCTCATCTCTAATAAATAATAATAGTACCATTACTGAACTTCAATATTTTTCTGTACAGTTCTAGTTGAAATAAATTTACTATGATTTGAATACTGCTACTCATGAGTCACGTAGGAATAGCCACTCAGGGTGAAATGTAACGGCTAACATACTAGCACAGAAGAAATATACATCACACATAGGCACACAATGTATGGCAAAGATTAACAAACTCTTTTCCTTAAGAAAGCATAATTATACCCCCATTACACTACATAAATTGCTATTTAACTACACATAACACCACTGACTACGTTTAAGAATTTAATCTGGTTTGCAATCCTAAACACACTTCTTTGAGAGTGAGTCCTACTAACCACAGCTGGGCTTAAACATACATAGGCTTGATTTTCTAAAAAAGCTTCCCTCGTGTCAGTCTGCCTTGCAGATCTGGGTGTCACATGCTACTGAAATAGTAGCCAAACATAACATGCCTATCAGCTGAATTGTTTCTAACTGAGATATTCTAGATCTGCAATAAGTAAAGACAATTTCCAGATCAGAAGTCTGGGAGCAAAGGTGATAGTATCACATCTATATAGCAACAGATGTGCAGTAATTTTGATGGGATTCTATAAGGAAAGTGATGGAACAAAAGAGGGAGTTCCTTCCTTTGGCCTGGAGTTTTCTAAAGGACCTTAGAATAACAGATTCGTTGCAAATCAGTGGCCAATAGGCACCAAAATTTGATACTTCAGTACAAAACAAATTATTTATATGAGCAACATAAATGGAAATCAACTGGGCTTCCTTTCAAGGAAGTCTGTTTTACAACTGAAAAAATTACTGCATAGCATAATCTAATGGAAAGATTATAAAATCATTTAATACCAAAACCATTTACTGACTTTATCAATAATGAGAAAGCCTTTAATGTAAAATTATCTAACTGTCTTATTGTTTGGTAAGTAAAAGTCTGAAGAGACAACAATGAATTTCTTCTTTTGAATCGCCAGTTTTGTTTGAAAGGAGGACTGGAAATCATGTACCATCTAAACAAAAGCATTTATAAAGCATTTACCAGAAATACTAAAAATAGAGTTGTACTTGGGTATCTATCACAGTGCAATAAACTGTCAGTTTGATTTTTTTTTTCATGTCAGAACTGGTGCCAATATCTGCCCCATTTCAAAAAGTGGAAGCCGCAGATCACAGCACAACTCCATGGAAACTATTAAGAGTACTCAAATAAGATGCTATTTATTTCCCAAAATGTCCCAATATCTTCAAAGCAGTGTGTTGTACTGAAAAGAAAATGATGGTATCTGTCAAAAGAAGATGTATTCCTAAAGGTGAGCTATTACTGTGATTTCTGCTACAAACACAAAAACTTACCTGCAAATAAGTACAACTGAACTAACCAGGGCTTACTTCTGAGGAGACATACATGCATAGGATTGTGCTGTCCGTTTTACAGAATATTCTGTCCAAAGTTTCTGAGCAGAGGTTAAAACACTACCTTGTTATCATACCATAACAGCCCTGTGATCATCAGTAGGAAACTACTGTACAACTGAAGAAGTTTGTGACTTGCTCAGAATCAGTAGTGTATTCATGAATAAGCTGGGACGGGAAAAGAAGAAAGAAACTGGTAGAACAGATTACAAGTGAAGTTTGTGTCGAATGAGCAGAGAAGGAAAAATTAGAGGGGATGAATGAGGATATTATGGGAAGTATGTAGGGAAATAAAAAGGAAAAGTCCTCTCTAGCTGGATTGCATTAACAAATGCAGTTTAAAATGGGGAGGATGAATCAAGAGACCTCCAGAGCTAATGTCTGTATTTAACTTAAGGGAAACTGAATTACTGAACTCTCTACTACAAGAAAATCACTACAACAAATTTAGCATTTCCAACGAGGGATTAGATAATAATGTTAAATTGTATCAGCAACTGGCATAAGATAATTCCAGTTCCACCTTCAATCATTGCCATTTTGTAACTGTCTCTGCCCTTGCATTACCATTTTGTGACTGGTGACCAGACATTTTCCAGAAATCTCAGGGGTCCTCAGGGTAGAGAGCATGCAACTCCTGGTTTGAAATCATTCACAAGAAACATGGTGCAAGAGAGAAAGAGTGAATGCGGGAGGGAGAATGAAGATTCAGGTCCATTCACACTAAAGCACTGAAGCCTAGAACACAAATGTAAGCTACAAAGAGTAGTCAAATAGTTCTTAGCTTATTGCAGTTAAAAGCATTATGTTGTTCACCACAGAGGAGCTTTTATCTTAATACTGGATATTTATTTTCAAAGAAGTAACCATCTTAGTTTCTTGCAGCATAAAAAGGAGGAAGAAAGGGGAAAAAAGAAAAGGAAATGTAGCAGCATCTTTAAGGACATTTCCACATGGCTTTGCTGTTGCATGATAGGGATGTACTGGCAGCAGTCCACAAGTCATGCTTTTGCACAACATCATCATGGTCCCATTGCCAACACGCCTCCACTCATCACGATCATGAGATATTCACTTATAGGAAAAAAAAACTGTAATGCACTGATGATCGCGTGATGCTCCTATCACCACAGGCCATGCAGAAGGGGAGGAAGTGTGATCATACACTTCCTTCCCTAGCACAGCATGGGAAGGAGACTGGCTGCACTCCGGAAGGAAGGAGTTTGTTGCTTGTGCTCCCTTCCGCAGGCTGCTGGCCAGGTGCGGAGGGGAGTGTTTGCATTGTGCTTCCTTCCTGGCAAAGGGGCTGCCAGGACTGCGATGGGAGGACAGAGGAAGGAGATGCGGTGCAAAAATGTCCTAACACTAGCTGGTTTTTATTTTCACATGAGCTTTTGTGGATATACACTCTGTACTTCATCTTAAGAAACTGATTTATAACCCCAAAGCTCATGTAAAAATAAGCAGTTAGTCTTAAAGCTGCTGCTATAGTTATTTTCCTTTTTCCCTTTCCCCACCCTTCCTCCTTTTAAGATATTTGTTAGTTGATCTAGTATCTGTTTGCATAGTAATACTTATTTATAATGTCCAGATGTCTTTTATGTACATTTTTGTTATGATTTAAGCTGATTGCTATGTAGTAATAGTACTATATATTTATAATACTAGTTTTTTAAAATCATTGTCACATATAGGCTTACGTTATTACCTTACATAATATGGAAAAGATAACTGACTTTCCATACTCTCATTGCACAAAAATATAGGTTTGTTAGTTTTTAAAACTGTTTTTATTTTTCAATTGTTTTATGGGACAAATTCACTTCTAGTTATACAGTATATGAAGTCTCATAGATCTGAAGTTGATATATATTAAATGACTACAGTGTGTGGTGGATCTGAGAAGGTTCAGATCTAGGACCCCATGCGGATGCCAAAAAAGGTGAATGATTGTGTCCCATATTATTAAATGGTGGTGACATGTGTGCAGATGCTTCAATGCATCTGTGTTCACATTGCCACTATTTTATATATAGGATATGACAATCCATGATTGGTGGAAATTGCTGATCCTGAATTCACAGGCCCGGAGAGTCCATTGTATATTCAAATTTTGTCATACTGTGTTTTCCAAAAGTAATGCTGTAATACTATACTCGTTTACCTGGGAATAAGCCCTGCTGAATGTCTAACGGCACATTCAGTGGACCTTGTTCCAAGGTTGGTGTGTCTGTTTGTCTTTTGTAACTAAAGGTAAATTCTCAAGACCTAGCCAAACCCTTTCTACAGGGTATAACTAGCTTTTTATGTACTTTTATACTTAGAGATATGGCCTCACAAAATGTTGGAGAATAAATGCTACAGGCCTAAAGTTTTGGCTTGTACTGTGCTTCATGCTGCTACTTGCTGTTGTAGCTGTTGAGGTGACAACAAGTAGACATGAAGAGTGTGTGTTTACTACTAGAAATATACTTTCTAGGAAATATACTTTCCTATGAAAATTCCACCCTCACAGGAAAGTATATTTCCTAGAAACCATATTTCCTGGAAAGTATTTTTTTCTGCTTTTGAGAAATAGGAAAGTAACAGTTTAAAATATGGTTACAATCTATGATGGTAACTAACCCCTTTGGACGATGGGACTTGTATTTTTAATTGTAACTGACTGGTTTTTAAAAGTAACATTCCAAGCTCTAATTCACACATGTGTATCTTTGAGCTTGTAAACAGTTTAGCATCTGCCAAGCCATGAATAGACATTGAAGTTTTTTTCTCATGGACCTTTGAAGACAGGCGGAGAAATGGGGCAAGATAGGGCAGAGATTTTGCTTCATAAAGATTGCTTGCATTTCTTTTCAGGTTGGCTTGTTTCACATTATGAACAGTGCTAAAATTATGCTAAATGGTTTCTACAAGTTCATATATGATGCTGATTTATTTATGTATGTCAGCGAAAATGGTAAAGCTCAGGTACATGGTTCCAAAATCGGTATAAACATAAAATGGTGGGGAGTTTTTGGACTTCCAAATGTAATGGTGTACAATTCCCAACAACCTCACCAAGCATTAGAAAGAAAGGATTGTGGGAGTGTAGTCTAAAATATCTGGAGGGCCAAGGGTTTCCCAGTTATGGTGTAACAACTTTATTAAGCCAATCAAAACATATGGAAGAACTGTGTTACATATGTTTGATGTTTCAAATGTGTATTGCCTGCCCTTTCAAAACAACTTAGCAAAATGCTTATCTTTGTATGTAGTTGCTAACCATTAACGTGCTGTTCCCCATTTCTACATTCCTAAAATTCAAGTGTCTATTTTGTCCCTTCATGAAACACACCTTTTTAAAGACAAACAGCTATTGATTCTTCTGAAGCAATCATTATAACTTCTCAAAGTGTAGTTGAATTCATTTTCCTATTCAGTTTTGGAAAAATGTGGACATTTCTTGTTCCTTGGTTCAGAATTGCTATCTACTATTAGAAACCACATCTTCCTTTTCCCAAATCCCTATGTATGTTTATGTGTGTGTAAGTCTTCTCTTTACCCATCCTGCCTGCCCTGGAACATTAAGCTATCTCATTAATGGTAATGCTGAAATGGATGTAGTATTTTAAAATGTTATATTGAACTTGAATTGTGCCTCTGGAATGGCTGTCCTGGCATAGCACTAGAACATGTTCCATATTACACAAAGACACTAAAAAGTGGGAACTCAGCCTGGTTAGGTTGCAGCAAGTCAACAAGGAAACACACAGTTCCTGAGAAACCCTCAAAAAGGCTGTAAACACTTTCCAGTGCTCTGGAACCAGCTTTGAATTCTTCAGTAAACAAGAATTCAGCAAACCTAAGAAACAAGAAGACAGACAAAGAAAGCAATTATTGACTAGCTCCTTTCTCAAGCTATTTTCTTACCAGAACATATGCTTTTATGGATAGATTTACTTTTCAGCCCTCCCCCAACACATTTGTACCGGGTTGTGCTCTTCTCTGATTGGCTTCAGCATAAGCTGCTCTATTGTATCTCTGTATTCCATCATCAAAAGTGGCTTCATCTCTCTCCAGTTCTAATTGGCTCAAAACTGCCTGCAGCTATATCAGAAAGAGGTTGTTGATTAGGACTTCTAAAGGGTTTCCCCCCTGATGTTGGTGTGATAAGAGTATCTTTCATCCAAAATCTTATTTCATCTCCTACCATATTATTTGAACTTTTCTGGGTCTGGTCCAAAGTTTTCTCCATCTCACACTACTGGCTTTAGCTCTATCTGGCTTCCATGTATAGTTCCATTTCTTATTGGGACCTATCTTTGTTCTATCATAGCATGCCTTCCATTAAAATCAGGCCATTGTTTTGTCTCCTCTTCAAATCTAATTTGACACAATTTGTTGGATCAGAATCCATAATTCCACAAATGACTCAGGGTCTATTTTCTTTTTTAAATTTCAAGCTTCTTCAGTGATATGACAAGTCACATAGGGAGTGTGAACAAAATATTCACAAGTGGCTGCAGTTGAAGGTAACTGAATAATTTTTGCTACAGGAAAAAAATATAAACATGTTAATATATTTTTATTTTGTGAAGTGACTGGATTTATCTTCTCCTTCCTGATAAATCAAGACAGCAAAAAAAGGAAAAGAAAAAAAGCTGATGCTTAATAAATCAGGCTAACAAATATCAACAGTTCATTCCTCTACCTGGCTAGCAAAAGGGAACATAAATGAAAGTTTCAGAAGTATTCTGCAAGGTGTTCTAAGACTGGTTTGAACAAGTATTTGATCTTTAGGTAGTGATTGTATGATTATTGTTCCACAGCAGCATCAATCTCTCTGATTATGTTGTTGTTGTATACCTTCAAGTTGTCTCCAACTTATACTGACCCTTGTGCAGCCGTATTATGGGGTTTTCTGTGGCTAAGGATCTGTGACACACCCAAGGTCACTCAGTGGGTTTTCATGGCCAAGCAAGGAATCAAACCCTGGTCTCCAAGGTCATAGCCCAATGCTCAGTCTACTACACCATGCTGGCTCTCTCTCTGATTATGACATGGGATAAATCACACACACATTAAACACATGCTAACAAATCTGGCAATAAAACAGGATAGACATAAATTCAGAGGGTAGTAAATGGAAAGAGAACTCACTCATCCCTCACCTTAATGTAATAATAGCACTATAATAGTCTAGTGCGGGTCCCTGAGCTCAGTACCAGTAGGTTAAAATGAGGTAGGTTAAAATGATGAACTAAATGATAACTGTGAATCATTCTACAGCAACACTACATTTAAATTACACTAGGGCCATTTCCGCACCAGCCTCTATAGTGCTATGATTCCACTTTCAACATCCTATGGAATCCTGGGGTCTGCAGTTTTGGGAGGGTCCAGTCGGCCTCTCCCAAAACTACAAACCCCAGGATTCCATAGGAGGTTGAAAGTGGAATCATAGCGCTATAACAGGCTAGTGCAGAAATGGCCTAAGTGATGAGGGCAACAGGTTGCCCAGACAGAGGTCCCCATGAACGACAGAATGCATGATAGTGTTAAAAGCTCTGAACAAATGTGATAGGGTGAGGATGAACAGCCGTGTTAGTCTGTCGCACCAAAAGCAATGGAAAATCTAATGGCATGTCAAGGACTACTGAGACGCACTGTTCTTTTGCAAGTTATTCTCGAAAGCATCCAAGAGCAAACTCTACTGCCACTGTGAATCTCCTCCCTGGGATAAAATCTCTTCCTTAAAAAAGATGCCCTTGATTCCATAAGAGTGGGGCAGTCCTCATGATCTTTAATTTGATGCAGGAATGAATAAAGACCCGAGCTCTTGGATGAACTTACAAATAGCCATGAGACGGATGTGTTCTGTAATGAAAAAAAGTCCTATCTCTGATATGATTATTAATATTGGTACCTTCTTGCTGAAGCTAAAGTTATCTTAAATAGCAAAATACTAGCTCAGAAGCAGAAAGATAAGAAACTAAAACGTAGATAATACCCTTTTCTCTTTTTCTCTGGCTTACCTTGCCACATGATAACCAGGATCCAAGAACTCCAACAGCCTCATGGAGGAGCTGTTGTATTTCTATGAATTTGTGCTATAATAACTGTAAATAGGATTATTTGTTGGTTTTGCCCATAGTGACAAGGAGCCAAAAAGAATATTAACTTTCCTAATGTCTACATGCTTCTTGAATGATCTATTCACATTCAGAATAAGAGAGTGGGCAACACAATTTTTTGTTGTTGTTCCTTCACATCATTTCTGACTTATGGTCACCCTGTCACAGGACTTTTTTGGCAGAATTTCTTCAGCCTTGCCTTCATCTGAAGTTTGGAGAGTGTGACTTGACCAAGGTCACCCTGTAGGTTGAGCAGGGATTCAATCCTGGCCTCCCAGTGTCCTAGCCCAACACTCAAACCACAACTATGCAGGATCTCTTGCAATTTGTTGTTGCTGTTGTGTGCCTTCAAGTCATTTTGAACTTACAGTAACCCTAATGCGACTCTACCATGGAATTTTCTTGACAGAATTGTGAACTAGAAGTTATAAAGAGAAAGTGAGCCATAGTGGCTTGAGTGTTGGACTAGGGCATTGAGACCAGGGTTCAAATCCTTGCTCAGCCATAAGAAACCACTGAGTGTCCTTGGGCAAGTCAGACTCTCGCAGCCCCAGAGGAAGGTAATAGCAAACCCTCCTGTGAACAAATCTTGCCAAGAAAACCCCACGCTAGATTTGTCTTAGGGTTGCTGTAAGTCAGAAATGACTTGAAAGCACACAACAACAACAAAGAGCCATAGGGGGAGAGCTGTGAATAGTTGGAAGGTAAAGTAGCCCCTAGGAGGGCTAAATACCCTGAAGGCATCAGATTCTGTCTGATTTTAGAAGCTAAAAGCTAAGGTCAGGTCTGGTTAGACCTTGGATGGGGGACCAGCATGTCCATGTGCTGCAGACAGTATTTGAGAGGAAGGCAATGGCAAACTGCCTCAGAGTATTTTTTGCCTAAGAAAACCCTATGAAATTCTTGGGATCACCATAAATCAAAAGGTGACCTGAAGGCACATAAACACAAAAAAGAAGCCTCTTAAGTAACTTAGACACTTTAACACTTTGTTACAGTTTTGGAGCGAATGAACTCTGAAGGAAGGCAAGAAAGACAAGTTGCTCAGTTAAAATTCATCAGGAAATTCCAGGTTACCATCACAGGTATAAACTAAGATAAGGGATTCTGATCACACTGCATGTGCCAGGTTGTGTAACCAGCAGCCATTTTGTGGATGTCCAATATTAATAAAATAACTGTCACTGTAAGTATCTTATGCAATGATTTCCTTCTGACTTCATTGTCTACAATTTTGCTCTTAACCTACATATATTGTACATGAAAATTCATGTTATAATAAATTATCAGTCTTTAAGGTACTACCAGATTATTGTTGTTTTTAAAGTACAAGGTCTCTTTCAAGGCATTTGGATCTCATACCCTCCAAGTCTTTGGCCCTTTCTGCACTTTACCTTTTTTCTGCACTGGGATGCAAAGATTGCATGAGCAGCCTGCAGCGAGAGGCTCTTGCGTCCCTGCTGCTTCAGCTCTGCACGAGCTGCCTGCTCGTGTGAGAGCCCCACCTCTTCCTTCCACAGTGCAGCCTGGGACTTTCCCAGGCTGCACTGGGGCAGGAAGCACGACCGGTGCAGCTCCAGAGGCTCCACACGCCAGGTAAGTGCACGCTGGGCCTGGAAGCAATAAGCGATTGCGCACCATTTTCAGCTTCCTGCCGGCTCCTGGAGCATTGCACGATTGTGAGTGTGTCATGCAGATTGCTCCTCACAATTGCATGATGCTCCAGGCACCCTTTCGCATGGCAAATGCCGTTTGAAAAGGGCCTTTATTAAGTCAATTTTTGTAATATTTGCTTATTTACAAACAGAATGGAAGTGAAGGCAAACAGGCAATTATACAAGGTAGTAGATTCATTACCATACATCCTATCTCCAGAAAGAAATGAAAACACACAGCTGTGCTCCTGGAACTCTTCACTTTTCAGAGCTTGGGAATCAGAGTTCAGGTGCATTAGCAGTGCATTTAATGACAGCCAACATGGTGTATAGTTGTTTAAGTGTTGGACTATAACCCTGGAGACCAGGGTTTGATTCTCTGCCCAGCCAAGGAAACCCACTGGGTGACCTGGGGCGCATCACACATACACAGCCCCAGAAAACCCCATGATAGGTTCACATTGGGGTCATCATAGGCGGAGATGACTTGTAGGCACCCAACAATACAACTGTGCTTAACTCACCAGGATTTTAAAAAGGGTAAACAGTTGTGATGGTTAGTGGGTAACAGAATTGGGATCACAGCTCTCTTCTCTCTGTTTTATATCAACAAAACCCACTCTGCCCTGTTAATACTGAGGAGAAAACAACAAAAGCCAATAATATCACCATTGTGACAGTACCACCAAATAAGAATGCAAAGATGTCCTATATTTTACAAATACCTTTGGAAAACCAACAGTTTCAGTTAAGTCTACCACTGCACTAAGTTTTTTGCTCTGCACAGTCTGAACTTTCCTTCAATATGCCATGCACTGCTACTCAGTTGTCCATACCAACTGTTAGTACTAATAAAGGTTGTTGTAGGTCTTCCAGGCTTTGAGGCCATGTTCTATTAGTATTTTCTCTTGATGTTTCACTTGCATCTGTGGCTGGCATCTTCAGAGGATCTGGTGGCATGGAAGTGAGACAGAGTGTATATACTTGTGTAGTCCTCAGGTGGGAAAGAGCAATTTGCAGGTGTTACAACTGGCTTGTGTGATGGCCTATTGTTAAATGGGATATCCCCCAGGGTTGTATTGTTAATCAGGGGATATGCACAACAATGCATTAATTACATTAGCCATCCATTGTATTATTTCTTGTAGAGGGACTTCCAGAGTCTGGGTGGTGTTCATTGGCATATTTTTGAGTCTTGATTTTAGTGTTCTTCAGTACTGTTAGCCAAATCTTGTTTACTTTCTGAGTTCCTTCTTTCCTCTTGAAATTGTCCATGTGCTTATGGATTTCAATGGCCTCTCTCTGTAGCCTGACATAGTAGTTGTCAGAATGGTCCAGAATTTCTGTGCTTTCAAAAAGCATTCTGTATCTAGGTTGGTTTATAATATGTTCTGCAACTGCTGATTTTTCTGAGTGGATCAGTCTGAGGTGTCTTTCATGTTCTTTGATTCGTGTTTGGATGCTGCGTTTTGTAGTCCCTATGTAGACCTGCCCACAGCTACAAGGTATGCAGTAAACTCCAGCAGAAGTTAGAAGGTCCCTTTTGTCCTTTGCTGAATGTAGCATTTGTTGAATTTGTTGAATATAATCCTGGAGGATATCCCATATAACAATAGGCCATCACACAGGCCAACTGTAACACATGCAAATTGCTCCCTCCCACCTGAGGACTACACAAGTATATATACTCTGTCTCACTTCCATGCCACCAGATCGTCTGAAGATGCCAGCCACAAATGCAGGCGAAACATCAGGAGAAAATAATAATAGAACACAGCCTCAAAGCCCGGAAAACCCACAACAACCTATGGATTCCGGCTGTAAAAGCCTTTGACTTTACATATTAGTACTAACCTTTGTGCTCTGTACATGTATTTAGAATTTCCTGTAAGTCTGTAGAGGAGCAGGAACACATAAGCACTGCCAGCCACACCATGACATATCCCAGGTCCTTTCTTCAGTAGTCCCTTCTGCCAAGTTAGCTCTCCGCAGCGAATACAGCTATCTAGATACTGGGGCTTCTTTGAAACTAAGTATGCCTTTGCAAACATGTATGCAATGCCTGGGGAAAAAGAAAAGAAAAGTCTAAGTGTCTTCAAAGTAATAAAGTACAGAACAATTGGAAGTAAAAAGATAAAAATTCCTCCCTATATATTTGTGATGTGCAAGTTAATAGGATGCTAGAACTGAAAAAAGATTATTAATCCTTCTACAAACCCATCACAGTGCAGTAATGAGATAATCCAAGCCCCACAATGACCCAGCTATTCTCACTAAATTCTTCTTAGTCCAATCCCCTGTTGCCTTTTAAATTAAAGACTCTTATGATTAGTCCTGAGAAACAGGAACACGGGAAAAAAGTGAATTAATGGAGATAGCAGAGAATGAACACTTGTAGAAGCTTTTTGGAAAGTGGGATCTGAAGAATGCTGAAAATCTATGGGTTGCTTTTACACAGGATGTGTAGCAATGTAAAGTTAATCTATGCCCATTTCCACACTACAATGTTATAATGCTATTATTCCACTTTCAACATCCTATGGAATCCAGGGGGTTTCCAATTTAGAGAGAGGCATTTAGAAGTTTCAGCCAGAGACCTCTTTGGCATCAATAAACTACAAACTCCAGAATTCCACAGGATGGAATGGCCCCTGTGAAAGCCAATAGACAAAGTTGCCTTAGGGCCTTTCCTCACTACACTGTTATAGTGCTATTATTGCACTTTCAACATCCAATGGAATCCTGGGGTTTGCAGTTTAGGGAGGGGCATTTAGAATTCTTAGCCAGATTGCTCTTGGGCCTTGGTAAACTACAAACCCCAGAATTCCACAGGATGTTGAAAGTGGAAAAATAGAACCATAACAGTGTAGTGTGGAAAGGCCTTTAATCAGATGACTTTGGAAGTCATGAAAGGGCAATAAACTGTTCATTACTGATTATTAGTATCCTTTTTATTGTTTCTATGTACATGCACATATTATGCTCATATTATGGAAAGTGCTCGTGTGTGTGCCTGTGAGAGAGTTCCTGCTCCCCAGAACCAAAATGTCTAGAGCTGTCACCAAATGCCTCAGGCCTTGGGATCATAGTACTCCCCCCCACATAAGGATGTTGTGAGAAGTCAAAGAGGGCTCCTTGTAAAAGTGGGTGGATCTATTTACTTCTCACAAAAAGATTTGAGCTCCAGCATTCCAGCAGAACCATTATGATAATTGGATTAGAATAATTTTGATCACTGGATCAGAATGAAAGAGAAGTCTTTTGAGCCTAACTTTGGATTGCTGTTGCAGAAGGAAACTATTTTATAGACATATGAACCGGCAACCAGGGTGGTGCATTTGGATTTTTAATGATTGGAGTAGCATTGGTACCTCCAACTGTCCTTTGCCTAATCCTTTTTCACTTCGAGTATAACACAAAAATTGAAGGCAAAAGAATAACGAGAAGTATGGCAGCCTGACATCAAATGCAGATCAGATAAAATCTAGCCCTTTTCATCTGCAAAGTGACATCATGTAACAAGCTGTTTTAATGACTAATTCCTGATTTTACTTCACAGAATCTACATGAGCAGAACCTGGAGCTCCATGACACCAATGCACAAGTTCATTCTCTCGCTCAATCATTTCTCCCAGTTCTGGAGGCCAGTTGCAATTCTGTTCTTGATCCATGAGAAAGTCAACACTCTGCCATACTAGTTCCTGATCAGCAGTTGGCAGGTATTCATAATAGGAGAGCAGCATCTGTAGGATGGATGAAAGTCCATGAGCAGCTCCTGTGAAGAACAGAAATAATTCAAGTTAAGAATTGCTGCACCAAATTTTCAACTTTTTAAAGGGACATTACTGTTCATTGAGTCATAATACTAGCAACTAGGGTTGTACAATAAAGGTGAATAGCCATGACAGAAAAAAAAATCTTCACCCAACTGGTCACAAACTTGAGTGGCTTTTAAAAAAGAGTGAACAAATTAATGGAAGATAAAGGTGAAAAAGAAGATGGCAGACTGGATAAGCAGCCAACCAGCCAACCAATCACTTTATTTATATCCTAGCTTTTCCCCAAGAATGAGACCCAAGGTGGCTTACAGAATAAAAACAGATACAAGTAAAACCACATATAGCTAAAAATACACAAAAAGTAGATTAAAAATAGGATGGAACTAAAACAAAAAATCTGTTATATCAAACAGTTAGTCCCAAACACCTGACAGAATAGAAAAGTCTTTACTATTTGGCAAAAGGAGAGCAAGATGGAAGCCAGGCTAGCTTACCTAACCGAGTTTTAAAATGCATGAGCAGCCATGGATAATGCCCTCTTCTGTGTTCCTACCAAACGTGCCTGTGAAGATGGTGGCACTGAGAGAACTGCCTTTTCCAAAGATCTTAGAGCTCATGCAGGCTCATATGGGAGGAGCTCTTCTTCTTTTGATGTTATGCTCTTAGGGCAGGAGTGGGAATCATGAAGTCCTCCACAACTTGTTGGAGTGTGACTTCCAATATTCCTCACCATTGGCTATGTGAGATACAGCTCCTAGGAGCAGCAGCCCAACAAAATCTGGAGGGGCACACAATGCCACCCCTGACTTAGGGCTTCTACTGGGAAAAAGAAAGTTCTTGTTGTGACAGTCAATGCATCTCATGCACTGAAATCTCTATCCCCTTCAAATCTCTATCCTTGCAAAACCAGGAGAAGGTCAAGGAATGTGGATTATGCTGAAAATAACCCCCACTAAAATGGCAAAAATATTGCTACCTCTGTTCTTGCAAGACCTCCCTAATGCTGAAATGGGCTAAAAGGGTTTGCCCACTGGGCCCACATGTTGCTTCTGCCCATTCAGTCCGTACACCATTATTCACTATGCCTGTTAGACCCGCATACCTCAGGTGAATGTTTCTAGAGTTCATTATTTTAGTGCCTCATCTCTACCTGCTGGCAACTTTATCGCTTTTCTTGTTTTCCCTGCTTTGTTGGTTGTTGCCCAGGAAACACATGCAGGTTTTTTAAATAAGAGATGTCCTACAGTTTTCAAAGCTCTGAACTTCAAAGTAATGTGGTTGCTGACTTGCTTTGCAGGTTGTTATCTTATAGGTTCCCTTTACTTCAAACTCCTCTCTGTTGATATCCTAAATTACTGGCTTCTTGTCACCTTGAATCCTTTAACCTCATCCCTTAGTCTTCATTCTAGACTTTCATCTCTGGTTCTGGCCCCCTAACATAAAGAAGGAAAGATTCAACTTCTTTCTATCTGTCCACCACAAAGTAGGATACAAGGACAGAGATTTCTGCAAAACAAAACAAAACAAAACAAAACAAAACAAAACAAAACAAAACAAAACAAAACAAAATTGCAGCTACTCTAGTACCTACTCTTTCCCAAGTGAATGCCATTTTCTTCCCAAAATACAGCTGAAACAAAATAGGTGAGTAAAACTGTCTCACTGATTTCCTGGTGCATCTCACTCAGTTACCAAAATAATTTATAGTTTAAAGCATAATTGTTATACTGATTAGGCTGTTCAAGACAAAACCTCTTTGAGGGCTTATTGAAGCCTCATAGTCATTATGTACCAGCCACTAAACTAATTCCACGTCATGTAATATACTTGAGAGTGTAATGTTTATAAGATGCCTTCAAAATGTGAATCCGAACACATTTGTGGAGACTTTTCACATGATCAGATGGATCTACTTATCATGGGGTTTTCTAGGGCTGAGAGTGTGTGACACACCCCAGGTCACCCAGTGGGTTTCCATGGCCAAGCGAGGAACTGAACCCTGGTCTCCAGCATCATAGTCCAAAGCTCAAATCACTATACCATGCTGGCTTTCTTTAGATGGTTTACTCTCCCTTAAACAAAGGGAACTATCTGAAAAGAACAGCCAGTCTTCAAGATGGCTTTTTTGTAGGGAAGGAAAGTGGGAAAACAGAAATTACATAAATCAGTTAGCAAAATAATACCAAAATTTAAGAGACTGATTTTTTGTTCAGCAGCCATAATTAAATATGGTGCATCTGCACTCTGTGACCAATACAATCTGGAATTTAAGGGTCTGAGAAACAGGTGGTAGGGCATCTCATAACAGTACAGTCCTCTTGTTTATATTCCTCAGATAGAGACTGGCAACACCTATGTAGTAAATAACTCTTTACTAACTCATTACCAGGACACATGGGAATCCAGGATGTCTTTTTTTATATGGATGAGGATATACCCTTTTTTCAGAGCTTTTAAAAAGCTCCTTAAAGACCAGGTCACTGTGCTTGCCAGGCAATCCAGCTCATAGTTCAGGGTAACTTTTAAACTAGGTAAAATAATTAAATCAACAGTCATTTCCAACTGAATATTATTATTCTAAAATCAAGCAAAGGAAAGTTTAGAGATCGTTAAGCTGAGCTTTTAAAAATAAATTAAGCATAAAATTAGCTAACTAAAATTTATTTAATCTCTGCAAATCAATTTCAAGTAGGATGGCTGAAATGAGACTCCATAACATTCACAGGGTTGCCATAAGTCAAAGCTCATTTTATGACAATTAAAAACAACAAAAAACAGCTCAGAGTGGGCTGCACTCTTTGACAGCCACCCAAAGGCAAAGAAATCAAAACTGGCTTGTCAACATCAGTACCTTTCTGTAGGGAGTTGTGAAGCACTCAAGGAGAGAAATTCGATCTGACCAGTCAAGATTTAGGATGATCTAATTATGTAATCCCTTGTAATTTGTTGTTTTGTGCCATGAAGTTGGCTTTGACCTATGGCAGCCCTGGGAAGGGGAGACCTCCAAGAGACCCTGTTATTAATAGCTCTGTTCAGGTCTTGCAGACTTAGAGCCAGAGTTTCCATGACTGAGTCAATCCACCTGTAACATGCTCCTTGGCTATTCCTACTGCCTTCAACATTATGGAGCATTAGCACCTTATCTGATAAGTCACGTTGTTTCATGATATAGGTTTACAGCTACTCTTTGATCCCGAAGCATTTAATGATAACTAAAGTATGATGATTAATCAGATTGAATAGTCCTAGATTTTAAACTGTACTCACCAAGATATTCTGTTCCATAGTAAGAGTACATGAGGGGAACTGGCTTCCTCTTCCTCAGTGCATATTGTTTCCCAGATTCTAACACTGCCTGGCAAATTGACTTGATTTGTGCTGGGGTCAGTACCTAAAGTGGAAAAAAAAAAAGACTTGTCAAAGACAATGAACATTTATTATAACTCTTCTTATATTTCCTTTTGGGCTACTCTTTGTAAGGTAAAAGATTCTTCAAATCCATATAGGCAGACCCACCTACTATATATTTATTTGTGATGCAGACTTTTCTATGAGAACTATTAGACAGAGATACAATTAAAAACAGAGCCAAGGCTCACAGAATCAAAGTGCTAGGACTTTTTGATTAGCAAGAAGATTGATGCTACATGCCTCTACCACAGTTTTTGAGTTAGCACTGGAGGTTAATTTTCCCAGCAACAGTACACTGTGACCTACACACAAAGAGACGGATATAGAACAACCTAACTGCCTGTCTTTTAAAACTTTCTCTGGGGGTGCAGCTACAGAGATTCACATGACGGAACACCTGTTTTTAAACATTTCCATCTCAACAGTTTAAACAGTTTGGGAAGTCCTTTCTAATAACTACATGAGACTCAGCTCAAAGAATTGATGTCTCCACAGTACAAATTACACAGCAACTGAATTGATTGGTCCATAGCATTCTTTTTCCCCAATATTTTCCCCTCAAGAATTAGAATGTTCATGAGCACCCTTTGACATTAAAAATGGCACAATCAAGCTATAATCCTGTGGGCCACACTGTAAATCCTAAATGTAGTCAATGTCACAACCCTTTAGTTCATACAACTAGATCTACCCAGTTTCATAATCTTGATAGGAAACTTGTTGACTTCGTTTTCTTTGATTTTTGTATCAATCTACCATGGCATAATTTTTTAAAAAATTAAAAATCTGAATTAAATTAAAACAAATTATTACCTGAAGAACAAGACTAGAAGGATTCAGTCTGAACCCATGTGCTTGGAAGTAAGTATTGCTATTTTCAGTGTAATTAAACAGTGAATTGAAATATGTGGTTGATGAAACATCATTCCAGAAAGCAACTGATTAAAACTAAGAGCCAGCAGATCCAGGGAAAGAAAACACAGTGCAAGGCAAGAAATGACTCTGGAATCAGATATGCTTGGCAAGCAAGGAAACAAGGGCACTGCCAATATGTCACCCATTTTCCTCAGGAGAACTCTTCTCATTTTGCTTCAATCACACATTTCCCTATCCACACCTGCAAAGAGACTGAGGCCATTTTTGCGCTAGAATGTTAGAGTGCTATTATTCCACTTTCAACATCCTAGGGAATCCTAGGCTTTGCAGTTTAGGAATAACAAGACAAAGCAAACAAACAAAAGCTCCAAAAAATATGACATAATCTGACATCTCCCAACTATACAAGGGAGGAGGTACCTCAATTACACATCATAAGCCTCATCAGGAACTATACTGCTTCTTTCTATGAGGGTTCTGTTGGAAGCAAAGAGGCATCAATGCTTTTGGAGAGTGATTAATGACAGCGAATTCTAGGGAGCATGTCTGCTCTTTTGTTTCATCTGTTTCTTTCTTTGATCTACGCACTCGAGCCTTTTTGCTTCCTATTTGCAAAAGTCACTCCTCGCTTCTTCCAAAAGTTAGGCCTTTTGTCTTGATGCCTCTGCTTTGGGATGGCTCATATCCACTCATGAGAGCCAGCCTTCAGGGGCTCTTCTACTGAAATTTAGGTAATCTTCTTTTGTCTGTCTCCCTTTCTGTTTCAAGAGGGATTTCTTGAAACAATAAATGTAGGTTTTTCCTTCTTTACCTTATAAGAGCATTTTTAACTTGGTTACTACCACAAATTCACATCATACGGCCTATTCTGCACCCTGGTTAATATAGATACCAAATGTTCCTACAGGTTCATTTTCATCACTTCACATGTTCAGCAAATTATAAGTGACTGCTTTGCTGATAACTACAAACTTGCCTGCTTACTCGTAGACATTCTATTAACTCATTGCACTGGGATTTTATGGGTATAGCAGAGGCCTGTACAATCTCACAGCTTCATGTAGCTTTCAAGATCCAACAGCCCTATGACAGAGTGGGAAGGGAACAGCTCAAATAATGCTGACTGTGGGAATAAGTGATATCAAGAAACGCATGCTAATTTTGTCCACCACAAGGAAAACGGGTTAAAGGGGGCTTTCTTTCTGCCTGCCTGCCTGCCTGCCTGCCTGCCTGTCTGTCTGCCTGTCTTTCTTTCTTTCTTTCTTTCTTTCTTTCTTTCTTTCTTTCTTTCTTTCTTTCTTTCTTTCTCATTAGTATCTACCTTTATACTGATATGGGACCCAAAGAAGGTCAACAATATAAGTCAAAACTAAATACAGCTAAAACAATGGATAATACAAAATACAAAGCAAATAAACAGCTGCATTAAAAGCATTAATTGAAAACAGTTAATTGAAGACAGTTAAAACATAATAACATGAAAAAAAAATGCATCACAACTCAATTAAAAGACCTTCTGCAATGTCCAGTTAACAGTCAAAGGCCCAGATAAATAAGGGGTTTGTTTGTGCCAGCAAAAAGACAGGGAGGGGGGCAACCTAGTTTCCAATGAAAGGAATAGCTGGGATTGAAAGAACGCCTCTGCCTGAGGATCTTAAAACTTGAGCGAGTTTATATCAGGTGATTCAGTCCCTTACTTGGCTAGATCCACTTTTTTTTTTTAGTGTACAATATCTCGTACACCAGCCTATTTAATCACTTGATATCAGGCAAACATATGCCACTCAGAACCACAGATGAGAATACTTTCTGACAGCACAAGATAATGCTTAAGGACATGTATCTCACATTATGGAATAAGTCTTCAGAAAAAATAAGTTACTTCAGCATGCCAAGAGCATCTCAGAATCCAGAGAGAATCCAAGGGATTAGATGAGGACCTGCTTTATAAATAATCATAAATTATTTCAAACAGAATGAAATCCTTTCCTTTACATCTGTAAAGCCTTGGGCTGAACTTATATATTCTAGCAATTTTTTTAAAGTGACAGAATTAGGCTATTTTTCTTAACTTGGAGGGAGACAAAAAAACAAACAAACAAACCAACAAAACAGAAACAGAATTAAAATCTAGCATTTGATTTGTATTTTGTCATTATTTACAGTAGAAAACTAGTGTCCTAGAAAGTTACCGTTCCTGCTTTTTCGCAACCTAAGATCTTGTAAAAATGTATATGGGGAAGCATTAACTACTGGTGAGACAAATTCACACTCTAGAATACGACAGGAACAGAAGAGGAAAAGTACATCACCTAGGGCCATTTCCGCAGAACATGGTTACAGAGCTATTATTCCACTTTCAACATCCTGTGGAATTCTGGGGTTTGTAGTTTACTGAAGCCAAAGGGCTCCCTGGCTGAGAATTCTAAATGTCCCTCCCTAAACTACAAACCCCAGGATTCCATAGGATGTTGAAAGCGGAATAATAGCTCTATAACAATGTACTGTGGAAATGGCCTAGGTATTCTAGTTTGTTGATGAGGAATATCAGGAACAAAGCAGTACATCACTTTATGCTTTGTTGCTGAATTACTGAATGCCCTAGAGTGTGATAACAGAATCCGTCTTAGATGTTTCATCTGTCATGGCTTACTCGCATACGAAAATAATTCCTTAGAGTTTTCATAAGCATCCCAATAATATGAGACTTAACGTGTGCTCTCTTGAAGATAATATTAAGTAGATATATAGCATTAGGTAGGTAAACAGTAGAAAGTACCACTGGGTTAAGAAAAAAGCCATCTCAAAGTCCAGTGAACTGCTTGTTTATCTCTGAAAAACTGCTGCAAACAAGGCAGGCACGATTTGCAAATAGAGGATAGTTATATGTGCTGTTACAGATATTTCAGTGAACACAAGAAGGAGATGTTTTAGTGGCAAGGCATATAAACACAGCACACTGATGGAAGTATATGTAACACCTTATCAGGAATTACACAGAAGGGCAAAATGGCAGCACCAGTGGGGGAGGGGAGGAGAGGAGTGGCGGGGGGAGGGACAGGAGGAGATGGGGGCATTATCACAATCATAATCATTATCATTGGAGCTACAAGTGTATTTGTCTGAAGCGGTTTTTATACATTTATATAAAGCAGACATAGAGTGAAGAATCTTCTTTGGATTGAATATTTTTGATTAGTTTTCCAATGACATACTTCAGTCCATCATCCATTTCCTTAGTAACTAGTCTTCTTTGCACAATATATAAAGAGCATTGAATCATTCTCCTCTTTTTTCTCTAGGTTTGCCTAGGAAATAATTTCATAGGATAGTTTCTCATCCCA
This sequence comes from Iguana delicatissima, assembly GCA_948472985.1. Classification (NCBI taxonomy): domain Eukaryota; kingdom Metazoa; phylum Chordata; class Lepidosauria; order Squamata; family Iguanidae; genus Iguana; species Iguana delicatissima. Next base: position 182,387 of record CAOKZL010000666.1, read on the forward strand.
GGTAGAGAATGAAAACTATAGTGGAATCAAGAATATGACTCACTGGCTCAGGCAGAGAGGAATTCTTGTGTAAGTGGGAAGTATCTTCTACAACTGTCTTCTTGCCAGTGTCTCCTTTTCCTGCAGCAGCATCTCGCATATCCCTTTTCCTACATGAGACAGGACTGCCCTCAGGAGCAGTTTTCAAGGCACTACAGCAGGAGCAAGGCAACAGGAAAACCCTGTTGTGGGAATAGTGCTCTACTCATGTTTCACTCAATCTTGTCACGAAAACATCTCTCAAGCTTGTATAACCATGACAAAATACTTTTCCGTGACATTAATTTAAGTTTAATGGAATGAAATTAATTTTTTGCAAACAGATGGAGTCACCATCTGAATGGTGACCTGTGAATTCACATGTGCAAGGGAACACGTCTCCCAACTCAAGAGCAAGCAAACCAAGAAGCAACATACATACACATTAGTGAAACTTGTGAAAGAAATGATGTGAGTAGTACTACTGACAAACAATGGTAATACCATGGCCTGAATTCTGCTGATTAGTCTCTTTATTTTAATTTTTTAAATATTTTATTATTATAAAGAAAAAAGAACAATACATAACAGAATAAAACAAAAACACCACATGAATAACATAAACGTGAAAGAGAGAAAAATCACAACACAAATAGCTTACATTACTATTTCTCTCCAGATCCTTTATCATCGTATACTTATTCAACATATTATATATCATATTGATTATATATTTTTATTTCATGTATCTAAATCTCATTCTCTTTGTACTTATTATTGCTATAATAATTTCATTCTTAAATCTATTCTTTTCAACTATACTTAACCTATTGCTAATACTATATATGACCCTTTTATTAACCATAAACTCTAACCCTAAATGTGAACCCATTCCCAGAGCCAATTATATTTCCGCTTACTCTGCTTTCCAAAATTGTAATTCTTCTTGTGGAGGTGTGATACTTCCCTCTTTTGCTAAAGCCTTTTCCACAAATATTTTCCATACTGCTTCAAAGTCATTCCTTTTCATTATCCCTTTTTTAACCTTGATTCGACATGTTAACTTATCATTGATCGCAATTTCCGCACTTCTGCTGATTAGTTTCAACTAGAATAAGGTCACTGAATTAACTGTTGAACAGTGAGTAAACACTTATAGATTCAATGGGTCTGGTCTAGTCAAGACTAACAAGATTTAGGCCAATATTTACAACGACTGAGCATGTATAATGGCCTCAAACGCCAGTGTATGTGGTAAACTGATATACGTATCAGCTAAGTCTTAAATAAAAAGATGAAAAATTGATGGCTATGGTGACAAAAACTCTGATTTACATTTGTCTTAATACTGCACTGAAACTAACTTAAGAGAAGAAACTGAAAATTAATCTCTGGTCTCCTGTGTATCTCTTCCATAACTTTCCTTAGCATAGTGTGAAATAATGTAAATACAATAAATAAATACAAAATATATCATTTTCAAACATCTTTTCCCTGATGCAGGAGGGGCGGGGAGAAGTTTAACTTCAAAATTTTGCATAATATATTTTTGGACATTTTGGTTCTCCAATAAAGATATCACTCTTTTGTGAATTTTGTATTTTGTTTGTTATTTTGCTGCATGAGCAACGTGGTTATCCTGAATATATTTCCTGGATTTGAGAATTTAGCCACAAGAGGGGAATCCTAAATGAGAGAGAGTTAAGAACTGGGATTTAACTTTTGGAAGTTTCTACCTCCAACGGAGGTAAAACTTTTTGATTTGGACTATAATTGGTACATTGAACTATACAAGACCTAAAAGTTTTTCCAGATGTAACAGCACAGAGATTTCTTGAGAAATTCAATATTCTTTGCATCTGAAAGGAGCCTGTGGTTTCACAGAGACACCTTGGATCGCAAGAGGAGTTACTTTAATCTTGTTAATGGAGCTTAAATTTAACTGTTCTTTATCTAAGTTCCCACACCACCAAGAGGGGAGTGGCCTCTGCCTGCACTGAGATCTCTTCAGATCATCTTAACTGGCAGCAGAAGTAACATCTAACACAAAATGTGGGCCTGTGACTCTAATACTGGCCATTTCCACACGGGCATATTGCCCACGCTAGGACATCCTCTCTTGGAGGTCTTCTTCACCATGGGGTGTGCTAGTGTGATGAATGAATGGGTTCCAGAGGGAAAAGTACGGTCCTGAACCAGACTGAAATGGCTGCGCGCACTGCATTGTTGTAAGGAGGGGTTTGGATTGTGAGGCGAGGATTGCTTGAACTGTGAAACTGAGAACACACGGAATGCCGATTTGGCTTGAGAAGAAAGTTTGCAAAACAATAAGGACTTGGCACCAACAGAATGTACTCTTGAGATGCACAGATCCAGAAGTGTGGCTTCCTTAATTGCCATCTGATGTTGCCTACAATGCATATCTTCTTTGATTGTCTTTATGTTTCACCCACCTTCATGAATTCATGATATTCAATGGTGATCAATACCTCTATGGTATGGTGGAAAGGCAGAGGAAACAAGGAGCCGTGAAAGCCTGGCTTGGCGAACAGGCAAGCGCTGATGTTTTGCTGACCTTTCTTTGCCTGGTTGAAGACTACTGAGGTGTTTGATATCTGGATGTGATGTATGGTACATTTCCTGACAGCATGACATACGACTAATTCTTCTGCAAGCAACCTTTTATTAGTAAGGTACAAAATGATATGAACTATTCTTTTAATTGCTTGATTGCCTTTATACAATGGAAGTCCTGGAACCCTAGCAACCAGGAAAACATGTCCTTTTTCTCAAGAAGTGAGAGACATGACTATAAGAGGGGAAGATTTTCAACTCACTTTCATGACCCTTGGCTGCAGCAGAGGGCATCCATACCTTCGAGGACATCTGGCCAATGTTCGGCGAAGGACCGTCTTGTGAGTATGAGAATGAATGTGAAATGTGAAATGTGAATGTGTGAGTGAAAGAAAGCTCTTGATACGGAAATGTGATTTTTGTATTTCATGTCTTAATAAATGTTACATGAATAGTGGTTAAACCCAGATCTGGTTTCCTATGTGTCTTCTGTTGGGATCCTATAGTCCAGGGTGGCTGAATTTCTCTCTGGGTCAAACGTACCAACAATCTTGGTCCATGACACAAGCGCAGTTAAAAAAAGTAAGGCTCTAGACCTCAAACTGCTCTAGCGCAGCTGCGGGGGTGGCGCTGCGAGTTTTATAAAAACCACCTTCGCAAGTGGTTTTTATAAAACTCACCTGCGCTGCCCCGTGGCAGCCCCCAGTGAAGTAGCGGTAGCACGTCCCTGCAGATCTGCCTGGGGGTGGGCTTCCGGCTGGCACGCTGTCCTGATTGGCGGAGCGCTGCTGGAAGCCACCGGCCGCCATTTTGGCAGATCCGCGCTTTCCGCAGGGACGGAGCAACCCGCTTGTGGGTAAGCTCTGCCCCTGCGTGCGCGGCCCCGTTTCGGCCCCCCCATGAAGAAAGGGCCACTGTCATTTTTCTTCTCCTGTATGATTTTTAAACATCTTTTGCTTGATGAAGGGGCCAGTGGAGCTTCAAAGGTTTGCATGACATTTTGTATATTTTGGTTGGCCAATAAAGGTATTGCTCTTTGGTGGACTTTGGATTTTGTTTTATTAAACATTTGAGTACAGCGAAATTGTTTTGGTGTTTGAAAACAACCTAGGTAACATACACACTTATACTAACTTATCCAAGTAACCCGAAAGCCTTTTTCTAGAAGGTGTGTTATCATTCCCAGAAAGTGTAACATAAAATGTGTTTGTAGATTATAATCAATAAGAAACTTATTTCTAGAAAGAAAACTCTGCAATACTAATGTCCAGTATAAAAACGTAAAAATATATAGAAATCTCTAGGAAAAAGGTAGCACTTATGTTGCCCAGGCAGTCTTGTCTACTGTCAAAATAGCTTCATTTTATTCACGTTAAATATTTTCTATTTACATTTCTTATAGCTAAGTTCTTTCACAATCATATTTAAGAAATACAAGAACTATGTTTCTTATAGTTAAATTCACCACATATGAGTGCTATGGAACAGATACACAACCTGCTTTCCTAAGCCTGATATCCTCCAGATGTGTTGATCTGCAGCTTCCAGTCAGTACAAGAATTGTAGTCAACACATCTAGAAGTTCAGGAAGGATGCTTTTTAATAACGCCAACAAACATTTATGTTGCATACTGAAGCTGCTAGGAAAGAACAGCAGAGGGAGCTTTAGCAGCAACTGCAAATAATGCCATAAAGAAATAACATAATTTGTATTCAACAGGCTAACTTACTCCAGCATACAAGGGGGCGTGGGTAAGCCCAATAGACTCTATCAGTCTGCAGCACTGCAGCACTTTACCAAATAAGTTTCAAGTGCCACCAAGTTACTTTCCCCCCCAGCGGGGCCTATATAGATTGTAATATCATCCAAGATGTGATGCTTTCCATTTCTGAAGCAGAAACAGGAATTACAATAAACATGTTGGCTTTTTTATTCAGGATTAATCTTTCAACAAATTCACCGCATCACAACCACTTTCATTTCTCAATTTCATTCTCGTCCCTTCCATTTTCTAAAAATATCTATTTGATAGTGTGCTAGGGAGATGCTAAACAAACAAGCCTGAGGGAAAAACAGATGCTCTCTCTATGAAAAACTTAACAAATATTATTTCTCTCAAGATTGAAAGCTAGTCTCACAATTATTCTCACTTCACATGCCATATAGCTGCAGTGTTATAGAAATACCAGACTACAAGTACTGGGGCACTCTGTTTCTTTCCCATAGAACTGGACATTATGTGATTATTTGATGTCAGTGTTTCCTCCAGACAGGTCTGCCACATCTTTCATGCTAGGCAGTTGATACAATTAACACAATAGATGTGTTTGCTGATCTGTTTCAGCACCTAAATGCTTAGTATGGGAAACACCAATGAATATGCTATTTCTGTATTATAAAATTTAAAGCAGGTCTCAAAAGTGCCACAAAAAAAGAGATAATGTTGCCTGACCTTGCCACATGTGGGGATTTAAAGCATACACATCCTTTCCTTTAAGCCAGAGGATTTGCTACAATAGAGATACACTGCACAAGAACGGTAGTGACACTGTACCAGTACCAATGACAGTTAAACCAATGCAAATATTTCACTTTCAGGATACTCACAACTACAGCCTCTTTGGAAGACGCAACTCCATGTTTGATGTGTCTTATTACGGCTGGTCAGCTATCAGACACCTCTGAATGAATTTTAAAAATGGCCTGCTATATATTCATGCCACTTTAAATTACTAAGAAGCATCAGTGTATGCCTGCTGGCTTCTTTTCAGGTCATGCTATATGGTATTATGCAAGCAATACAAGTTCAAATATGAACCTGGCTTCTTCTGTTCTGACAAGCCGGATTACAGCTGAACTCATTTAGCTGTTAATGTGCCATAAAGGTCTGTAAATCCCACTTTGCCTAGAATGACAAGAAAGCAGAAATTAAATCGAGGGTTGTGAAAGGATCCCATAGCTGTGAGATTCAGACTAAGACACATCCTCTTAGCACCACAAAACAGTCTATCAAGGAGTCTCCAACCCCTGTGAAAGTTCTTACCTATCTGGCATGACAGTGAAGCACAAGCATTTGGGTGAAGGTTGTAATTTTCCACAAATTGTTACCCTCTCCTGCAGTTATCTAGTGTTATTTACTACTTTTTATTATGCAGCTAGTCAACATTTATCAGTTTTAAATATTGAGATGGGGGAGCTTCTTGTTTTATTTTGTTTTGGTTACCATGTGAAGGCAAGCCAAATCCTGTCTCAGTTAAATCACCTAATTTTACTTGGCCAGCCAAGGTGTTCAACCTTTGAAGTGAACACATTCTGGGAAAATATTACTAGAGCATAGCTTTGAATTAGTAAATTACTGTTAAAAGGAGCAGTCCATGGGAGGAGCTGTCCTGTTAAAGGTGGAAAAAACAGAAAAGTAAAAGTAAAGTATATGCCTTGAAGTTGACTGTTGACCTACAGCAATCTCATGAATTTTGTAGGGTTTTCTTAGCCAAGGAATACTCAGAGGTAGTGTGCCACTGCCTTGCTTTGAAATACAGCATCCAGCATCCAGTCTTGTTTGGGTGTGTCCCATCCAAGTACTAACCAGGCCTGACTCTGCTTAGTTTCTGAGATCAGACAGGATCTGGTGCTTTCACAAACAGAACTGACCAAAACACCTTTCACTCTTTGATTTTAAGGCACTTTTATCGGAATCATTAAACATATCTCTGACCTTTACATATATTAGACATGAAAATCAAAAAGCAATAGGTTTAAAATAAGAAATTCAGCTGAGTCGATTTAATAAGAAGTCCCCAAAAAGAGGCTGTGGCATGAAACTACAGAATTTATTAGAAACTCAATTCCATTTAATCTGGACTTAAATCAGAATCACTAATATCTTTCACATTGCAAATGTTAAATTAGCATAACATATTTTAAGTTAGCATAAAATACCATTATCATCTATGAATGCTGTTGGGGACGGGTCACTACTCTTCTTCAGCTTTGCATTTAAAAACTGTAATCCCATGGCATCTCTTATATTCCATAATCTCTTGGGTTTTGGGCATATATCTACCAATGAAGCAACATTTTGTACATCTGACAAGGGAGACGTCTAAATTTTATGCCACAATAAATCAACTGATATTCTGTTTAATTTGTAATATGCCACAAGGTTATTTTAGTATTTTAGTCAATGCTGGGAATAAAAAAAAACAGGTTATGGTCATATATGAGCAAACAGTAACATTTCTACACATCTCAAAGAGGGTAGTGGTCTAGCATTACTCTTTGACAGAAAGGGATATATTACATGAGTCCAGATGTCAAGATAATTAAATATATTTATACTGGCATTTTTGTAAAGCACAGTCTATCACATCTGATCAGCAAAGATCACAGGTGCTTTAGGTAATGTTTAAAAAATTGCTTTCCAGAATACCACTAGGCAGCAAGTTCTGACATTGCTGTGGTCAGTGAGATATATATCATAAAAAATCCAGAAAGCTGATTGATCAACATAGCAAAGTCACATAACAATTAAGAACACATGCTCATCAATGCATAATTCCAAATTAAATACGAGATTCAACATTTACATCCCTCTTCCAAGTTTAATGATTCACAGAGACCAGTCTGGATACCGGCTTTGATGAAAGTGTTGCTTTTCTGCATGATGCCTCTCTTTTCACACAGTACAGAAACTAATTTATGACAGAACCTGGTGTCTTAGAATTGCATTCATTCAATACAGACAGCTTGGATTGGATCACTAGTAAGTTAGGTGAACTTAATTCCCACTGAAATCAACGGGACCTATGTTGTAATTAATGACTGGTATCTTGTCAGTGTTTTACGATGGTGTAAGTTTAAAATATGTTATCATAAGTCATCTTTTTAGTTGCTGTGGAAGTCAAATTCTCTACTGACCTCTCATAATGTCAAAAATCCCCCTCAACACCTACGTCTGACCTGCAGAAACTAAAGAATTCTTCAAGGTCTTAACAGAGGATGTCACTGTTTCATGTTAAGCTACAGGACATTATCTAGACTGTTCTCCCAAACTCCCTGCTCTCCTCTGATCACTAAATGATGATGGAGAAGTGTGTCCTGCAGATAAATGTGGATGGCTAAGGGGAGATGTAGTGTAATTCCACACACAGATTCTACGTCTCCATGATGCAGGATGTCAGCCATTGTGTCCCATTGATTTCAGCAGGATCCAGGTTCCAACCAAAGAATCTAGATCCAAGTTAGCAGAACCTTGGTATATATTTTTAAATGCTAACAGAACATCACATATAATGATAATGAATAAATTCTGAGAGTGGCTGGGTAAAGCAGTAGAGAGGCTTGGCTTCCCTTCAGCACCATAAGCACAGAGAAAATGGGTGAGACAGATAAAAAACAAAATGGAGATATGAAGTAGCAGAATTAAGATGGTCTCGAGTCCTTGAATGGATTAAAATCCACAATGGATTTTATCTCTGAAGATCAAATGTTGGCCTCAACGCCTTTGTGCAAGCCTTGTATTGTAAGAAGAGAGGAAGGCAGTGACTTTTAAAAAAATGGAGAAAATAGAAGCTAAAAAAATGCTGTGGTAATCACAGGTGAAACTGGAATCTGATTATAAAACTTGATACATATCACAACTTTGTCAACAAGAGATTTGTCTGGCAAAGAAATCCACTGCTGGAAAAAAAAAAAGTGATTTGTATATGGTTTTAATCATAAGTCCCATAAGTTTTTAAACTATGATTACAGCTACTTCTTTTTAGCTTCCATTTTCCTAATTTTTAAACCACAGATTTCTTGTTTCTTCTTCCTACATGGGGCAAAGCTGGAGAAAAGGTGGCCTATGCTCCACATGCACCTCTTTCTCCATCTCCTCAAAACCCCTCTGAATCCCATTTTTTTCAAAATAAATTGGGTGCCTCCAGGAGTAGCAAATGACTTTATTTCCAAGCCATCCAATGTTAGTCCCTTCTCCCAGAAACCCACAGATTGAACTGGTGACTTCCAGATTGGCAAACCAGCCGATTTTCAGTGATTTCAATTTGCACCCATCCTACACTATGCTATACTTATGATTCCGATTAGTTATCTCCTGGTTCCTTTTTAGTAAGAAAAATAAAAAAACACTTGCTTTGTTCTTAAAGTAAGATGTAGTTCAACTCTGACTACCAAGGCATGGCACCATAAAATAACTGGCCCTATCTGGGATCATATGTCACACCTCCACTGATGGTTGAGGAACCTGCACAAAAGCTTTGAAGACAGAAACCTGGTGAGGTGTGGAGAGAGGTAATCCAAATCATTTAGGGCTTTGGAACTTAAAACCAACACATTGTATTGAGCTTAGCAATACGGCAGAATAGTCAGAGAACATATAAAGAAGGTCTGTCTGTTGGAAAAGTCTCCTAATTAAAACACATGGGCAGAAGCAAGTCACATGAAATGCTCACTTACAAAATGCTATTTAAAAAATCCTACACCGATCAATTTCCACATACTGTTAGCACTCTTCAACTTCCACTGGTGCTAGCAAGCAAGCAAGCACAAGGTCTCCAGGCTGGCAAACAGCCACTCTTTTTTTTTTTTTGCCTGCTGATTTGCAATTTGTGCTGCATGCACTAGCTCAGGCCACCAAAGAATGCTGATAGGTGAAAGAAAGAAAGATCAAATGAAGGTGATGAATTTTATTTTATGCTGTCACTCTTTAAAAAGGAGTAATAATTTTGACCTAATAGCCCCCATGTCAGAACATTGACAGTATCTTGTATAAGATACTCTCTTTTTCTTACACCCCCTCCACCCTAACCATGAAGGAAAGCAAGAGAATCTCCCGTAACATAAAGAGACAGTTGTCTTTGCCTGGAACTAAGCCCATAAATCTAAGTACAGTTCAAGTCACATTTTGAATGCAGAGATCACATATGGCTTGATATTGCCATGTTCCAAGGACAAACAAGACAGGCAGAGAAAGAGAGAGAGAGTCAAAACTACTGCAGAAGAACACTGGAAGTAAGCAACATATTCCTCTAATTTAAAATGCAGGGAAGGAGTGGGAAGTAAATTCTTCTCATTAAAAATTTAGCATTTGAGTCTTAGATACTGGCAAGGTTAAAGCTATGTTAGTCTTGTCTTCCTGCGCCTCCTTCTCAGCCATCACTGCATATAAAACAAGCATTCCTTGAGGGGAAAAGATGCTGCTTTGTCAGACAATGTGATTCAGTGCACTATATATATGTATCTAAAAAATTCCAGTGGAAGAAAAAAAGGGAAAAATTCTCCCACATAAAAGATCACCCAGAGCAATACTAGAAGCCAATTTTATTAAGTCTTCAGTAGGAAAGAAACCATTGCTATTTGGTCTTAGATTTTTAATAATTACTCTGAGGCTTTAATCCCATCTACATCTAAGTGTGAAACACTAAGATTGTTCTAGTAATGGCAGCCCAGATTCTCTCAAGACATTGTATCACACCAATGGCAGAGGATGACTGCCACATCACTAGCTCAGCGAATCCACCTTGGGTGTTAGTTCTAAATTTTAAGGAGCTATCTGAGGTCTTGACCCTATTTTGAGGATGAGTTCAGCACTTTGGATAGCACCTTTAAACTTTAGGTTGCATTTACCAGTCTAGTCACATGGGAGTCATTAGTCACTACTGCAGTGGTTCTCAACCTGTGGGTCCCCAGATGTTTGTGGACTTCAGCTCCCAGAAGCCCCAGCCACTATGGTTAATGCTCAGGGCTTCTGGGAGCTGAAGTCTAGAAACATCTGGGGACCCACAGGTTGAGAACCACTGCACTACTGCATCATAAATGAGAAGAAGAATTCCTTTCTTCCTTATTGGAAGTTTAAAGTCTAAATCTCTAATATCCAGGACTATGTGTCAAGCATGAATCTCATACCTCAGCTAGATGCAATTAGTTGAAAATTCACCATGATATGCTTTTAAAAACATTATAGAAAGAGCAAAATTGATCCATAGTGATAATGCAAGCATTTCTCTTTTATGTAACACATGAATTTGTTCTCAGGTGTCTGGAAACAAGGTAATGCAGAAATGGTGGTCCATGAAATCTTTGTGTAGGAAAGCTCTGAAGAGGAAACTGAAAAAGGGAGATGGAGTAAGGTTTACGAGGGCAGCTGTTCCAAGGACAGGGAACTGGAGGAGTATTGAAGGGTAATGAGCTGGTAATAGACAGACGTCACAGGAGGAGCCAAATAAAACTAAAGAGAAAAGGAGAATAAAAGGAAAAGGAACACAGTTCAGAATTACATGCTATATAGACAAATATCCAATTCTTAGATTTGTCTACTCATTAACACCAATGGAACAGTTGGAAGGGCAGCAGCTGAAGACGATCAGTGGGATCAAACTTCTTTCACTACTGACTTTCAAAGCAGTATTTTAAGGCATGGATCAAAGGACAAAAATTATTCCCATCTAAAACAGTTGTCTGATTCTCAGTGTAAGTGTCTATGTTCCTTTCTATAGGATTTAAGCACTGAGATGACCAGCAAAGCAAAAAGATTGGGCTGGCACTATAAGTGATATCTGTTTCACACCTGCAGGATGGCTTAAGGAAAAAATAATTAAACAATGTTATCACCTCTGGCCTCCTGATTACAAAGATGTTATTTCAATGTAAATTCCACCGAAATTGACAAGACTTACTTTTCATTACCATGTTTTGATGCAAGAGTTAATTTGCCAGTTTGAGAAGTTACTTACTCTGCACTGTTAATTGCTGTCCATATATATTTCACACATTGCTAGTTGTAACCGTCAAGCAATACCTCCAGTTTACCCTTTGTTAATGTTGGTGAATCATTCCAAAGGGCAGACTCTAGTTGTCTTACCTGCTGGTCTTCAAGAGGTAAAGCAATAGCAATAGCACGTGTATTTCTATATCGCTTATCAGCTAAGTGCTCTCTAAGTGGTTTACAATGTGTTAGCTAATTGCCCCCAACAAGCTGGGTACTCATTTTACTGATCTGAGGAAGGATAGAAGGCTGAGTCAACCTGGAGCCTGACAGGATCAAGCTTACAACCTTGTGGCTGCAGTACCGGCATTCAGCCACTGCACCACCATCATCAGTGGCATGGTAGTTTGTTAGACTAAGACGCTGGGAGAGCAGGGTTCAAATCCTTGCTCAGCACAGAAACCACCAGCTGACTATGGCAAGTCATAGTCTCTCAGCCTCAGAGGAAGGCAAAGGCAAAACCCCTTTGAACAAATCTGGCCAAGAAAATCCTGTAATACAGTCACGTTAGGGTCACCATAAGTCTGAAATGACTTTGAATCACACAACAGCAGTCTTGTGCAATAATGGAAGTGGGATGTAATTCCATAGTGTAATAAACCAGTTCTGCAGTAAACATTAGAAATGCTCAACTTCACATTGTGGAAGGTAGCTCATGAAAGCTCAAGGAGGAAGGAGGAGAAGGAAATCCCAATGATAATTTGTATAGGTGATCTGCTTGCCCTCTTCGGCATATTATTGTCTGTATTTGCAAAGATACACTTACAAGAGAGCCTGTTCGTTTTCATTTTGCAGGCCTGCTGCCCTGTCAACATAACACTTCAACAGTATAGAAAAATAGAATGTGAAAATAGACTGCAAATGGAAAAGAGGCACACTGAGGTGACACCAGATGGGTGATGCCTGGGGCACTGGACAAAGGAAGCCAGAAGAGAAGGACGAGAAGGAAAGATGAAGCAGCATGTGGAGGGGGGAGAATGAGCACAGTGAATAAATACAGACATAACAGAATACAACTAGAAAGAATCAGAAAGTGAATGCTCTCTGATAAAGCAAAAGAATATAATTCTGTATTTACCAGTTTGAAAAACAACAACTCAAAACAGATTTGGGAAGTCTGAGCAAAATAAAAAGAATCCCAATTCAATTGGCAATAACTGTTTTTCACCCCCACAGAAGTTTTACCTCCAAACATTAGTCCTACTACATCAGCTCTTCCTTTTTTATTGTAGTAGCTTACCTTCTGACCAACATACAGCTGAAATATCTTCAGCCCACTGAAGCCAAAATTGTAGACTTAACCAGTTTGGTCCAAATAAACAATGGAATAATTTACCCAAATCTATATCTATATCTTTATCTATCTATATCTGTATTTCTTTAAAAGCATCAATTTCTATTAGTAAATTAGGCGAAATATTCTCATTGTAATCAATAGAAGAGAAAAGAGCTTAACTTTGTCTGAATCATGCTCAGAGCTAAAATATAACAAAAATTTAAGAGGTAGTTACCTGTACAATATGTAAGTATCAAATAGCTGCTATACATAGTCATGATCTAAATTGTTGTATTGTTCTAACTGTATTACAATAATCTAGTGTCAGAAGTTTGTTGAATACTAACTTTTATGAGTAATTCTTAACTTTTTAGGAAGCAGACAAGAAAGGGTAGAAGATTCTAACATTCACTTGTTGACGTAAAACCCAACCAAGTATCTTTGGCAATCTTTGTGGATGATTTGACAGAATGAAATAAGACAGAATGAAACAGTCTGATTTCCTTGAGCAAAGAGGAGATAATTAGTTATTGTTGAACTTGAAATTAGCTGGTTTGGTCTGGAACAGTGGTTCTCAACCTGTGGGTCCCCAGATGTTTGTGGACTTCAGCTCCCAGAAGCCCTGAGCATTGACCATAATGGCTGGGGATTCTGGGAGCTGAAGTCCACAAACATCTGGGGACCCACAGGTTGAGAACCACTGGTCTGGAATATGAATTTGGAACACTCAGCACAAATCAAGCCCACCCCTACCAACATTTGTTTCCTTAGTCCAAATGTCATTTGAGTTGGAAAAGAATTGTCCTTCCCAACCTGCCCTCTTTCCGATTCACCCTCTTTCCCTGACATTTTGTATCCTGCCCCCTCCTTCCATTTCCCCTTCCAAGCACCAAGGCTGCCAGGAAATATAATTTTCCCAGGGCACTTGGTTGACAGGACAAAGGCCTGGATCTGCTGGATTAATTATTATGCATCAGTTTATTTAAAGACTTTTTATCCTGCCATTTTGTCCATGCCCAAATGGTTCTATAGGCCAATTTAAAATTTAACTTTAAAAATATATATCAAAGGATTTATAAAATATAATAAAGAACAATAAATGAATAATAATATAACCAAAGCCTCCTTAAATGACAATAGTGTAAAAAAAGCAGGAGTGAGGGAAACAATGGACATCTTGTTTGAGCAGAGCTCCCAAACCTTAGCTTTATTGCTGAAAGGGCTCTGCCATCATCGTTTATAATACAGCCATACATCAGGCTATCAGCTTTAGGCAATGTTTCTCATCTTTAAATATCCAGCTCTTTATGACCGTTATTCAGCTGCACTCCTACAGCGTTTTTTCAATGTAGCTGAATTTCTTGAAGCAGTTCTACTACAACTCTGAAAATTCTGAACGCACAATGTGTTGGGCTGAAATTTTTTTCTCCTCCATTTAAAGTGTCCACCTGTCATCTAAATATGACAGGAGCACTGAGGTCTCTTGAAAGTCCTGTTGTGTACTCTTCCAAAGGACAGATCTGCCCAACTGCAAATTATTTGAGATCTTCAAACATTCAGTGCAGTTTAGAATGCATAGAAGCTCTATCTGTGTTTGCTTGCTCTTCACATGTATCATGTGGACAGAATAGCAAATCAGACCTCTGGGCTAGTTCTCTGACACCTGCTGCTGGTAACAATGTTAAGAGCAAAAGCAGTGTTTCAGCAAAAGATGAATGGTTCCACCTATGCCAAGCAAACACGGTCAAAGCTTAATAAGCATGATTAACATCCTCGTCCAGTAACAGTTTTGATCAAGCTGATCATGCTTGAATGAAAAATCAGCCTACAGGCAACTATAGGGTGGAAGAAAGATGAACAAGCATATTTGAAATGCTGCTTTTTGAATTCATGGGTAATTGTTGTTACTGTAATTTCACAGACTGGAACCAAACTGTTCTGGTTACCTCAAAACGCTGCTACTCAAAGTGGGGTTTCTTGGACCAGTGCCAGTTCCTGAGCCACTGGCTGTAAAAAGGCTGGTTTTACAATGTTACTACTCCAGAGCTTGGAAATGTATTTTTGTTGGATTCCCAGCCACCTAGCCTGGAGATTCTAGATGCTGTATTCCAGTATTTCCAAACTTGGTACTGTATGCACAACATAAAACCAATGGATATTTTATGCACTGACTTGAATCTGTTCAGTCCTCCTATGTTTTTTCTGCCTCAAGTAAATGCTATTTAAAACAGCTGTTATTCTGCATATATGGATGCTATGCACATCCATGTTTGCGTTTTCCTGACACGAATGACAAAAGAATTAGAAAGGACTGCATAATTATCCTTGAAAGAACACAAATGAAATGTTTGACACGGTAATGCAAATCTATTCTCCTTGTGAAACCTGAAAAGTTTTAGAGCCAGCCAAATGTTTTCAGTAGCTAAGGGGTATATTTAAAATTCAACCATGATAAAATTATTTTCATTGTTGTTGGTCATCTAAATGCTTGCTGACATTCAGTTAATCTTATTCACAATGTATTATGCCTTAGCAAAAAGTATTAATATATTCATATTGGGTATTCAGGGATGCTAATTTGTGAAAAAGAAGGAAATATTTTTAATTCTGAGCTAAGGGAAAAATGTTTTATAGCCCACACTAAGTGAAGACTCCTTTACTTGTCCTCTTATCTGTTCAGGCAATACTATGATTAGACCAAATAAAATCAGCCATACTATCAAGAGTTCATACATCCTCAGTGTGATACGAGCCATAGTCACTGCTTGTAAAGAGTATCCTTCTGCTCTTTACATAAGCCTAACAGGTCATTTTTTAAAACAGTACGTTGACACAAATTAAACATTAAAAATGGCATTCAGAAAAGAATAAGGAAGCGTTCAATCTACTAATGGCCTTAATAATCACTGTATTTTGACCAGAAGATTTCAGAGAAAGGTCCCAGCATGAAACTATCAAAGTAAAATTCAGGAACCAAACTGACAGTTCTAAAAGAGGGTAAGGAGTCATGTATCCCTCCACATGTTATTGAACTGCAAGTCTCAAAAACCCTAGCCAGCATAACTAATGATGAGGAATGCTGGAGTTTGCAGTTCAATGATCTCTGGAAGGCTGCATGATTCCCACCCCTGCTCTAGAAATAGCAGGAAACAAATATATAATGGGTTTATGCCTATATTTTCTTGTTTTACCTGCATCCCTTGACCATGCTAATTAACTATCTGCTAGTATGAATGATTCTCACATTTACTAAATCTTATAATCATTTGTTCTCCAGCTTGCAGTGTCTGTGTGCAGTTAGAAACAATAATTTAGACAGAAAAGGGAGATGAGACCACAATGGAATACACATTTCCCACTGCAGAGACCAGATGTTTGGCCCCACAGCTTCAGAACCAGACAGGACAGAGGTTTGGGTCTTTGGAATGTAACACTTTTGAGAAAAAGGGCTGGGAAGCAACACAGACAAACACAAGGGCAATGTGGTATAAGGGCAGCAGTCTCATTCAGGTAGCCCTCTGCCTAAATTACGTTTCTGGGTTCATTTTATCAAACCACATCTGACATGCCTTCCAAATGCTTCCTTGTCTGATCCTAACCAGCCCCTACTGTATGCTGCTTTAGTGCATGAATGGAAATTTGAGACTAAGTGCCATTCCGCACTATATTGTTACAGTGCTATTATTCCACTTTGAACATGCTATGAAATTCTGGGGTTTGTAGTTTACTGAGGGCAAAGAGCTCTCTGGCTGAGAATTCTAAATGTCCCTCCCTAAACAGCAACTCTCAGGATTCCACAGGATGTTGAAAGTGGAATAAAAGCACTGTAACAGTGGTCGTTTCCGCACTAGCCTGTTATAGTGCGATGATTCCACTTTCAACATCCTCTGGAATCCTGGGGTTTGCAGTTTTGGGAGGGGCTGGCTGGCCCCTCCCGAAACTGCAAACCCCAGGATTCCAGAGGATGTTGAAAGTGGAATCACTGTGCTATAACAGGCTAGTGTGGAAATGTGCAGTGTAATGCTGAAAGGCCCTGAGACAGTGAAAATTGTTCACACTTAGACCTTGTATATTTGCTGTATGCATTCCCTTGGTAACTGCTGCCCCTTTTCTTTGGAAGCCCTATGATCAATTGAAGTTTTAAGATTTGCAACACTTAACATCTAGGAAATGAAGGAAAACTTAATAGGAGGGCAAAATTTCTATTTGGAGGAAGGTAATGCTGTCACTTTGCTCTGCCCCCTATAATACTGTCCTGCCCAATTCCGGGTATTTGTGCAAATAATACAGTACTGCCTGTCATATATCTGGCAAAGGCATAAGAACCCCACTTTAACAGAAAGGTGACAACTCTACAGAGGGATTGCTAGTTTCTCCACTGGTGGTAGTCCTTCCATTGCTTTAGTGTGCAAGTAAGTATTATGCATCCCTCCAGATGTCATTGGATTACATTCTAGTAGACCTAGCTAACACAGTAAATGGTGAGTCATGCTGGGAGTTGCAAGAGGTCCTGCTGTGAGGTTTGCTTATGATCTGCAGAAACTGAGGGAAGGGAAGATCATTGCCTCTCTCTGCACATGCTGAGTGTCTATGTGGAGACCAAATCAATGCAGAGGCATTACTAGGTCACTCAAAGCTGCTGAAAGCAGCCATTCCCATGGTCAGTGACTCATTAGAAACAGGTGGGTGAGCCCTTAGCAAAAAGCAGCACCAGATCATGCCTTTCTACTCCACTCATACCTCAGAATAGCTCCCCCTCTCTTTTAGCGGTTGCTGTCTTGCTATCTCCCTTGAAAAATTCACTGGGTCAGAGAGACAAGACCATCATCAAGAGAATACCCATCAAATAGAGGGAGTTGCGCTTGAATTCTGTCTGCTGTTTCTGTTTGTTTTGCTCTATCTATCCTAGCTCTCATCTTGCAGGAAAAGATCATGAATATTTGGCAACAGGTAGAGTGGAACAGCTGATATTTCTCAATGGAAGGAGATTTTGCTCTTCATTGACTTACACACTGGGGGCTCACCTGGATTTGGAAGCATTGCTTCTCCTTAACGGGTTGTTAACATGTAGTTAAAGACAGAAGAGAACAGGAAAGGAAATCTGTGGCTATGGCATTGGGGGTGCTTCATATACCTTTTTCCTTGGAAGATTCAGAGTATACATGGAATCATACACCCCTCCAGATCCTGTCAGACAACAACTCCTACCAGATGTAGTCAGCTTAGCCCATGGTGAGGAATGCTAGGAGCTGTTGTCCAACATCTGGAAGACCACCTAATTCCTAATCCCCAAGCTAGAGACTGACAGATGTAGTACAAGATCAGCTTTAGGGCAGGATCTTGGGCTCTATCAAGCCCTCTAACTGGTTTAATTACGTGTGGTGTTATATCTTTTCATCCTCAAACACAGTAGCAGAGATTGGATCTTAGCTGATGTTTTTGTATAAGTCCTGAGGTGCGTTACTACTAGGCATGGAAAGAATATTCCAAAAGTAGTCATATATATATATATATATATTTAACTTCAAGAAACCTTGATGAGAAGATTCATGGACAGAAGAGAATCTTCACACAGTTTAGGGCTTATGTTGCACAAAATTGGCATGCGGTTGTTTTGTGTGGAAAGCAGATTTTTCTGCCCAGGAAACAGCATTTTCTGTGCAGAAAATAAATTTGTTTCCTATGCAGAAAAGGCTGTAATTAGGGATTTACTCTATGTGAAATTCACACATGGTTGATTCGCAGACAAAACTGCATTTTCTGCACAGAAAATATCATTTCTGTGGAAAAATATTACTTCCTTTGCAGAAAATATAGCTTTCTATGCAAAACAAAGATATGCAAATTTGTGTACAATGAGTGCCAAATTGCAAATCAGCTTTGAAAACAGTGTGGTTTTTGAAGACTTTTTTTACAAAGTGAAGGAAATGGCTAAAACTACTTGTTGCTTCCTTTGAGAAGGAAATTAATAAAGAACGACATCCCTAGCTAATACTCTTTTCTAACCTGGGCGTTAGCTTTCGATGACCTGTGCAAAATGCTTCCATTTACCGGAAGTCTCCCTTATGTATTCTATATTCTTTAAACATGAAAACAGAACAATGTTGCCCTGTTTTTCACAGCACCTCAGTATAAGTGATGTCTGGGCTTTTACCTATATGTATTTGCAGGTTTGACAAGAATAAGCCTGCAGCTAATTGGAATCTTCTCCCCATTATGGCTGTATAGATAGACAAGAAGATATATGGCAGGAGGGTAGTAATCTGGGACATCCTACAACTGTCAGTAAATGTATATTAACTTAGGACACGACTTAGAAAGCACTGAACTTTGAGCAACCTAAGATTCTAATGGAGCTACATGTCACACAAACTCCATTAATTGTTTTTTTTCCTTTCCTACTAGCAATGTACTCAATTCAATCCTGATGTAAATCTTTGGCCATTTCTGCACTGCACTGTTATAGTGCTATTATTCTACTTTTAACATCCTGTAGAATTCTGCAGTTTGTAGTTGTCTGAGGCCAAAGAGCTCTCTGTCTGAGAATTCTAAATGCCTCTCCCTAAACTGCAAACCCCAGGATTCCACAGCATGTTGAAAGTGCAATAATAGCACTATAACAGTGTAGTGCGGAAATAGTCTTTGTCTTCCATCAGTGGAGGAGGATTTGCAATCCTCCTATCCTTGCCTAGGAAGGATACCTATAGGACAGAATCACACTGTGAGACCCATTATAATATATCTCACAAAATGCCTCTTAAGGATTATTTCTTTCTCCTCTGTCTAGGTTGAGATCCATTTTGGTGGGAATCTTTTACTCAAACAAACAAACTTCTTACACACTTTGTAGATGTTATAGAAGTACTAACAACAACAGTGACATATACAGGAGGCAAGTTATATTCATAACAAAAGATCACTGATTAATACTTAGCACATTTTGAATATTCAAAACATTTAAACTGTAATTGTTAAAAAACACATGGAGGAAGTTGAATGCTGAGAGACATGCAGAGTCTATGGAACTAGTTCACCATTTTCACTTCATCTGTTCTCATTCATGCTGATGTATACCTTGCATTTCTGCTCCCACGAAAGTGGTATTCTGTTCACTCCCCTTTTGAAACACCATGGAGTTGAGATGGACAAGCAGCTTTTGGCTGGTCCTCTGCAATGTACCAGATCTTTGAATGTTCAGCTGGAATACTCAAAACAAATCCCTGGGATGGAAAGCCTCGGTTATTTAAAAGGATGCTTGAAAGACAAGATTTCTTCCCTGCCTGTTACTTCATCTTCAAGGAGAAAAAAAACATCATCTTGTGTGCCAGGATAGACAATGGAGGCATCTCCCTATAGGAATCTGACAATTAAGTAAGGACACTTAAGTAAGCATCATGAACACAACTCCCATGGTCTCTTGTAGAAAAAGACTCTTCCAGCATCACTGTTCTTGTAGCATATTCACTATACTGTCTATGGTCTGGGAGAGTGAATAGATTCAAGGGAAGTCCCTGTCATCATCTACCTACCATGATATGTGCTTTTCTCCTCGGGGAATGGGCAAGGGGTACCAGTCACTGGAGTGCATGCGTGTGTGGGTTATCCACTGTTTATATTCTTGAATTACCTCCTACCCTTTAGGCTCCTCACAAGAGAAAATAGTACAAATACCTTCTCCCTCAAAACAAAGTCCTCCACATTTCTCTATGCAGGAAATAATTTAAATCTAGATATAAAGGGACAATGAATTTCAAACAAAACAAGTGGATAATCTGAGGCTTTTGAATTAAGACCTTCTATTCCAGAAGATGGCAATAAAAAGCTTTGATTTTGGTTAGCAACTACATGAGAACTACTGCAGTCAGTAGAGTTTAAAATGTTACCATTTCAGAGTTTCTTAATGATGTGCACAGCACGAGTTTCTACACCAGTCAACCAATTTTTATAATGCTGACGCACATCTTATATTTTACTTAACTCGGCATCAGAGTTAAAGACGAGACTATGCACCTGCCCTCAAAGGTAACCTCAGCAACCTTGATTTGCATCACAAGAGAAGAGCATAATGAAACCAGAGTACAGACCTCTATGCTGTTCTGTCGCTCTGAAATAGAGCACTTTTAATCTAGCACTTTCTCTGAGCCCTATGTCTACAATACAGAAGCACTGACACATTGTCAGAGATGTGTTGATGTTGTGGTGATGTCAGGGAATTTTTAAGAAAAGAACAGAGAGGATTAAATACCAAAGCTCAAAAAGTATAGAGAGTGCAAAATATTTCTTAAAAGAACATGTAAGTATAGTATGAATTGTAAAATCAAATCATAACCCCACAAGCAGCTCTTTTATAGTTTTTAAATACATTTATAAGTTAGGCTACACAGTGATATAAGTTAATAACCTACAACTTGTGAGACAGGCATGGTAAAACATCACTCAAACCTCTCCAGACTGTACTGTCAGAAATCTGAACTGAATGTTTGACTCGTCTGTACTGTACCACCAGAAATTGTCAGATTCAGACCTTGTGAGGGACTACCACATCATGCAAAATAGCAGATATGCAGTTTCGCCCATTTACAAATAGCAGTGATAAAAGAAGCTGCAACTGATGGAGCAAGATGGAGCTTGCAGTTACACTTATGTCCTGTTGGTGAGTAGCCTATAGCTCATTGATTGGCCAGTGTAGGACCAGAATGCTAAACTAGACTGTCTTATCTAGCAGGTGTCTTTTTAATGTTCTCTTGTATTTCGTAGAGGAACCCTCTCAAGGCCTGGATCTAGAAAGCAAAGTAATGGTTAATCTCCCATTGTTCCTCCTTTGTAATAGGCATGAGTTCAACTCACATAAGGATGACAGAATCCTACTGATCCAGATCACAGATCTATCAAGTTCAATATTGCGCTCATCATGGTAGTTGTTATGTGCCTTCAAGTCAAGTACAACTTATGACAATCCTACCATGAGATTTTCTTGGCCAGATTTATTCAGAAGAAGTTTGCCATTGCCTTCCCCTTAGGATGAGAAAGTGTAATTTGCTAAGGTCACAGAATGAGCTTTTATTCCTAAGATGTGATTTGAACTCTGGTCTCCTGAAGTTCTAAGCCAGCACTCAAACCATTACCAAAAGCCCATGTCTTCTTCTAGCTCTGTAGTATCTGGCATTTCTGAGCTTCCTCTGAATATGGAGTTTGCATATAGTCATTGGGACTAATAATTGCAGATGTTGGAAAAGTTATCTTTTTGAACTCCATTTCCCAGAATCTTCAAGTCAAGCTCAGTGACCAACGCTCATTCATTTGCCTGATTCCTCTATAAAGTAATCTAAATTAGTGACTTTCCTCCATATAATGAAGAACTGCATAAATTCATTAATTATTATATCCTATTCTCAAGAGTATTTCAATTTTAAAATAATTTTTGTTTGTCATTTATTTTATGGATTGGTTTGTTGCTACTCTTAAACTACTTATTTGGAAGCAAATTATTAAACTCAACACTGAACTGCAGTTTTGCTCCAAGTTTACAAAAGGAGGATGCAAGAAGAGCCCAAAAGCCACATACCTGAAGCTTCCTGTCAGTCTTCTGGAGATGTGTTTATGGAGCACAAGGATGCAAAGTATAGGACAAAACAACATTAAAACATAATGGACAGCTTCTCAAAGCTATACACAAGAACTGACTATGCATATCAGGGCTGGCACAGCACATTTTGGAAACTGAGAAAGAGGAAAACATATCTTCTTTCCTGTACCACATGCCACAACCAACCTCCTCCCCTATTCCATATACAGAAGCTGACCAGACTGAAAGCTGAAACAAAGAGGAGTTGGGACTTCCTTCTTTGGATGTCTTCAACAAACTGGATTGCTATCTGCTGGGGATACTTTAACTGCAGATCCTGCCCTGAGCAGGGAGTTGGACTTGTTGGCCTATGAAGCCCCTTCCAACCCTATGCTTCTATAATTCTATGATATCTCAGAATAATCAAAAGATTTCCTCCTCCTATATGAGCCTGCCTAGAATTTGATATCCTCAGCAGAAGTGCTGGCACATGTCTCACCAGTTCTTGAGGCCAGGTTGGTGAGTGCACAAAACAAGGCTTTTGCTGTAGTAGCACCCCAGTTGTGGACCTCTTCCCAAGGAAAGTCAGGCTGGTTCAATCTCTTTTGAACTTTTGGTAGGCAACAATCTGATAGACTGCATTGCTTTGTATGGACCTTAAAACCACAGTTGGCCTTTGGTACAATTTGCTTTGTATGAGTTAAAACTTTTTAACAGCTTTGTTTTGTTTTTCAAGAATGCTTTCATTTATTGTGCATTGTTGCTGGAGCTCTAGCAGACACAGGCCCTTTCCACACCAGGAAATTAGAATGGGGGAGTGTGCCCTCTCACGGAGGTCGTCTGCACCTTGGAGCGGACTAGGAGTGGGCTACTTACCGGAGATCCGCACCTCAGTCCGCTCCAAAACGACCCCAAGAGGTCCTCCAGTGTGTTTTTGAAAGACCGGAAAAAACAGGTCTTTAATTTCCTGGAAGGCGCCATTGCATTCCTGCTCCCTTGTGCAGATTTGCAGGCTCGCACCAATGCGAGCCTGTGATCTGCAGAGGGCAGGCTTTCGGAGTGGCGAGCTTCAGCGGTTGGTCGGGACCCACGACCAACTGGAAGCCGCCATTTTGGAAGCTGGAAGCTGCCATTTTGGAAGCCGGAGCTGCCATTTTGGAAGCTGGAAGCCACCATTTTGGAAGCCGGAGCAGTGCAGATCTACAGACCTCGCACTGCTCCGATTCGCCCTAGACCAGGGAGAAGGCCTGCGGAAGGGCTTCAGGGACAGTCCATGCTGCTTCGGACCCCAGAAGAAGCGGTAGGTAACAGCACGGAGCGATTCCCTCGCCTTGTGCGGAAAGGACCTAAGAGATAACAGGAAACATTCTAATAAATACATAATTAATAAAATGTGTTGGCATTGGGAGGGCAGCCAGCTAGCATGGTGTGGTGATTTGAGTGTTGGAATACAACCTTGGAGAACAGCGTCTGATTCCTCACTTGCCCATGGAAACCCACTAAGTGACCCTGGATGCATCACACACTCTCAGCCCCATAGGTTCACCTTAGTACTGCCATATGTCAGAAATGAAGGAGCACAACAATAACAACAGGAAAACATCCTCAACCACACCTGGGGTCAGCAAACTAGCTTAGGGATGGAAAGGCAGGCCTTGTGCACACATAGCTTTGGGCTCCATAACCTTGCTGCCACTCTCCATCCCCACCGTGAGCTTGAGGAGGTCATTTCATTCTACCTAACAATCAGAAACCAACAATCAGAGCAGTCTTCATTACTGTATTCTTACAAATGTCCTTGTTAATGCTTAAGGAGAAGACAGAGTAGGCTGAGTGGTTGCCCAGATCAGGGGGAGGTTAGTTATTTCCAAATGTTTGAACCTATCCCAATCCTACACTTGTTACCGCAGTTTTCTAGCCCAGACTTGTGGGATACCAGATATCATTTTGATATCAATAATTTGGCCTTCCTCACCTATTCCTTCCCATGTGCTTGCAAGGCCCCCGGAGAAGCACGCAAACGGGCTCAGTCGCTAATTGCTGTAATATTCCAAACAAATACAGGCAGGCCAGAAATAGCCAGACTGCTGCTGCAGGAGACCTCAAGGCAAGTACCATATTATGTATGCACACTACTTACAAAGAACTCCCTGCCCCGAGCAGGCAGCTTGACGAGCCGAATAATCAATCGTCAAGCCTCCACGTTTGCATACTGGCTACCCTATTGACAATTTGGACTTAACTCAATCACGCTAAATTCTGACCTTTCGGAGGCTTTGTCTCCAGCCTGAAACTCACTGTTTTCTCCAAGTATGGACTAGCCTATGGTCACATTTTCCCCTATAAAACCCCCTAACTTTGAGAGCTTCCTTGGATCGCTCCCGACTTCCATAAAGCCTTGCCGCCACTTTGCTTGGCGAACCTTCCCCTCAGTCCCACGTACTGAGAACCTTCATATCTACAAACTCTATTTTCAGACTACCTGGGCTTCAGGACAGGTGCAGTATTTCCCATACCAAAAACCTCCTCTCAAAATCCCTCTATCCAACTCCAACCTTTATTTTTCTAGTTATCTGTGTGAGTGTGCTGCATACACTCATCTGATTGTATTTTAATAAAGACAACAATTATTATTTCACTTCTGTTTGCTCCTTGACTCGGCCTGACCCCGTAGACGCTGGGTAAAAGATTTCGCTCCGTTGCCCTGCTTCTCGTATTGCTAATTTGTGCTCTTCGACTAATTTCCCCAACTTGTATAATTTGGAGAGCATTTAGGTGTCCCTCACGGGACCCCCAGAAATCAGCGTAACACACTGGTCCACACATCTGGTTCAATAGTCAGTATAAGACCTGTGAAACTCTCACACTCTAGACTTAGTTATGCATTATGAGGGCACAAAATGGGATATGTTCTCTGGATTTTTATTCTTTATTTTAAAACAATCTGTTTGATTGGAGCAGCAGCACTAAAAGAGGTGATGACAGACTATCTGGAGAACCCTACGAGGCATAGTAATATTTTAATTAATTAATTATATTAATTTAACGAACAATATTTTAAACCATTTTTCTTACCCAAATCTCTCTCCCTCTCCTCTTCCCCTGTCTCTCTCTCACACACAAACACAGAGTTGCTGTTAAGTAACACAAGCTAAATAACTCAGGTACCCATCCTTCCCTTGCATGGGCAAACATGAACAGAAGGGTTTAAGAAGCCTTTCTTCTCCTGACCCAGTCTCTCATTGCAAATAATGGCCCCAATGCCTACATTGTATATATAAAAAAAGAAAAGTTAGAGGGAAGAGGGTTGGAATCATGTGAATACTTGTATTTATGTACTTCATTGTGCTGTGATTTGGGCCACCCTTCCACTGTGCCCAATATGCTTGTCAAGTATGTCAGTATTGCTGTGATTTTATATATATATATATATATGTGTGTGTGAATATGTACATGTGTGTATAAAATACATAAAATGTATAATCACTGTTTTGATAATTCACTATGTATGCTTCTTATACTATAAAATCAGATCACACACCAAAGTAAAGTGCACTCAGGTATATCTGAGAAAATCCTACTGTCTGATTCTGTGCAAAACACAAGGGTACCATGTTCCTATAATGTACTCAGATTGTCAAAACGAGAGTTCAGGAAAGTTACTTTTGGGGATTACAAATCTCAGAATCCCACAGTCCACAGTCCCACTAAGGTAAGATTTGCACTAGGAACTACAGCTTGCTCCCTTAGCTACTATACGACCCCTGCCCCTTATCAGCTAAAGGGCAAAATGACTCTGTACATGTGGCTCAAAGATGTATACTGCCAATAATTCACCATTAAGCCCCTACTGTGTAATCACGTGGCTTGAAGTTCTCAAACAGAAAATGCTGCAATCATAAAATACATTATTCTGTAAGAAGTACAAGAACATAAAGTAGGGACAAATGTTAAAATGTTAGCTTAATGCTATTATGGATCAGAGAGTTTCTGCCTTCTAAGTAGAAGCAATTCTCTGGGTACAATTCCCTAGTGTGAATGTAATTATACTATTTTTTTAAAAAAAAGATAATTATGACATATGTAAAGCAATTCATAAGAAAAAATCCCCCATGCTCACTCTTCTCACGAGGAGGAATCAAATCCCCTGCAGACCACATTCATTATACGGCTGAGACTGTAACCTTGTTTCTGTGGAAGCAACTATCACTGACATTCATTTAATTCACATCCAAGCCTGAATACTATTAGTAGTTTCAACTAGAGCAGACATATTGGATCTACCTATTTGATCCAGTCAGTTCATCATCTCTTGATTCAATGGATCTATGCTTGTTGGAATTACTCAGGTCGCAGTCAGAAACTAACTGATATTTGCTTAGTAGTAGGGCCAAGAATCATGCAGCCCTCCAGATATTGTTGAATGGAAAGTCCTTGCAACTCCTTCCAGTGTGGCTAATGGTGAGGAATGCTATGAATCTCAGCAGAACAACAGGACAGAGACAACATCGGTAGGGCCTTTTCTACAGTCTAGCAACAAACCAGCATCTCCTTGGCCATTTCCACCTTACACTGTTATAGTGTTATTATTTCACTTTCAACATCCTATGGAATCCTGGGGTTTTCAGGTTGGGGGGGCATTTTGAATTCTCAGCCAGAGAGCTCTTTGGTTTCAGTGAACTACAAACCCCAGAATTCCCCAGGATGTTGAAAGTGGAATAATAACGCTATAACAGTGCAGGGAAGAAATGTCCTTTGTGGCAAAAATCAAACCAAATGCAAGCACTCATGGTAGGTAGACTTTTTTTCAGTTAGTATGGTCATGGTATTGCCTTTCTTTCTTTTCATTACTATGGGCTCAAATCCAATTGCTGATATCACCTAGAGTAGAGCCATTCAACAGTTGTTAAATGTGAAGTCAATGCTTGTGTAAATCTCATTTATTCAATGGATTTATTTTAGACAGGACTAGCAATCAAATATCCTCTTTGTTTGTGCCTAAATTAACCACACACCAAAAGAATCCAAGGGAAAAGAATTTGCTAAACAGTTCCATGGTCATTTTCATAAAAAAAAAATTGAAGTCAGTAAGCAATCATACTATACATGATTTTTAAATTAATAATGGCTCAAATCCTCTATGGCAGTTATGAATGTTTAACCTAGAATTATATATGCACAATCAAGTTCCCCAATCTCCACTTATCAGGAAGCAGCTGCTGCAGTCAATGAGGGTCTGTTTCCCTGTCAGTTGGGAAGCAGCTGGCAGATGTTCCTACTCACCCCTCATGTGAATGATCTCTAGCATAAGGGGAAACTGCTGCAGGGGTCCTGCTTTTGTCTGCTGCAACAGAGATTGCTCTCAGGAGGAGGTAGACATGGCAGTCAGCTGCTTCCCAAGCAACAGAGTAACAAGCCTTCATTGACTGCAGTGACTACTGCCCAGTAAGTGGGGATTGGGAAGGATGGGCTGGGATTCACTGAGTACTATCATAACTTATGCATATGTATCTCCTACAGGATTCTGTCCAATGTATATATTATACATCTAACTGAATTAGAAAAACTGCTGTGTATTATTGTAGTCTTCTTAAAGGTCCTTCCTCTGTTTTGACATACAGGTATCTATCTGACGGATTAGGGACCAGAGCACTGACAGAAAGTGGAATTGTTTGAAAAGCAGAACCCAATCTTTCATCAGTTTTTCTCCTCTTGCCTTCTTCCTCTATGGAACATGAGAGTAGTATAGTATTCCCTCAAGTTTCCTATAGGAAGGGGGAAGAAATATGGCGTAGCGATAGGTCGCTCACTCGCACAGCTGCGAGAAGAACGATCAGTGCATAAGGTTTTATGCCCATTTTGATAGAGAAGAAACGGGGTAACTTTTCCCCTCGGGTGATGGATTAGGAGGGGCTTGACATAGACCGAAGACAGAGGTTAGTTTCCTGAGAATCTTGCTAAAAGAGGGGAACAGACATCAGAATTGAAGGTCAGAGAGCCACCATGCCTTTTGCATCTGCCAAGAGTGGTAAAAGCTATGCTGCAAACGTTTAACAAGTAAAAGAAGGATGACAAGTAAGTAAGATTAAACTGAAACTCAGGGGACAAAGGGAAGATCCTTCACACTGAGAACGCCTTGTACATTGTGAATCTCAGATAGAGGGGATAAGTCCTGGGAATTCCGAGAGAGAAGCTAAGACGCAGTTAAAGTATTGGGAGGAAAAGACATGAAAAGATGAAGATGGAAAAGAAGAGGAAGTGGTTTGAATATAATATACAAAAGAATACAAGACGTAAAAACATAAAAACTGATATATAATTAAGTAAGGAGCTAAACAATAAGGCTCAATATATGGGAATACACATAAGGAATAAAAAGACTAAAAAATAAAAACAGCCGGGTGCCTGTAGGACACGAGACAGGAGAGCGGTTGTTGGAATGTAAAATTGGACTTACAGCACTTTAAGGAAGGACGACGGGGCAACTGTATAGAACTGTATTGAACGGAGGGGTGTAAGAGAATAAGAGTAAAGAGTGAGGGGAAAGTGGACAGAAAGTGGACAGAGAGTGGAGAGAATAGAGAAAGAAGTGGACTGTGGACTGTGGAAGGAGTAAGAAAGTGATGGAAGAGAATGGGGGTAGAGAACGACTAGAGATGAGGGAAACAGAAAACAGAAAAGCAGGAGGAACGAAACGACAGTAAATAACATCGAAGGACGGTAAAGGGAGAAATTGGAGAAGTGAGAGGAGAAATAAAGGACTAGCATTGAGTCGACGAAATTGAAGGACAAAAATAAGACTGAACTGGATTGTGTCAAATAGAAGGTTGGAGGAAAGTCGAGGTGAGACTTTGTGAGAGGAAGATTGACTGCGGCGAAGGAAAAAGAGTGAGAGAAAGAGGTGGAATGCAGTGCTTGGCATCAGAGGGAAGGGAAGAAATAAAGGAAAGAAAGAGAGCTGGAGGAAGATAGATAAAGAACGATTGGGGGAAAAAAATAAGAGATTGTGGTAAAGAACATTTTTCCCTGTCCGTGCCTAGCAGTTAATTGCTTGTTTTTGTGGAATCAATGAAGATTTCCTCAGGGAGGGGGTGGTAAAGAAAGGGGAAAATCAAAGTATTATAAAAACTGATAAAGGTGGGAAATTTGTATGTCTAAGTAAATATAGCACTGAAGGAAAAACGTAACTTTGCTTGAGATATATATATATATATATATATATATATTTGGTAAGGGAGATTTTGATACCTGAAAGTTGAAAACTTTTTAAAATTACTGAGATAACTGGGAAAGGTGACAAAATTGGTCTGTAGAATTTAACTGGTGTATATGTTTCACTGAAACAAACGCTGCCAGGTGGAAAAGAAAAGATAATATTCAAGGTTGGAAGACAGCAGCAGGGGTTGACCTTGGCTGAAGTGAAATAATAAACAATTAAGTTAACTCATTAAAGGTAAGTAGGAGAGAGGGAAACTTAGTAAATACTGCCATCTGGTGGTAGTTAAGATATTACTGCACACACAAAAAATTGAGGTTGATTAGAAAATAAAATATAAATAAATAAATAAGTAAATCAGCAAAAAGCATATAGTTATATATATATGGGTAAGAGATAATATAAATAGATTGAATTGAGAATTAAAGGACAAATCAGGTAATTTTTGTAGAAACTTAGGATAAATAAATAACAATTTTTAGTTAGGTATATGTTTTAAGTAGTAAAAGTATTAAAGTGAAGATAAACATTAGTTGATAACTTAATAAGAAATAAATAATACACACTTTTGGATATAAAGGAACCTACTGATAAGAAGAAATAACTGAATACTGAAATTGGTGGAAGAGAAGGAAAATTGGAAGAGATGGCAGCAGGAAGAAGAAAATTGGTCCAAACGAAAGTTCAGACATTGTCACAAAGGAGAGAGTCAGGAGAATTGGACCTATATAAGATGTTATTGGAAGAAGTAAAGAAGATCCGGGCAGATATGTGGGTAGAAATGAAAGATCTTTCCACAGAGGT
Source organism: Iguana delicatissima (assembly GCA_948472985.1). Lineage (NCBI taxonomy): Eukaryota > Metazoa > Chordata > Lepidosauria > Squamata > Iguanidae > Iguana > Iguana delicatissima. The sequence continues at coordinate 212,605 of CAOKZL010000666.1, forward strand.
CAAGAAAGAAGTAAGAGAGATGAAAAGGGAAATGGAACAATTCACACAGAAGTTAGAAAAGGTAACGAAAGATGTGAAGGACATGAATAAAAGGGTGGAAGAAGTACAAGGAAAAAAAAAGCTTAGAGAATAGAACGGAAGAACTAGAAGGTATAGCAGAGCAAGTAGAAGTAAAAACCACATTGGTTGAATGGAAATATCATGAGAAATGTATGAAGATAAGAGGAGTAGAAGAAGAGGAGGGGGAAGATATCTATAATAGAATAATCCCAGTATTGGCAAAGTTTTTGGACTGGACATAGGAACAGATGGACATTGAAATTGACCAGATCTTTAGGATCAACTCTTTAATTGCGTGTAAAAGAAAAGTCCCAAGGGACATCATGGTGTATTTTGTCCGGGAGAGGGTAAAAGAGTTGATCATAGCTCAGAGCTATACGAATAAGCTGATTGTTGATGGAAAGGAGTTGAAAATTTTTAAAGATGTACCATCTCAAGTACTGAAGAAAAGAAAGGATTACCACTTTTTAATACAAGAACTCAAGAGTCAGCAAATAACATACAGATGGGCAAAGTTAGAAGGAGTTGTATTAACATATAATCAAAGAAGATACGTAATAAATACAATAAATAAGGCGGAAGATTCCTGAAAAGACTGAAAGAAGAAAATAGGAAAAGACAAGAAAAGACAAGAAAAGGGACAAAAGATGGAAGGAAGAAGAGAAAGAAGACAAGAGAGAGCAAAATAAAAATGGAAGGCAAGATAAAAAGAAGATGAGGGAAATAAGAGAGCAGAAAAAGGAATGCGAACAATTAGATATTCAACAAGAACAGGAGACAAAAGAACAAGAACAAGAGGAGGTAGAAGAACAAGAAGAGACGGGAGAAGAGATTGCACTGGAAGAAGAGGCTGTATAGGAAAAGAGAGCACAAAAGAAGAAATTGAGATTTTAAAATGAGGATAAAAATTTTATCCTGGAATATACGAGGGATAAACTCAGTAATCAAGAAGAAAAGAATTTTTCATTATTTAGAAAAGCAAAAATGTGATATATACTGTATTCTAGAAACACATATAATGAAAACAGAGGAAACATTTTTGGAAAACTCCAAAATAGGATATTTGTAACTGGTATAGACAAGAAAAAAAGAGGAGTAGCAATCTATGTGAACCCAAAATATGAGACCACAGAAATTTTAAATGATGAACAAGGAAGATATACAGGGGTAGAAATAAATATATTAGATATAAAAGTATTAGCGATAGGGATATATGGTCCATTGGAAAATAAAGGAAAATTTTATGGGAAATCATAGGGAAAAAGATATAGAAAGATATAGAGATATAGAGATATAGAGATATAAAGATATAGAGATATAGAAAGCAAAGAGTATAAAGAGATAATAATTATGGGGGATTGGAATGGGGTTGTAGATCCGGAATTGGATAGATCAAAAATAAAGAAGCAAATAAAACATAAAGGGAAGTTACCAAAAATTGCATTCGATATGACAGAAGATCTAATGTTGGTGGATACATGGCAAAGTTTATATGGATTACAAAAAGAATATACATATTTCTCAGAAATTTACAAATCATGGTCAGGATAGATACGATATGGAACTCTAAAACAATAAGTAAATACATAAAAAAATGGAAATACTGCCAAGAAATATATCAGATCATAGCCCTATGATAATAACATTGGAAAACAAGAAAAAAGAATTTAATTGGAGGTTAAATGAGAATTTACTGAAAGAGGAAACAATAGTAGAAAAAGGTAAGGAGATTCTGAAATGGTACTTCATGGAGAATTTCAATAAAGGGGTGCATATAGGAATGGTTTGGGAAGCGGGAAAGGCAGTCATGAGGGGTTTTTTTAATACAACAAGAGGCAAAAATGAGAAAAGAAAAAAGATTGAAAGAACAAAAAAATAATAAAAGAAATAAAACAGCTTGAGAATAAATTGAAAATTTCCCCGCAAAATAATAAGATTGTAGAGAAGATTAAAGTGCTACAAAAACAAATCTCACTACAGGACACTTATAAAATAGGAAAAAAAATTAAATTGGTAAAGCAAAGGAATTTTTTCTTTGCGAATAAAACAAATAAATGGTTAACATTTAGAGTTAGAAAAGAGAAAGGGAAAAGAATAGTGACACAAATAAAAGAAAAGGAGAAGCTTTTAGTAAAACAAGATGATATAAAAACGGCTTTTGAAAGATATTATGCTAACTTATTTGCAGAACAAGATTCTAACCAATGGGAAAATGAGAAGATAGAGCAATATTTAAAGGAAGAAGGGAATTTAATAATTACAGAAATTCAAAGAGAAGAATTAAATAAAGAAATAACTAAAGAAGAAATTTTACAATCGATTAGGAAGCAAAAATCAGGTAAAACACCAGGACCAGATGGTTTCTCCTTGTTATACTATAAAGTATTTAGCGAACAACTGATAGACCCATTATATAAGATAATGAATGGATTAAATAAGGAGATACGACCACCTTCATGGGGACAAGCTAATATTACGGTGATTCCAAAAGAAGGAAAGGATTATTTAGAAATAGAAAATTATAGACCCATTGCACTTTTGAATGTGGACTACAAAATATTTACTGCTATATTAGCAGAAAGATTAAAAAAAGTATTACAAGAGATAATACATCCTGATCAAAATGGATTTCTACCAGGAAGGGCTATAAAGGGGAATATAAGAACATTATTAAACGCTATAGAATATTATCATAAACATAACAAAAAAAAAGGCGGTTCTCCTTTTCTTAGACACAGAAAAAGCATTTGACAGTGTGAATTGGAAGTTTTTAGAAGAAACAATTAAAGTACTAAATTTAGGGGAATTTTTTTTAGAGTGGATAAAAACAATATATATAGAACAAAAAGCACAAATACTTATAAATAGAGAAAAGACACATGAAATAGAAATTAAAAGAGGTGTAAGGCAAGGATGCCCACTGTCACCATTGCTATTTATATTAATATTGGAACTACTGAATAATAAAATTAGAAGAGAAAAAAGAATACAGGGAATAAAAATAAAGAACGGAATATAAATTAAATGCGCATGAGGATGATTTGGTGATTATATTAGAAGATCCGTTGAATAGCATAGAAATCTTAGTCGACATAATAAAAAAATTTGGAGCATTAACCGGCTATAAGATAAAGAAAGAAAAAACAAATATAATTACAAAAAATATAAGGAAAGAAGAAGAAGAAGAGTTGAACAGAATAATGGGATTTACAATAGTTAAAAAAGTGAAATACCTAGGCATTACAATTACAAAAAATAACGTAGATCTATACGAAAATAGCTAAAATAAAGTTTGGAAGGAAATAAGGGTAGATCCCAAAAAATGGGAAAAATAGATTTATTGTTATTAGGAAGGATTGCACTAATTAAAATGTACATATTGCCTAAATTGAATTTTCTATTTCAAAATCTGCCAATAATTAAGAACGAGAACCCTTTCAAAGACTGGAATGGAGATATAAGAAAATTTATATGGAAAGGAAAAAGACCCAAAATAAAAACAAAAATTTTAGAAGATACAAAAGAAAGAGGAGGAATGGATCTGCCAAATCTAAAATTATATTATCATGCAAATAATTTGGAGTGGATAACCAGTGGATTACATTAAGGAATAATAGAGTGTTAAATCTAGAGGGAGATGATTTAAATTTTGGATGGCATGCGTATATCTGGTATGGAAAAGCATCAATTGATAAAAATTTTAAAAAATAATATTTTGAGAAAAGTTTTGATAACAACATGGATGAAATATAAAAGACAATTATACTTGAAGATACCGTTGTGGGTTTCAGTACATGAGGCATTTTATAATAAGGAAAAACCAAGAAGAGGAGAATGGATAACATATAAAGATACACTAAAAATACAAGGGGAAGAAATAAACTTTAAAACCCAAAATGAATTATAGATAGATGGCTGGGGTACACATTGGCTTCTAATTAGACAACTGTGAGAGATATAAGAAAGATAAAAAGGAAGAAGGGTTTGAAATAAAAGAAAAAGAATTTGATAAAATATTAGCATCTGGAACAAAACATAGGGTAGGTCAGATATATAAGATTTTACTTACAAGACAAAATGAACAAGAAGTAGTGAAAACAACAATGGTAAAGTGGGCACAAGATATAAGAGGTGTAATAACAATGGAGCAATGGGAAAATGCCTGGAATACAACTTGGAAATTAATAATACCAGTTAGTTTAAGAGAAAACTACTTTAAGATGTTATACAAATGGTATATAACACCAGTACAAGTAACAAAAATGCAGAAAAATGTAAGAGATATGTGTTGGAAATGTGAAGAACGGGGCACATTTTATCATATACGGTAGAAATGTAAAAGAGCTAAAAAAATTTTGGGAAATGGTACATAGTAAAATACAAGAAATGTTAAAAATAAGATTTGATTTGATACCCCAAATTTATCTACTTAATATGATAGATGAATTAGGCATTGATAAATCACAGAAAAAAATAACACTATATATGATAACAGCAGCAAGAATATGTTATGCCCAAGTGTGGAAACAAAAAAGTATACCAACATTAGAAGAGTGGTTGTTTAAACTGTTTGATATGGCTGAAGCAGATATTGTGATTGAGTCGTTAAAAGATAATCAGAAAAAGAAAGTACTTGAAGAATGGAAAATGGTATTTCCTATATGGGAAAAGTGTTGGGGGAAAAAGGCAATATTATTCATAAGTTAAAAATAAGAATTAAGAAAACGTATTATATAGTGAAAGAGGTATTATAAGAAAATAATGTCTTAGTAATTCAAAAATAGTAAAATATTAAGTAATTTGGAAAAAGGACTAGGGTTGGAGAGGTGAAATAAAAGGTGTAAGAAACCTATGAAATATATGTAGTTGAAAGAAGGAAATAACAGATAAGGTAGCAGAGTACCCCAAGTTTCAGAAAGAGGGAGGGAAGGGAGGAGGGAGACCTTGCACTGGGGGATTTTGGGTGGTGGGAATTGACAAGATTGTATGTAGAATTTATTATATGTATGTGAGAGATGTTTTTGTAATTTTTATACTTTTTCAATAAGAGGGAGAGTTGGCACTGGGAGAATTTGGGTGGTGGGAATTGATAGGATTATATGTAGGATTTATTATACGTATGTGAGAGATGTGTTTGTAATTTTTATACTTTTCTCAATAAAATTATTTAAAAATTAAAAAATAAAAAATAAAAAATAAAAAGAAGGAAGCAAGAAGAGAAGGATGGACAAGAGAACACACCCTGTATCAAAAGAATGGTATAAGTCTATAATTTAAGATGGTTGACAATGTTGAATGCTGAATGCTGAAAAATGAGTTGTTGAAAAGGAGGGGATGTCTGTATATTAATATAACTGATCTTAAGTGAGATATAAAAGATTACCAGAAATTTGTCATCTCTTTCTCCCTTAATTGTATACTCACCTTTAAATTCAATATGTTCCTAAACTATTATCAAAGTTTCTCAGTCAACCTTACAGGGTTGGATCAATTTCATTTAGAAATTTTCATTTTTAAAGTTTAATACCTAGAGGTGCTCTCAGCAGTTTCTTCAGCACTGAATTACTTGTACAATAAAGTCAAAGGTCAAGAAACAAAGTTTCTTCCTAATTTCAAGATTTTGTTGATGCTGAATAAACTTGCACTTGGAATCATATGATCAATTTCTTATACATTCCAAACTTCTTTCAACCAAAAACAAAATTTCAATTTGCACTTTTCCTATAATATACAGTTCACATGCATGCTTAATACAAGCTTAGTATTCATTTATCTTTTCTCTATTAAAGTGAAAAGGGAAGACATTTCTGCCTTAGAGGTCATTTAGACAGGAAGGCTTTGAAGATGGTTCTGTACATGCTGGTCAAATAAATTTCCAATTAATAAGATCTTCTTAAAAGTCCTTAAAAACAATCAATTTGATTTTTTTCAACAACAAATTAACTGTTGATTTTGAGTTTCTCAAATGAGGACTATATCTGCCTTCCTTACATACGCTTATCAGGAACAAAAAGCCCAAGTGAAATTAACGGGATGCACTTCCAAGGAAATATATTCAGTGGTAAGATATGGCAACACACTAATATTCTACAGTTTTGAACTATGACAGGAAGAGAGTGACTCTTTCATCACTTACACCACAACTACATTAGAGTTGCTAGGTATCCTGTATTTTAAGGGCTATCACTTTACAGCAATGCCCCTAACTCCATAAAAGAATTGTTCAACAGCAAACACTACCCACAAATGCTTGTTTCACACTCTGCTGTACCCATGACATCAGCTCTACGAAATGGCCATCCCATAACTCTTGATCCTTGGGTTTAAGAGAAAGTGGCCAGTGAATCACCATCTCCACACCTCTGAAGTGTTGAGTGTTCCCAATATGTCCTCCATTCAAGGTTGGAGCAGAAAAACAGGCTTCTGGGCTGCAGCTACAAGATGTTCAAAGCTAGCCTAAGTCAATAGAGGTCATTTCCACACTACACTGTTATAGTGCTATTATCCCACTTTCAACATCCTGTGGAATTCTGGGGTTTGTAGTTTACTGAAGCCTAAGAGCTCTCTGGCTGAGAATTCTAAATGCCCTTCCCTAAATGCAAACCTCAGGATTCCATAGGATGTCAGAAGAACAGCAGCATTACTACAGTGTAGTGTGGGAATGGCCATAGATGAGTAGAGACAGGGAAGCAGGCTTCTCAGGAACTTTCTCAAGGAGACACACACTCTTCTCCTTCCCTCCCAGACTGCAGAGACAATAGGGTGTGACATAAGGGAGCAACTATGTCTTCTGAGTATCCCAGTTCTAGCCTCTTGTCTCTTACTCCATCAACTAGTGGCTTCCATGTCACTGGAACAGAGATGAATCTACTCTGGGTTTTGATCCATCCAAGGTCCTGAGTGCTATCCTTAAAAAAAGATTCAGCACCTTAGATAGGTCCTTCAAAATTCTAAAAACATGGAGGATTCACTGCCTCACCAACATCAGAGCCACCAGCTACCACTGTGCACATTTTAATTTCTTGTCCTTGAAGTTTGTTGCCTCACAAAGAAAATATTTGCTCCTTCCTTGAAGCAAAATATTGGGACAGGAGCAAAACATTACTTAGGGAAGAGAAATAGTTTCAAGCCAGAACACAACAAACTACTCACTTGCAGATTATGTACTTAATCACAGGACTATGATTCTACTTGAACTCTCCAAGGTTCAGTCCAAGGGAATCCTAGGACTGGGAGTTTAGGGAGGAGTATTTAGAAGTCTCAGCCAGAAGGCTTTAGTCCAGTGGTTCTCAACCTGTGGGTCCCCAGATGTTTTTGGACTTCAGCTCCCAGAAGCCCCGGCCACTATGGTCAATGCTCACGGCTTCTGGGAGCTGAAGTCTGAAAACATCTGGGGACCCACAGGTTGAGAACCACTGCTTTAGTCCATCACCAAGCTAGAAAACCCAGGATCCCAAAGGAAGTTGCTCTGGCAGTCAAAGTGGAACCATAGTATTATAATTCAGTAGTGCCAATGAGCTTTTGGAATACCTCCAGTAAGAGAGAAAACCCTCTGTTTAGGCATTGGTCTGTTACAAATGGGCAAATGGAATGGAAGAATGGAACTGATTCTCCCTGCAACTTCCTTGCGTTCATCAAAATCTGTGAACAAAGTTCACACAAGAACAGTGTACAAACATTCACAAGCCCTCCACAGATTGTCTAGCAGGATGGCAGGGAGGGGGGAACATCTGGGTAGCACGCTCTGCTCCCAAATAATATGCATCTCTTCAAATTTGCCTTTGACATTCTATCAAGTATGAGGGGCTTCTACTTTTGGGATGCATGCATTCATTCTACATTGACAGAAAGTCCTGAGAGGGCTAGATGTTTGGGTAAGCATGTAGAAGTTGGGAGCTATGAAAATGTCCTCCCTTCCACTTTCATGAGTTCATTTCTCATGAAGACAGCCAGCTTTTGAGAGCAGAAGATTAAATGTGGTGTCCAAAAATACAGAAAACAGCCAGGCCCACCTCAAGACAATGTGGCTGGCTGTTCAGACACAGGCAAAGGCCACATCTTCTCCTGTTTTGAGATGAATCTCCCTAGGCTTCACCAAAACTAAAAAATCCTGTGACATTTTAAAGACAAATACTGTCTTCCCACTACTGGGGAAAAAAAAAATACTTTTGGAGACTACAACTCCTAGCATCCCATGCCATGCTGGAGGGGGAGTTGTAGTTCAAAAAGTAACTTCTCTAAGCTCTGATTTATAACGCCATTAAGAGTCCTTCGACTAGAATCCAGTTCCTCAGATCTAACGAAACGGGCGGTGCGGCACGAAAGCTTACGTACAAAGAAAGGTCTTTTAAAAGGCGCAAAACTTTCACTTCCTTGGTTCCACCAACCCAACACTGCCATACCCTCTAGCCTTTCAGCAAAGAAAAGAAAGAAGAAGAGCGAACGGGCCGGAAAGGAGGGCGGGAGCAGCGGCGCGGGTAGGGCAGGGCAGGGCAGGGCAGGGCAGGTGTGACCCGGGCCAGGGGCGCTAAGCGCGGCTACCTCCAAGCCCAGCTTCTGCTTCAGCACCAGGGCGGCGCACAGGTAGCCGGCGCGGCCCACGAAGAGCTCGTCGGAGCCGCACTCGAGGAAGGTGATGGGGGCGCACAGGTCGCACAGCGCGCGGAACTTGCCCAGCGGCCTAGCCCAGTCCGGCAGTCCGAGCGCATGGTAGACCAGCGTGGCCACGGCGAAGACGCCGGCGCCGCCCAGCAGGAAGGCGGCGCGGGTGTCGGCGTCGGCTTCGCCCCACTCCTCTTCATAGCGCGCGCAGGCGTCCACCAGCTTCTTGGCCGCCCTCAGGTGGGAGTCCCGCGCCTGGGCGAAGAGCGGGCACTGAGAGACGTGGTAGAGCATGTAGGCCACGCCGGCCGCCCCGCCGTACAGCCCGCCCTGGCAAGCGCCCAGGCCGGCCGCCGCCTCGCCGCCGCCCAGCTCGGGCACCTCCTTGAGGATGCGGTCGATGGTGGCCGTCACCAAGGGCGCCACCGCCTCCTTGCACTGCCCGGCCAACAGGCTGCCCTTGTAGTCATCGAAGCGGTTGGTAAAGCAGCGCTTGCTCTCCATGCCAGTCGCGGCGCGGCGGCGCTGGCTGTCGACAGGCGAGCAGAGCCGCGGCGGTCGCTCCTCACACAGACGCGCGCCGGTCTCCCTTTGCCCTTTTGGCGCGCCCGCTGGCCCAGGGATGCCCCAAGGAAGCGGCGGCGGCGGCGGCGGCGCCTCCTGCTTCTGCCCTGCAGCCGGGCGCTGTCTGCTTTGCTGGCTCACCGACTGACTGACGGACAGCGGAGAGGAGCGAAGCCCCCTCGAAGAGGTGTGCTGGCCGCGGGTTCCTCTGTCAGCCTGATCAAGCAGAGGAAATGGGAAGCCACAGAGCAAGGCGACGAACAGTTAGGTCAGGTACTTCTCCTCCCCGCCTAAAGCAAGTCTCTTCGCGAGCACGTCTTGCATTTCCTCTCCCCACTGGGTGAAACGTCGGCGGAAGAAAAGAGCCCCCTGCCAGCACCACCGCCTCCTCGTCCTCCTCCTCCTGTGGAGATGGAGAGGCAGCCGCTCTCCCCTGAGCTCTTGAGAGCCGCCGCCGCCGTCACGCTGGAGAGAGGGTGGCCTGCCTGTGCCGGGAGAATGGACCTCCCACTCCTTTCCTGCCGCCGCCCTGCTCTCCCTTTGGACTCCTCGGAATCGGGCGTAGGGAGCGCAGAGCCGAGAGAGAATGCCACTCTTTCAGGCCGCAAAGACGTCTCATTTCTAAAGCTTTGCGACATAGATCTCGCCCCCAGCCCGCAATGAGTTAGCAGGTTTTATTGTTGCAGCTGAATACAGGTTTTTTTTTAAGCGTGGTGTATGTAGTTAGCTAGAATAATAGGGAGGAGAGACCTTTTCTGATAAGGCACAGAAATTATTATTTATTTATTTTTTTACAAAAGAATATTTACATTTTTACTAGAGAGGGCAATGTATCCCCTCTCGCTATATGCCACCGTACATGTGAAACATCAGTAGTTGTTACGATGGGTATTTTTAAAGAGATTTTTTTGATAACTTAAAAAATTTTTTTTAAAATCCGCTAAAGGCGTGAAAAATGAACAAAGCCTCTCTGAGAGCCCTAGCTGTGCTTCCTTCCTTGCATCTCCACCACGGTTAAGGCACAGCACATGCTTGCGACTCCTTGTCCTACTTGCCTTGAGTGGTGCATCAAGGTGACACAGAGAAGTTCCATCATCTACCACTAGGGCTTTCCTTGGCAAACTGCTACTCTAGGCAGTATCTTTGGTACATATGGTGACAATGACCTTGCAGCTGTTTTAAAGTCCAGTAAAGTCAGAGTAAATTTTTCACTGCAGATACTCAACCATGTTGTTGGTGCTGTGTGCCTTCAAGTCACTTCTGACTTATAGTGACCCTAAATCAAACCTATCACAGGGGTGTCTTGGCAATTTTTTGCCTTTCTCTGAGGCTGAGAGAGTGTGACTTGGCCAAGGTAGGTTTCTGTTGCCAGGAATTCAAACTCTAGTCTCCCAGTGTCTTCATCTACCAGTCAAACTACTATACCACACTGGCTGTCATAATCAAAAAATGCCAGACATTATTTACTATGAGTCATCCATTTTAGATAAATGTATTAGTGCCACAGATTGATACTACTGTATATTGGTTTGGATTGTGTTTTTCCCCTAGTTATTATAGCATCACTAGCATCATAGCTAAAAACGCAGCGCTACCAGCATTTGACCTTCAGCCACCTGCAAGTAATTTGATTGTAAATATATAACAAATTATCTGACTCTTCTTTTGCTGAGGTAGATATGTATTTGCCAAGTTTCACAGCAAAGTGCTGAGATACTACTGAAATGAAATTTGATCTCCTTTAAACCTCTTAATGGTATATACGAAATGTCTTTGATTTCATTTACTGAAAGGCTTATATTGCCCTGTAATAAAAGAGGGAATCAGTGGTATAGAACTATACCACTGATAGAACTATATAGAACTATAGGCCTGCAAAAATGAGAGGAGAACATCACTGGTTAGATCTTGTCATCTCCAGTTAAAAGTTATAGGGAGAAGGTGATGAGAAACACCTCTGTCTGATACCTTGGCTCGCGGTTACCAGTGAAAGTTGAAAATATTAGGCCAAATGGACTAAGAAGCTGATCTAGCATCAGGTGCCTTCTAATGTACCTAACGCACTGTAAGTTCACTTAATGTATTGTAGAGCATATATTTGTAGGTGCTACTAGAATTTTCTGGCTCATGCATTGTAATACATACCTTGGGAATAGATGTTATTTGCATTTCTGAAGTATTCTCAATTCTGAACACTGTCCCTCAATTCTAAGCCTTCTTTATTAGTCATTTGGCACTCATATTTAGCACTCCTTAATTAGTTTTCTAATCTAATCTAATTTTCACATTTAGAATTTTTCAGGTCCTAAAATCCTGTCTGTGGGAATATTTTACAGAGCAATATTTTTTACAGATCAATATTCTTCAGAACTGGGTCCCACTGGGTTTAGTGAGGCTGATTGCGTGATCCTTATGTAGGACTTCAGCTTTAGTCATGTATTTGCATTTTCCTTGTACTTATGAAAACTTTTTCCTTGCAAAGTGCTTACTCTTTAATTAGACTTAGAATCTGAATTGGTCTATTAATATACAGCTTCTAAAAAGGAATAATCAATCTGACTTCTGCAAAAGTGGAATAACTGAAAGAAGTAATTAGGAGATATTTATCTGGTTCACTGAATGGTTTGTGGACAGCTCATTTATCCCAGTATGCAAAAGGATCTTGTAGTACCTTTGAGACTAGCTCAGATGAAGTTGGTAGCATAAACTCAGTTAGTCTCAGAGGTACTACAAGATCCCTTTGTGTACTGATCCAGACTGACACACTGAATTCATTTATTCCAAAGCAGTCTTTAACAGAGCCATTCATATGTAATTTGATATAGATGGTAACATACCTCTCTGAGGCCCTTCTGTGACAGCAGTGGTCAAAGGAACTTTCAAAGTGGTAGCCATGTAGTGGCTAGTCCGAATATCAAGGAACTGGACCTATTTTGAGTATGAGGTTCAACATCTTGGATAACACCTTTACAGTTCAGAATAAAAACCAGAACAGATTCATCACCTCCCTGAATGGAAGCTACCACCTGTCCTATAGCTTTACAGCTCATGCCGTAATAATTTTGCTAGTCTTTGAGGGACCACAGGACCCTTTCTTGCCTTACGTCCAGGAGAAGAGTTCATTGCAGTGTTTCTTCAGCTAGCACTGTATTATCATTAAATGCAGTTGTGGCTTACTTGGTGCTTTTAAACACATTATTAACATTGAGAACATGAATAATTCATTATGAATGCAAATTTTTGTGTCCAAGTGCTTTATGACTAATCCTCTTCACCTTAAGCTGAGCCAGACCAGGCAATTTGTGACAAAATGTATTTATCACAGCACTTTATGTGTTGCATTTTTTAATATATTAATTTAAATGAGGAAATATAACAAATCCAAATAAATTAAAAGGAGGAGGAAGACCATGTCCTGAATGTTGTTGCTGTTGTTGTTGTAATGTCTGTGAATGTGGTGGAGGAAATCCTATAAATTTATGGGAAAGTTCATCTTCCATTTAAAAACTATTTTTAAAAATTGTTACATAAGTGAACCAGTCCAGAATGTATTGGAGACCTGCTTAACTGTGCTTCTCTAAAAATACCATACATAGCTTAGTGCAAGAAAGGGTACTATTGAGAATAGTTGGAAAAACAATTTTGGACACCCATTGCTTCAAGTCAGAGAAAAAAAAATAAACAGACTGTCCATGAAGAACAAAGACAAAAGTCTCCCGTAGGAAAGATTTACATCAACATGGGTCATTAGTGGGATTCACAGATCTCTTTCATCAAGAGTTTCAGTCCACATCTTCTCCAAATTAAAAGTCAGCTCTGACTAGTCTGATTTTGGGTCCTTTCCATTTGCTTGAAAATAGAAGGTATTGTACTTTCTTGACTAGTTGTTCCCACTGTTGATACCATATGCCATATTTTCTAGACCTTTACTCCCCAACACCCCTAGGTAATTGTTGTAATTATTAGCTAACCTTCTTCTTGATTGCTCCAATTATAATTTGGATGTGGCTTGATGACAGCCAAAGAATACCCTACATCAGTGGTTCTCAACCTGTGAGTCCCCAGATGTTCGTGGACTTCAGCTCCCAGAAGCCCCAGCCACTATGGTCAATGCTCAGGGCTTCTGGGAGCTGAAGTCCACGAACATCTGGGGACCCACAGGTTGAGAACCACTGCCCTACATGTTCCTACCTGGCAAATTAACATGTTTGGGTTACCATGACAGTGCAGTACAAATAAAGCCAAATAGATTTTTGTTTGACTAATCCTGTGAATGGCAACTCTCAACTTCTCCTGGAAAAGTGTGAAATGTAGGACAGACTGACATGCTATTACAAAGCCAGTAGACGTGCAAAAGGTTATTTTAACATTGATTATATATTTGTACTAGACAATGCTGGTTCTTGGAAGAAACTGTAACCAAAGATTCTTCATCAAAGAGCCTCTAATATAGGACTTTCCAAATGGTTTGTCACGACATGTTAGTGTATCACCTAAAGTATGTAGGTGTGTCACTTTCCTGGGCTGAGAAAGACCCCCCTCACCAAAGCCATTCCCACTGCCATTACTCTTGCTGGGGACTTTTCTTGCCAAGGGTGATGGCAATGGGCCAGGATCAGGTTGGGGGGCTGCCTTTCCTGATGCTGCCACCCTTGCCAGGATCTTTCCTGGTGAGAGCAACAGCAGCTGGGCAGGATTGGGGGGGCTGCCTTTCCCCACCCTAGATACACCTCTGGGTATTGCAGATGCATAATCAGTTAGTTTAACCTCTGGTTTGCTAGTAAAACTGAATTACTGTGTTGCAAAACGATGCATGTCTAAAAATTGTGTCACCAACATGAAAAGTTTGGAAGGCTCTGCTCTAATAAATAGTGCCATTGTTTGTGCTGTAGGATGCTTCTGGCTTTTATTGCACAATCACCCTGGTTTGTTCATAGAATTTTACAAGGTGTCCACATATACTTGTTTTCAATCATTTTTCTCTTTTTATTTAGCAGGAAAAAATGAGGAAGGGAAAGATGGAATAGCTGCATAGTATCTTTTGATGTGCCCACCATCTGGAAGCTCTATCTCAGTGGCACCTACAAATATGGCAGAATTGGCAGACCTGGGCTTCAGATGGTATAAAAATAACCATTGTACCGTTTCATTTTCTAAGTGCACTTCTCTGTTTCTTAATACCTTCAGAGTCAAAGGGTAAAATAAAAATAACTCACAGAACATCATGAATTATGTAAGAAAATGTCTTGTTCTTCATTATACAACAAAGTGTTCACAAACTGTGACTTAAGGCTTTGGATATGATATTAAAAGGAATCCTTGTACAGACGGTCTGACGTCCAGTAAAGTACTAAAGTCAGTCCACATGATTTGTGCCTTAACAGAGAGTTTCTCAAACTTATAATACCTGCACTTGCAATCCAGTGTCTGGGAGTAATCCATTTACCTGGTAGTAAGGGTATATAGCACCTTTGTATTCAAGGTACATCTATCCAAACACAAGCTAAAGCTTATCGGAGGGCCGACTCTGTGGCAACAGAGGCAGCAAACGCAAATTTCTTGCCTGCTTCTATTGCATCTGCAGGAAGCTCCCCAAAGAGCTGTTTTAAGCAGTCAGGAGTTTTTTTACACAAGAGAAGAAAATCCAGATCACTGGACAGCTCACTGCAAACAAGGTACCTAGTACTTTGCAGATAAAATCGCTCAGATCCACTCTGACTTGGATGTGATGTAACTGGCCCATGCTTGTCCAGTGACAATGGATTCTGTTTAGTTTGTGCAAACCAAGGATATGGAGGATTCTTGGAGATACAGGAGTCACCACATGTTTTCTAGATCCTTGCCCTTCCTAGCTTGTAAAAAAAAGCTAGAGGGAGACTGGCTAAGTGGATAGAAAGGGTGGTTAATGCCTCACTTAAAAAGGCAGAGTTCCAGCTTGCCTGAAGGATGCTTTTATAAAACCATTACTTAAAAAAAAGCCATCTCTGAATCTCAATATTCTGGATAATTATCAGCCAGTCTTGAATATTCCATTTTTAGGCAAGGTTCTAGAGCATGTGGTGGCTGACCAGCTCCAGGGGTTTCTGGATGAAAGAGATTATCTAGATCCTTTTCCATCTGGTTTCAGGCTTGATTATGGGATACAGACAACTTTGGTTGCCTTGATGGATTACTTATGCCAGGAGCTAGACAGCGAAGCATATCCATGATGTTTCTGTTGGACCCCTCAGCAGCTTTTGGTACCATTGTATCCTTCTGGGTCACCTTGCTGGGATGAGACAGGGGCACTGCTTTACAGTGGCTTCATTCCTTCATGGGAGGGGGGCAAACCAAGCAGGTGGTGCTGGGGACTCCTGTTTCACCCTTTGGCCATTGGCCTGTGGGGTCCCTCAGGATTCGGTACTGTCCCCTGTGCTTTTTAACAAATACATGAAACTGCTAAAAGAGGTTATCCAGAGTTTTGGGGTTCAGTGCCACATAATGTGGATGACATTCAGCTTTATTCCTTTTTTTTCCAGTACAAGCCAAGGAAGCTGTTTTTGTCCTAAACCACTGCCTGTCTTCAGTAATGGACTGGATGAGGACAAACAAATTGAAACTTAATCCATACAAGACAGAGGTGCTTTTGGTCAGTTGAAGGGCACAGCAGGAAATGGGGACTCAGCCTGTGCTGGATGGGATTACAATCCCCTGAAGACACAGCTCACAGCTTGGGTGTGCTCCTAGATTCAGCTCTGAGCCTGGAAGCTCAGGTTTCAGTGATGGCTAGGAGTGCATTTACATAGTTATAGCTTGTGCACCAGCTGCGCCCATTCCTTGGGATGTCAGATCTGGCTGTGGTGACACATGCCTTAGTTACAATCCTGTTAGATTACTGTAATGCAATGTGTCAGATTGCCTTTGAAAGCAGACTATCTTGAACTCTTTGGAGGATGGGTAGGATATAATTTTATTCATCAAAATCTTCAAATAATGAAAGAATCAGTTTTATATCATGGGGCAAGGTGAGGAAAATTCAACCTGCAAGCCACACACTGCCCTTGGGGTCCCATTTTACCACCCCTGACTCCATCGGGCAGAGTCCTAAATCCTCCAGTCCCCTTCCATTTTTAAATGACCAAATCTCCCCAAACACTCAAACTGAAAAAAAAAGGCACCCCTCTCCTGCTGAGGTGTCTGCTGAGGTGATACAGACCTCATATGTAAGATTTATGCCACTATATATCAAAAGATATACATCTTGATTGTTGAGCCTGTTGCCATACCCTACCACCCCTCCAATGAGATATGTGATTTTCATAAATTAAATGAAAATTCTGATAGGATTATGTGGAAAACTCAGTGCTGATGGGTTTTTGTTAATCCCTTCATCACTTAGGCTCTTGGCATTTTTGAAGACAATTAAAGATAAACTGCCCAGATTGGTGAGCATTCAGAGACCATCCCTCAATCTTACCCTATGGAGATCTTCCCTATACATCCTACCTGATTAAACACTAGGAGATTGTCATGAGTCCCATCAATGTTCTGTGACTCTGGAGTTAAGCAATCAGCCCATTCCAGACCCTTTGTCAGTCCTGTGGGAAAGCCATTGCAGCTTTGTCAACGCACCCCTTCAGGGTGAGGAATAGGGTTTTTATATCCTAGCCAATTGTAGTACATAGAGCCCTAGATTGCTGCCCCTCCATGCTGCCCTCAGACACTATCTGAGTCCCTCCTCTGTGACTTCTTCAGGACTGGTAACTATCACCTTCTTTACCCAATCTCTCTCTATCCAACCTTTCTTATCTCACTTTCCAATAGCCTTATAAAGTTCTTAAGAGTGTCTGATTCCTTGTATGTTTGTCAATTCAAATAAAATACTTCGTTTAACTTTAACTGGAGTCCTCTTTACAGTTAGTACTGGTATACCTGGGTGAAAGGATCTTGCCGCTACCCTTCTCTTGCAGGCATCCTTTGAGCTATAATTTGTTCAGATTCTAAGGAGACACTGGCATTGTGGGTGGACCTCAATGTCCCCCACCTCTAAGAGTAACAAGATCCCAAAGGCATCTCAGAGTTAAATCATAAACACATGCTAAAATGGTAATATAACAGCATAACAGTGCTCCCAATGAGCAAACAATTATATTTAGCAGTATTAAGCAAAGCCATTGTGGACAAGAAATCAGAAGAAGACAAAGACTTGGAAGGGCACCTATGAAAGAACTAGGTGGGATTCTCAAGTATAAAGATGTATCATTGAATATCAAAGTCAAGATCATCCTTACCACTGTATTTCTGATTTCTGTGTATGACTTTGAAAGCTATGGTTTTCTCTTCAGCTTTGGGTTAATGAAGTATCACATTGTGGGATCATTTCAACTGCTCGTAGGTTTTTGGTTTTTTTAACACCTCCAACAATGATGTAATAAAAGTTTTGGTCAAAAGACTAGACACATAGGGATGACCTAGACTGAGATTAATCGAGCATTGGAGTTTATTAATACATCCAGACATTTGACTTCCAGCTGGAAAAGTGCAAGATTTTCATTTATTACTAGGTTGACAATGTAAAGTACAGTGGCCTCTTGACTTTCGCAAGGGTTCAGGGTGTAAAAACCTTGCAAAAGTAAAAAAATGCAAGTAACTCCCCTACCCACTCAAGTGAGCTCTCCTCCTCCCATTCCCTTCCAGGACTTCCCCCTATTAGTTTGCATTTTGTCCAAGTGTGCTGCCATCCTTCCAGGTGCCCAGGCAATAGACAATTGGATGGAACGGGGCAGCCCCGCACCCAGAGAAGGTGTGTGTGCCTCCCCTGCTTCACTTGCATTTTACTTGGGCATGCTGTCTTCCAGGCACCTGGGTGACAGGCAAGTGAATGGGAGGGGGCAACAACACAACTGGAGAAGGCACGTGCATGGGGCTGCACTCTGTGGAAGGAAGACATGCATGCCTTGGTAAAAGGCAAGGGAATGGGAGGCGGAATGGGGCGGAAGCAAGTGGTTGTCTCCTGAGTAATGAAGTTCATGAAGGCCAAACCTATGAATGTGGAGGAAGGACTGCAACAGCAATAGCAGCAATTGGGTCTCATCCACTTCACTGAAATACTCAGTTGTACAATGAGCCCTGCTTCCTAGCCAATTGCTTCCCCTATCAGATTAGGCTGCACACACTCACACACACCACACACACACACACACACACACACACACACACACACACACACACACACACACACCCTGAGAGAGAGAGAGAGAGATAGGAAATTGGTAGATCTGATTTTAAATTGGTGGTTGCAAAGGGGGTAAGAAATAAGGGGGCAAAATTGAATGTGTAAAGGCAACCAATGGAAAAAGCTGAGACTGCAATCAAAATCATGGAGTGGATAGAGAGGAGGTTCTTCTTCTTCCACTTCTTCTCCTTAACTCCCTTTTACCACAGCCCCAGTGAATTTTTTGATATTGGCTTCAAAAACCTGGAACAGAATTAATAATAAATTCACTGGGATATGTTTAACCTTTTAACTCAGTTAAAAAGGCATGAATGCTTTTGAGCAAAATGTACAAGGTTACCAAAAATAGCGTAGGCAATATGATTGGGAGCAATGCTGTTATTAAACAAACAGATATACCTACGAACAGAAAACAAGTTTCTTGTGTTTACTAAATTAGCATTAAAAAATGGAAATTCTGTTTTTCAGAACAGCCTCTGCAATCAAGCAATGACTATGCTAAATCATTTGAAGAATCATAAGCACATGTTTTTAACTTGCAAGCAGAAAGAAGAGTGATTTAATTACGTGTCTCAGAGAAAATCGGAGCTTGTGAAAGGCACAGGGAAATGCAAGGGAGACATCTCGTGACCGGACAGAGTAATGTCACCAATAACATAAGTCCATTTACAGTAGAATCCTAGGTTCTGTTGACTCAGGATTAAAACCCAAAGACTTACTCGCAGCCGCTCCTTTATAAACAGGTCCTATTTTTTTGCTGAGAGAGCCAGGCATAGTGGTTTGAAAACTGAACTATGACTCTAGAGACCAAGGTTCGAATCCGCACTCAGCCATAGAAACCCACTGGGTGACTCTGGGCAAGTTACACATTCTCAGCCTCAGAGGAAGTCAAAGGCTAACCCCTTCTGAACAGATGTTTCCCAGAAAAGCCCTTGATAAATTTGCCTTAAGGACATTATCAGTTGGAAATGACTTGAAGGCACACCACAAGATGTTTGCTGTGTAAACAATGGCTTAAAGCAGGAGTGGGGTTGCCAGTTCAGGATTATCTCAGGCCCTGAGGGTTTTTGGACTTAAATCTGAGAACGAAGGATGGCCTCTGGTGATGTCATTAGGAGTTATGCATGAAATGCCAACTGCCGTTGCTCAGAGTAGATCAAATCTGAACTCCCCATAGAAGCCAAGATCACTAGACTGAGATTGTTATACTTTGGCTATATCCAAAGAAGACATGTGATGCGTGTGAAGACAATAAAGCTTTGTAAAGTAGAAGGTGGTAGGAAAAGAAGAAGAACACATTATAGATGGATAGCCTCAATCGAGGAAGCCATGGTCCTGAGTCTGCAAGACCTGAGCAGGGCTGTTGATGATAGGGTCTCTTGTTCATGGGGTCACCATAAAGTGAAGTCAGATTAATGGCAATTAACAATAGTTGCTTATCATCCAGCACACACAAAGATAGAAAGAGAGAGAGCATATTTCTGGTTTGGAAATTAACAACAGAACTCTTACATAAGCAGCTGTTGCCAGATCAAGTTGAAATGAGGAGATTATTCCTTCTCTCACCTAGGGAGCAGGGACAAGGAACATTTAATCTAACCTACTTGTTTCTAGCCAGAAAGCAAGTGTAGAGCAGAGTGGAGGGTGAGCCCTAGTGCTATAGCCACTGGGAGGGCATGAGGAAGCTAAATAAGTAGATAGGTAGATCTCCCTGGACAGTCTTTGTCAGCTGCAGCAACAAATCAATTAATCCTCACAAACTGTAGCAAGCTGCTGCTTTACTAGCCGAGTTTGAGATTTGAACACACTGAATGGTCTGCACTGAGCAACTGCTTATGACCTAGTTAATGAAAGAAGATGCATCTAGGCAAGGCTCATATTGTGCAGTCTCACTGGGCGTGTTGTAATGATGACATCATCAGAACTTCCCATAGGATTCTGTGATTGCAAGTTCTGACAATGCCATTATTTTGTAACACTCCTAGTTCTCCTCATTGCTACTTCTATCTCTTCTTCCTTATTAGAAAAAAATGCCAAGGAAGGGGAAAAAATAGGTATACCATGTTTTTGTTTGTAAGTGCTAGCAGGCTACTGTCTAGAAGCATCCATCTTTGCTGCATCATGACTTTTTGGTACAACTTTTTGATACAACACCATTGCAGCAGTTTGATGCCACTTTAACTGCCATGGCCCCATCCTAAAGAATCCTGGGATATGTCGTTTGGTGGAATAGTTTGTATTATCTGCTAGAGAATTCTGGCTCACTTCTCACTTCACAAGCTACTGCAAGTGCCTTTACAGAATCATACTGATTTAATCTTGAGTTTCTTTCTTCTCACAGTATGTAGAAATTGTAGCTTCTGGAAACTGACTAGACCTCTGTAGTAGGGGATTCTACGTACCTTGGAAAGGTCACCAACTTGCAGATCCCTGCATTCCTTAGAATGTAACCATAAAAGTTAACAAGTATCACAATAACTGTTATTTAAAATACAGTTTCACTACGTGACAAAGACCGTGGATGCTTCTAGGCAGCAGCCTACTAGAAATGAGTCATGAAAATTAAAGTAGAATGCACCTGATATAACTGTGTAGAGCAAAGACACTCTTTGTGTGTATTCGAACATTTCACAGATGAAAGGGGGAAACTTTGGTTTATGGGGAACATTCCTGTTCTCAGCTTCTCACACAAAACTTTATTACCTGAGCAGAGATAACAACAGATATACATATACACAAACTGAGCCCCTCCAACCAGTCACGTGAGGATCTAGCTGGAGATGTAGGTTGCTCCAGACAGGTTGGTCAAATGGAAAAAGGCAACCTCAAAGCAGCAGCTGCTTTGTAAGGGAAAGAGGAACACTACTGGCTGCAAAGATTACAACACAGAATTATAGCATTATGGCCCCATTTTAACTGCCATGGCAACATCCTATGGAATCCTGGAAATTGTAGTTTGGTGAGACATTAGAGCTCTCTGGCTGAGAATTTTAAACTCTCCTCCATAAACTGTAAATTCCAGAATTTCATAGGATGTTGCCATGGTACTTAAAAGTGGAATATAGTTCTTTAACTGCATAGAGTGAATGGTCCCGTAGTGTTTGCTAAGTTGAAAACATGGTAAGCTTTGCTGTGGTGACTTTGTACAACTCCTGCTTGCAACTGCTCTGGTGGGTACATGGAGTAAAGACAGTTTCCATGCATTAATTCAGAACAAGCACCTTCCTTGATTTTTTTTTCTTTGTCTGAACTCAGGATGGCAAACTAAAACTTTAAATGGATTTCTACCTATCCTGTGGGTTTGTCAAGTATATTGGTGGAGGAAATGGAATGGTGGAGTGGATATAACATTCGGGGCTGGAAGGTAGGTGGAAGATATCAAAGTGAAATAGACATTGGCTAGGAAATTAGTGCTCTATAAATGACTTCACATTGGACAAAATATAGTTTGAAGATTTACAATGTTGCTATTATAATGTTGAAACTGTTATCTGTCTACATGTTATAACAAAATATTCTGCAACTGTTGACTGAAACATGAAGTGTTGCATAATTTTCAGGCATTTATAAAAATTCGTGCAGTCATCTTCATTCAGCATTGCAGGAACAGACATTAGCTGAGAACCTGTATATTACACCTGCTCAGGCCTATTATTATTTCCATGCAGACTTTAAACATGTATTTAATGGAGAAGGAGTAGGAACTATTAACCAGAAAGGTAAAAGATGTCAGATCCAAAGAAGTGATCCATCTTCTTCCAGTGAGCTGAAGCTGGTTCATTTAAAAAAGCAATTCACTCATGTTCCGTTACTTGGGTTTTTTTTCTTTTGTAACTTGGAAACAATGGTTTGCGTTTTTTTCTCAGTGTACTGTCCTGTGTTTTACTTCAGTACAGATTGTGTTCATGATAACCTGTGGTTTTTCTCAGTGACCTTCTTGTGGCCCGGTCCATATAGTACAGGGAGGCTTGGGTGTACTTCATTTTCATGATTAGATCTTCCATCTCTCTTTGCATCTGGACTTTCCACATCATCACAGGACAGCTGCTCAAACTTCCCTATTACACATGCCAAGAAGTGGCAAAAACGGACTTTCTAATGTCTCCATTTGTGATCACTTTTTGTAATGTAAGCCTACTGTGTGCTTATCCCTCTCTTTTTTTGCTTTGAACTTGGAATGTTACTTTTAAAAATAATTGATCTTGGTTACTTGTAAACAGTGTTTCAGAGGTAGCCCATTGCCATTATTCATTAGTGCTGAAAAATCAACTTGCTCTTTACTTGTAGTGCTGCTCATTACTTTTTCTATTTTCCATTACCTTTTTTTGGTGAACGAACATCCTCACGATTGGAAAGACAGTGGTGTATATCTTGAAAAAACTCTTGTCACAATGCCTCTTAAAATACCCATTAAAGTTATTTATACAAGTTACTAGAAGCAATTACTAGTTGCACTCATGTAATAATTTTGTATTTCTTATTATGTTATTGTTCAAATGTAGTATCATTACAGCTTTATGACTCCCCAGCAGCAATGGGTTACAATCAAATGTGTTGTTTGTAGTAGTGACTTCCAAGTGCTGTACTTTCTATATATCAACAGTGAGCCTACACTTTAGATATGTGAACCCACCTAACGTTATTTCTTAGTATCTTAATAAAGCTGAAGAGGGCAAGTTCTTGTTGAAGATCAATATAAGATGGAATTAAAACATGTGTGGAATAACCAAGTGCTTTCTTTGAAAGCTATTAGGCCTCCCAAGGTTTCCCAGAAGTCACGATCCTCCTTAGAATTTAAGAGCTACATTCTAATAACAGCTGCTAAAGAAATCATATTGATTGGTTTTAATCAGAAGCCAAGCAGTTTTGGCTTAAGAAGAGAGTGTGCTATTGCCTAAGACTCTCAGGTTAATTGTTGCAACATTAAAGTATCAAAGAGCAGAAAATGCAGTCAGTATAATCGATAGCTACAGCCACTTTTCTGATACCCATATTACACCTGCTCAGGCCTATTATTATTTCCATGCAGACTTTAAACATTCATAGTTAGCCATGATCAGCCTTATTATTCGTATAAATCTTATAAACTACCCAAATTTCATCTATTAAGCATCCTCATAACAAACAATACAGCAAGACTTTCAACCATACATATATAGACCAAGATTCTATTCAGTGCTGGCATTGTTCAAGGAGCAATTGGTGCTCCAGAGATTAATGTTTACCTTCTACTTCACTAGGTGCATAAAAGCAGCTGGCTGACCCATGGGGCACCACCGTGGCCATCAGAGGTCAAGGGCAGAGTTCTTGTCCACCTGGAGAAGAAGGAACAGCTGTTGCTCTCCTGAGGTGTGGCAGAATGAAAGTTCTCCCTTTTCTCCCAGCTGCATACAGCTTCAGGGCATCCAGGGGCATAGTTCTGCCTTCTGGCCACCGAGTGCCCAAAGGGTATGTCTCACTGTGCAATGAGGTGCCAGATAACTCCTTGCAAAACACCTGAAAGGTCCTTATGCTGGTTTATCACTCAGTTAAACCAGGAATCACCAAAACGATTCTGGACATAGCTAACCTTTTTTTAAGAGAAGTGCATGGAAGTGGTATATGTCAACGTACCACCAAGTCAATGCACATGAGAAATGGAAGCAATACTTTACATTTATAACCCGTGAACAAAGTGGCACACAATAATGTGAGTCATTCAGTAAGGTAAAATTAGTAAAGGCTCCCTGAAGGCTTTTAACCAACAAGAGTGAGTTCCCAGCAGTCCTCATGTGGGATATTATTTGTTTCAAATTACAAGCAAGATCTTCCCAGGCCTTTACCAATCCCACTTTATCCCCTAATAACACTTAGCATTGTCTGTGCCTCATATATATCATCACTGTGAAAAATAAATCTGTGAACAAGAATGGGAAGCTGTTTGTGGGATTATTTATGTGGGGAGACAATGGCTGATGACAAAAACAACAATGAAAGGCACAACTTTTCTGTGTATACTGATGCAGCAGCAATCCTGATGAACTAAAAACCATGACTCATATCTCATGTGCTTTCCTAACTGAAAGGGATACTATTTTTAGTAGTGACACATCATTCATCTGATTTACAAGAGAAGTGCAGCTCACAGTTATTCACTTTCAGACCTAGGTTCTGGCAAGGGCAATAAATGATCTGGTAATACATAGATGAGTCAGATGGTGGTGGTACCTTGATGATGCCCAACTAAGCACGCACATGAAATGCTTTACCAGAGTAATGCACCTTACAATCCAGTACAGCATCCCTACCATCACATGTATTGTATTGGTGCTACAGCTGCTTGAAACAAATAGCCAGCACATTAAACAAGAAAAAAAAAACATACACAATCTTATGGTAGACAAAAAATGTTTTTAAAGCACAAATGGATAACTCAATCAGATGCCCCTACCCAATAGAGCTGTTAGCAGTTAGCAATCACATTTCTATACCAGCTATCAATGCAAAGCACTCCCTAATCAGTTTACAATATATTTAGCTAATTGTCCTCAACAAGCTGGGTACTCATTTTACTGATCTATGGGAGAATGGAAGACTGAGTCAACTTGGAGCCCTGCAAGATCGAACTCACAACGTTGTGGCTGCAGTACCAGCATTTAACCATTGTGCCACCAGGGCTCTTTGCAGGTCAGATTATATCAGTGGGTATGTCCGTGCCCAGTGATATCTTTAAATCCATGGATGAAGCATTTGGTAGACCTTCTCCACATGGTACTTTAGCTGGAAATCAAGTTTACAGTAAAAAAAAAATACACTTAAGGGGTTTTTCATGCTACATAATTATAGTGCTACAATTCTACTTTAACTGCCACGGTTACATCCTATGAGATTCTGAGATTTGTAGCTTGGTGAGGAACTCACAATCTCCGGCTGAGGTTTCTAACTGCCCCTTTCTAAACTGCAAATTTCATAAAGTGGGACTATGGTAGTTAAAATGTAATCATATTTCTATAACTGGGTAATATGAAAAGGTCCCAGGTGTTGTGGGATGCTTTTCTCTCTTGCAATACATTAAAAATTAGGGGACCTGAGAGACAAAAAGTCCCATGGTAACTTTTTTGGTTTATGTGTGTGTAAATACAGTAGGATTAGGATTAATTTGGGATCTCAATGGTTGTGAGGACTTTTTTACTCATGTCATGGGTCACAGTTATATTTCAGCATCAATACACTAATAGCATTAAATAAAAGTTAAATAAGAACACAAAGAACAAGTTAATTCAGAGGAAGTGGATGAAAATATTGCATTTGTACTATTTCTGTTTGTAATATGCACTTTTCTATACTCCAGAAGTTCTTGCTTATGAAAGTATTAAAACAGCTCTGGAAATATAGTAGCCGATTACAGTCACCACTGTGAGGGACTGGGGTGCTGGAGTGCCCCTGCACCAGATCCAAGTCATAAATAGTATTTGAAGCTTTCTTTGCAGGCAGCTAAGTGCTAATGTACTCTTAGATGCATTATCAGCATTGTATGTAGGCACAGACAGTAAATGAACAACAGAGCTCCACTCACTTAAATGCTATCTTAGGTGGGAGAAGACTTCATTACCACAAAAACTCTTTGCATTTTGTAAGACTACTATCAGCTATTATCAGTGGGCCAAACTACTCATAACATGCAGATTGCAGCTATGTTAGGGGTTGGACATCAAGATCATAACAAAGATCGAGGAAATGAGAGGGATTAACTGTTTTCATGCTGTGATTGCAATGTAGTGCACTGTTGCAATTTGCAGCCTTAAATTTGTTTTCTAGTTTCTAGTGTTATGTGCTTTCTATTTGTGTTTTTAGTATGTGCTTGAGATATGCAGCTCATAGTTAAAAAAAGAGAATATAGGTAGGTAGGTAGATAGATAGTCCCTAGACTACTCTAGGGACTATGGGGGTATTTTCATCAAATTTAGAGTTTCAAAGGAAGGCCTCCCTGGGTCTAAACTGGTTCTAGAGATGTGCAAAATGTTGTGGGAATGTACCCCATGCTCTGAGTGGACATTTTGGAGCATTTTCATACCAATACATTGCAAGAATAGTTTTTGACCCCTGGGTGACCGAGGGAATCTCCAAACATGGTAGAATGCCTTATACATACCCTGGAGTGCATTTGAGAGCATTCTGGAACAAAAAAAAATTGCACATGCTACCCTCTGGCCACACTTTACCCATTCCTGGTATAATAAGTGTCTATATGGAAGTTTGGAATGAGGTAAATCCAGTGCATTGCTGATATCTCATAGTTTGCACACAAACTCTTCAATATGATCTGATGTGCATCCATAGGGCACAGGCGGATGATGGATAACTCATCTGTGTCTACATTGTTTTTGTTGTGTGCCTTTTAGTTGTTCCTGAATTCTGGCAGCCCTATGGTGATGTGTCATGTGGTTTTCTTGGCAAGATCTGATCAGAGGTGGTTTACTGTTGCCTTTCTCTGATACTGAAAGAATGTGACTTCCAAAGTTATTCAGTGGGTTTCCTTGGCTGACCAGGGATTCAGACCTTGGTTTCTCGAGTCTGACTCCAACACACAAAGCACAACACCATGTCAACTCTCCTACACAACAAATCATCTGTATAAGAAAATTTCGTCTCTTCTCACAATGCATAAACACAGTTGGATGGATTTCGACCAATTTTGAGTGGTATTCTGGGATAGTCTGATGTAAAACAGGTATGCAGCACATATGGCATTCACTTTTGGGTGGACAATTTTCTTATGGGGCTTTCACTAAATTTGGAAAGTAATTCAGTGGTAATGTATTTCACTATTCCTGAATTATTTTTAGAATTTGGAAGGAATTAAGAAAAGAAACCATGTATGATCTGGATTTGATACTTTTCCTCCATCAAGAATACTTGGAGTGTAATTGTCTCAACTTACCAGTGGTGTCACTTTTCACCCTCTAGTTTGCTTGTACTTGAAATGTCATCTTTTCTTCATCACGGTCCACAAATGCTTCCAGTTACCTGTGGTATCCAAATGAAATAATTTTTGATGTTATCTATAGTTACCTAAATCCTTACCTATACTTGTCCAATGATGTTACATTTCCACAAAGGAATGTCATCTTTTCCCTGCCTGTGTGCCTCCATTGCCTTTAGGATACCCTCTTTGCTTCTTTCACCAAAGGGAAGACATGGAAGGGAAAGAAAAAACACAATACCAAAAGTAAGGCAGCAGTTTGTAGAAACTGGCGAGCTCATAAGAAAAAGATGCTAAGAAGCAAACCACAGATGGCAGCAGCTGGCAATCCTATGGAAGACCTTGTCTCCTCAACCCTGGAAGAAAAGTGGCAAAGCGCTATGCTATAACTAGGAAGGCAGACATGTTAATGTGCCTAGGTACCATGCTAGTATGGTGAACAAGTAGAGCTGAAACTAGGAAGCACAAGGAAAATAGAATTGTGGGGCACAAAATGATGCCCCCTTCTGGAAAACTGCCAGAGTCTTGACCAACACACTTGCAACCCATATGTAGTTAAGCACAGAATGTCATAGAGGGAATGAAATCCAAATTCTCTGTTTCTCTGGGGAGAAGCACCAGAAAGAATTAGTGCTAGAACCTAGAAGTATGGTGAAGAAAGAGGATTTACGCTTGTCATTAAATGCAGCCATTTGACAACCATCCCAACAATCCTCTTGTTGGATTAATTCTAGAGTGAAATAACACAGACAAAAATGGTAAATACATCAAGATGTCATGTGCATTACTTCAATTACCTCAATGTACACCATTCAGTGCTGTCATCAATAGTCCTATAGAAGTATAACATCTCTCTGGATTTCACCTCGATCAAAATATAGTCTCTGTTCAGGAATGGCAAAATTAATAACACAACATAACAACATTTTAAATTATAGATCATAAGAAATGTTGCATCTCCCCAGGCTAAAGTATGAGTGTAAAGTCAGCATATTACTATTGTTGTGTGCCTTCAAGTCATTTCTGATTTATGTTAACCCTATTATAGGGTTTTCTTGGCATCTGTTCAGTGGGAGTTTGCCTTTGCCTTCTTCTGAGACTGAGAGAGTTTGACTTGGCCAAGGCCACCCAGTGGGTTTCCACGGCTGAATGACCATTAAAATTCTGGTGTTCAGAGTCCTAGTTCAACACTCAAACCATGACACCACACTGGCTCTCACTGACACACTATGCCAGTTTTATACTCAGCATATTACATCTTATTGGGAAAACCACATTTTAAGTGTATAATTAAATGGCTGCATAATTATCCCAGCCATCTCAGTAATTTGTTGGGAAGCTACAACAGAGTGCTGAACGTGAAAATAAGGGACCTGGGTTCAAAAATCTTTATTACACATATCTGATCTCACAGGGATGCTATGAGAATAAAGCTCTGAACTTTTTGAGTTGTTAATGCAGGATTTCCAATCTACATATACAGAACTGAATCCAAGTTCTGCCTTCCATAGACACACCTTCTCCATTCACAAAATACCTCTGACTGATTTTGTAGGAGAATCTTCCTATCCCACAGCTCCCATATTCAGGATACCTTTTTATGTAGCATTTGCAACTAGCTCAGTGGGTCAGTGGGAGTGGGTCAAGAAATTCAGTATCCACTAGACCAGTTGCATGTGCCTTAACCTACATGAAACCCCTTTTAAAATATAGTAAGACTGTAGATGTTACTATAAACTTAAAAACATGTTTCATGCTTCTTCAAGCATATTCTGTCTACAATCTCTCAGAAATACACTGCCCTCCAGATGTTTTTTCACTTCAATGAAGATGCCTAACTAAAATTGATAATCAATAAATTAATTGACTTGTAATTACCAGCTCAAAATCTTGAAGTAATTTGGGATTAACAAAGGGTTATTCCCTCTACCCACTTCTGCTTCTTCCAGATGAGGTCTTTTTGCCTTTGGGGGAGAGGATAACAAGTACTGTATTTGCCAGCACATAAGACGCACCCCATCTGTACACTGGCAAATACTATTTGCCAGCATATAAGATGCACTGGCGCATAAGACGCACCCTATTTTCAAACACTGTTTCTTGGGGAAATAAGTGAGTCTTATACATAGAGTAATGTTATCTAACCACTCTGTTCTTGAAATGTCAGCAACAATTCTATGGTATTTTCAGATTCAACGAGGATTAATGTACAAGTCCCAGTAAGAAATTAACAACAATATTTTGAAAAACTATTTGAACAATGATGTTTACTGTTTTATTCTGAAGGAAGTTCTGATAATCATCTAAGGGATCTTTTAAATGTTATACTGCTGACATAGGAAACCTACAATATCCTTTTGTTTGACATAAGAAAGCAAGGCTAAAATAAAACTCCCAAGGCATCTTTTTTTTAAAAAAGCTTTATTTAGCATAAGAGCCCCAAAAGTATTTTTAAAACAGCATAATTTAAATGTAAACCGTACATAAAAATATTTTAATACTGCAGTCAAATCGAGGTTATTTATGTACTTTAAAGACTGAACAAATTATCACAGGAGTCAGTTGCTCACAAAAGAATGGTTTCTACATTCTCACTGGTCTTTAGTAACTCAGAAGTATTCAGAACTTCACAAGATAATAATATTTTTATTGCCTATGTATACACTTTTAATAGTCAGCCAAAAACAATATGCTCATACATCTAAAACATTGAAAGGTGAGGTTACACATCTTATTAGATTACTTATTGCAAGGCAACAAGTTTATTTAAAAATAGTTAAGTATATCATGAAAAAATAAAAGCTCTGTATAAATTACTGTATGTTGGATTAATAAATTTGATCAAATCAAAATGGCAAAGCAGAACAATATGCTAATAGGAAGTTTTGCTTTCAACAGTTCATAGACCTGGAATTACTGCAACACAAGAAAAATTGTTGACACAGGAAGAAACCAAATTATTTATATAGGAATTATCTACACAGGAAGAAACCAAAGTTTTCTGTAAAAGCAGATATTCGTATTTTAGTTCATTTAAAAACTCATAGTGTTTGTTCTTTAATGAGTAGCAACACAGAAACTAACCATCTCACTGGAGAGAAGCTAGTCTTCTCTCTGCTCCACCACAAATAATTGTTGTAGAATAGATATGAGGCATCAACTCTGGCTGGACCTTAAAGTGGGTTGTAGCAATTTTTTTTTTGAAAATCCACAGGCATTTGGGTCACCCATAATGGGACTTGTCATCTTCCCAGTCATTTAGATGAATGTGACCCAAAAGACATTGATTTATACCATATTATGCATACTTGCCATATTTTTCTTGTGCATATTAAAACAAACATTTTGGAAGTAGTCGTTTTAGTAGATTATCCATCAATATGCACCTATTTATATTTGACATAAACAAAACGAATGGACTTTGCTGTCTATGTACATTGAGTGCCTGCAAGATTCTGCACGCTTATTTTTGGTGGGAGAAGGGGAAGATTGATAAGCAGTTATGATCAGATAAGTAACCACTGTATTCAGTGGTACAGTATTGTGTAATATACGAATAGATTCAAGAGGCTATTTCTTGATTTTGTACTCACAACCAGCACCGATCCGAATCCCAAACTCTGACAAGTGAGAGCCTGGGCAGAGGGCGGAAACAGAAATGGGAACACATAAGGCATCAAGTGATAGGTAAGAGGCAAGTATAAAAAAAAAAATGAGGCGGGTAGAAAGAAGTATGTATAAAAAGTAAAAAATAAACACTGCTATCTTTACTTCATTTAATAATACTTGGAAAAACTGCCACCACCTGGTTCTATACCACAATCACTCATTTCCAGAGTTCAAGACAGTACACCCCCTCCAAAAAAACCCAAAACCCATTTAACACCATCACACAGAAAAAGCAAAACCTGATTCCGTATTCTAACAGCCTCACTGAGCACCACACAAGCAGATCAAGAACTCAATTAATTTCAGCTTTTACCTTTCAAGCTCCATGAACAGCATACACTTCTTCCCTGACCACGTTATTCCCTTATTCCTCAATTATGTATGTAGTTACAGCATGAAAAGGTGAGGGGAAGGTGGTATCCACTGAAAGAATATGTCTCTGTAGTACTTTATGCCACAATGAAGCAGCAGAGTGGGAAACTTGGATTTTATTTTAACTGTTTCAAATTTTTAAAGAGTATCAATATTTTATTACAGTCTTCTAAATTAACTTGAGAACATTTTTGTTCTTCCATCATATCATATATCTAATTCAAACTTACACAATTTGAACTCAAGCAAGACATAGATTTGTCACTGTCAAATTCTCTGCCAGGGCAAAGCAATGTCACTTGATAGAATCACCAATGTGCTATAAGGATTAACTTTTAAAATGCATCAACCATTTGCAAAACAACTCACTCTGATACTAGTCAATTCCTGAAAGAGATCATTTCTGATTTCCTACCATAAGCATAGTCTTCTGATCTGCTTTTAAAAGTTAGCATGAAGAGGAAAAAAAAAAAGAACAGCCAGCCTTAAAGGAAGCTCTTTGTTGAGCTAAAAAAAAAAAGCACATCCAAGTCAGAATTCAATACTGCAGCCCAGAATAGCGGACCATTTCATAACTTATAAGGGAGAAAACCAATGTGATCTGGGGCAAATTGCTGCGATGCAACAAAATACTGGTTTGGTTCACTTCCATTGGACCCTAAGGTAAGTAATACTTTGAGGGCTACATTTCTCTCAGAATATCAAGGTAAACATTTAGCCAGCCAGGAAAACTACTTCATCATTGCATATTTGATACTTGTTACAAAAACAACACATAGGAGTCTGTGTGCAATGATTTCTTTATGTATCAATCACATACAGTTACATTTCCCCCCCCCCCTCAATTCTATTAACCTTTATATTCTTAACTATTATTGCAGTAGACAAGTAGAGTTCTACCTGAATGGAAGAGAAGAACAAAATTAATTGTGACTGTCAGTATGTGTTCCCCACATCCGAATGTTAGAAATGTTTAGTAACTTCCCAAGAAACATACTTTTTTGTGCTTGAACGTACAGCTAAGTGACCAATATACTGCACTACCCACAACAATGGAAACAATTTCCTATTTCTGCATTGTCAGCATTACTTATGGCCACTGGCTCTCTTTGGCAAAGACAAATATCACCCTTTGTGCCACTTGATTAGTCTGTTTTTGATCCAAATCCCTTTTTGTACCTTTGCTATTATTGAGCCCTTTACGCCTGCTTTACATCTTTCAGTAATACAAAAAGGAATACCAACTAATCAAAATGGCATCTCTGGAATTATACACAACAATTATTGCAGACTGTTTTCTTTTTCTGGGGGATGGCAAGATATTCCACCAGGCAAACCAAATCTGGGATAGTAAAAAAGGAAGTGGTGTAATGCATTAAGAACTGTTATAGGTATAAACATCAACCTGCAATAAGGTGCTCCACAGTCTTAAGCTTTTTAAAAAAATTTCCTCTTAAGAAGTGAGCAGGCATTCCTCTTGCTTCATTTGATGGTACCTGAAGGTACTGAAATGCTATTCACAATGTCTTCATATTGAGGAGGTGGATCTAAGGGATTGGCAGTTTCACTTCTTCTCATGCCATTTTCACCAGCAACTTCTTCATACGACGGTGGTGGGTCACAGCTTGAAAACCTTATTGATATTGAATCTGAATGCCCATCCACATAGCTAAGATATCCTGGAGAGTGTCCATTACCTTCAAACATTTCTTCCTGAGGGGAATGAAGTATGCTAAGCGGCTGAGGAAGGGAACTTCTTCCATCTGTAATTGTATCGCCAGTGGCTTCTCTGGTTCTGCTGTGTGCATACATGGACCTTTGACGCATTTTCTTTTTGAACAGGCATCTCCAGGTGAGAAATATTATCAGAAGAATGATGAAAAGGCCAATGATTAATGGGAACACAAGGTAAAATGGATACCAGTTATGTCCTGTATTACTTTCTCCATGCAGTCCATGTGTGTACTCTTTCCAAAACTCCATCTAAAAACAAGTGAGAAGAAAGAAAAATGTTTTCCTCCCTTTCCAAATTTAAAAATAAAGAAAACCTGTGCTGCCATTCACACCAAAAGACTGCATTTGCTACAGATATTTGGTACACAAGGAGTGCTTCCATACAGTGAACATTTTGGCACAGCTGCCTGTCAGCTTGGACATTCCTACATATTCTCATTTGGAATTTGAAATTATAGTTTGGAGCCCAAATGGCTCTGACTCCTTCTGGCAAGCGAAATCTTGTGAGAAATTTAAGGGTAAACAAATATCAGTGCCAAACCCTAAGGGTTTTTTCCCTTGGAAGTCACAGAAACATAAAGTTGGAAGAGATCATAAAGGCCATCGAGTTCAAACTCCTACACCTACAATGTGATTCACTTGAAAGTGTATGCAAGGCTAGAATGATTCCATTATATACAGAACAGAAAGAGACAAGCACTATTTATGTGTCATTTTGCATGCACAGAAGTCCCATGATGAAGGAGGAGTCATGCTTTTTGTTCCATCTTTGTATTAGCTTTTTACATCTCCACATCAAATACAGTTGGCTGCGAAGTAACCCCTGTATTTGAGCAGTGACTCTGTACAATGGTGACACCAGGTTGCACAGACATCCAAACTGCATGGAATCTCTAAGTGTGAGCAACTGCTCATGCATACAGCTTCCTTTAAAGGCAGCGATGCTTAACATGCAGAAGTAAGAACCAGCACAGATTCAATACTGGAGTGGAGCAAGAAGTGCAATTTCACTCCATGGGATGGTTTTTCTCAACAGCTCAAGAGTTTCTAGTTACCCTTGTTCTCTTTTGTCTTGCTTTCAATATTCCACCACTCTAACTTCTTGATCAAAGATTTTAAAAAGTCAAGCTTTCAGTGAAGATAGGCTGTTTAGTAAGTAAATCTTTAACTGACCAGAACACCACCTGAAAATAAAGCATTAAAATTCTAATAACATATTCTTAACAGTACAGTTCCTTGAAATCAATTCAAGTTACTTCTGCACAGAAGTGTACCAGAGGTATTATTAAAATTACATGGTCACACCATTTACTGAATTTTCTTGAATCCTTGTAAAGATATGCTGCAGCTGCTGAAGCCTAGCATCTGTGAGTCGAAATTCTATCCAAAGGTTTTGACAATTATGTGTTAACCACATGTGCAGCATAATAATAATAATAATAATAATAATAATAATAATAATAATAAAAATTATTTATATCCCGCCTCTCCCAACGGATCGAGGCGGTACTATAGCAGTACATAAATACATTAAAAGCAGTTAAAACATAACCCATCCTCCCCACCCACCAACCCATCTAAACCCCCTAAAACAACTATTCAAAACAAGAAGACAGTTGGTGGGAGGTGGTGGAGCACTAGTCTGGGAAGGCCTGTCGGAAGAGAACAGTCTCGACTGCTTTTTTAAAGCAGTCAAGACTGGTAATATGCTGGGTCTCTTCCGGCAGGTCATTCCATAACTTGGAGGCGATAGAAGAGAAGGTCCTCTGGGTAACTGCAGCCAACCTAGTTCTGACCGGCTGCAGTAAATTCCTCCCAGACGACCTTAATGCGTGGGGAGGATTATATGGGAGAAGGCGATCCCGCAGGTAGGCTGGCCCCAAGCCATAAAGGGCTTTGAAGGTAAGAACCAACACCTTGTACTGTGCCCGGAAACCAACAGGCAGCCAATGTAAGGACTTCAGAATTGGTGTTATATGGTCAGTTTTAGATCTTCCAGTGACCAATCTGGCTGCCATATTCTGAACTAATTGAAGTTTCTGGACTAAGCACATGGGTAGCCCTATGTAGAGCGCATTGCAAAAGTCAAGCCGTGAAGTTACCAGCGCATGCACCACTGTTTTTAGGTGTTCCAGGTCCAGGAAGGGGCGCAGCTGGCGTATCAGCCGAAGCTGGTAACAGGCACTCCTGGCCACCGCATTCATTTGGGCTGTCATGTGAAGCGGCGAGTCCAGGAGCACCCCCAAGCTGCAGACACAGTTTTTCAGGGGAAGTGTGACCCCATCTAAGACTGGTTGACAAACCACCATACCTGGGCTAGGGCCCTTAACAGCGAGTACTTCCGTCTTATCTGGATTCAGCTTCAGTCTGTTTTTCCTCATCCAGTCCATTACTGTTTCAAGGCATTCATTTAGAGGCGAGATGCTATCCTTAGTTGATGCTATTATCCGAGGCATGGAGAGATATATCTGGGTGTCATCAGCACACTGATAGCACCTTGCTTCATGCCTCCTGATGATCTCTCCCAGCGGTTTCATGTAGATGTTAAATAGCATTGGGAACAGGACAGCGCCCTGAAGGACGCCAGATTTAAGCTCCTTTTTCGAGGAGCAGCTGTCCCCAAGCATCACCATCTGGTATCTACCTGAGAGATAGGACTGGAACCACTTAAGTGCAGTGCCCCCGATCCCCAGCTCTCTCAGGCGTTCCCGAAGGATAATGAATGGGTTATAAACTTGTACCAGGGAAGTAAAGTTAATCACAAGGAAAAAGCAGTTGACTCAGAGTAAAGATCACCCAAACTCCAAACAGCTCCTCTGTTTCTGCAGTAAATCTTCAGTTATTAAAGTATTTATAGTTATCCCCACTCTTTAATATGACATTGGATGAATCAGACTTTGTACTTGTACCACACATTACGAGGTGAAATGCCATATGAAATGTTAACCTAAGCAGTGTTCCTTTTAATTTGAAGTAGCTAGCTTACCGTCTTCTCATCATTTTCAAAAGCTTCTCTTGCCTCTTCTTTATCGCATCGCTCCTCATAGCATTCACGTTCAATGTTTCCCTGCTTAAGTTCTTCCAAAAGTCCGTTAGCCCGTGGGTACCTTTTTAAGATGGAATTGGCTTTAGCCTCTGTGAGGAACACTGCAAAAAACAGAACAGTTGTACTTTACAGTAGTAATATTTAGATTTTCATAACAGTTTAGCATAAAACAAATCTTCTGGAGCAAAAAGATAAATATTTTTATTCAGAAACAAGTTCGAGTCTAGTGACTCACTACTCATAGTTAAAATAAACTGGCTTTGTTTATAATTTCTAACTGTCACTCCTGCAATTGACTGGAGAATTCAACAACAATGAAAATGATTCCAAGGCAGGCTATGAAGAAAAAGGGAGGCTTAAATCCAATTGCTACTTGCATCTACAACAAACCCAATTAATTAATTACTAAATGGTAAGGCAGAAGTTATGTAAATGCCATTGATCCTGTGAGCCCACTCTAGTTGGGGTTGACAATTGGATGTAGGCCCATAAAATTGAAAAGAATTGTAAAGAGCATGATTAGATAAATGTTTGTAGGTTTTTTGTTTTTTAAAGAAAAGGATATTTGGTGACAATTGGAACTGGTTGGCATAGTCTGCTGGAAAAGAGCTGTGGCTGGAAGGAGCAGAGCTCAGAATGAGTCAAACCTTCCAGTTTGAGAACAACCTACTGGAAGATCTGAAATGCCAGAAATGGTAATCATGCAGAACAGAAAGCCATGCTGTAAGGTTGTGTTTCAGTTTTAAGCACATCCCAGCATAAGAGGGCTTCCAGCAGAGGTTTTACTTTGGGGACTTCAGCAAGTATGGCCTGAAACTTGAATCATCCTAGAAGCAGCAAGAAGAAATGAGAGCAGGGGAACACTACTGACCGTGAAGGACTGACTAAGAAGTTGGAGAAATTTGGTTAGCAGGAAAGCTACTGAAAGCTGGGGAAGATTCTCTGGTAAACATTTAAATACATTTAATCTAAATAAATGTATTTTAAAAAACTAATCTACTCTCCATATTATTCACTTATTTTTTTAACACATGCTTTAATTTTGTTCATCTTATGGAGTTGTCTCTACCAGTAGTGTCATTTCCGTGACTGAGGAACCATTCTATTGAGTTTTATAAAGTATAGGGGATTGGTTTTGGTGGAATTAGTTAAAAGTTTTATAGCTGAACCAAGTGTTTTTTTATCAGATCTACCTGAAAACTTCACAAAGAACTGTGGCACAAGAGTTCCATAGATGCAAGCTTGCAAGCTCTAAAAAGAAGCAAGGGTAGGAAATCCAAAGTGTTCCATCTCATTTGGTGAGACAACATGCAGGATTTTTTTCTCCACATGGTAAGAGAGGCAGGTAGAATAATCTATAGTTTGTTGGCATACACCCAAAAAAATGTTTCAGGCATTTTAGATATCAGCCTCATCCTACAATCATATGAGTTGAAGCCAGTCGATTGAGCACACTCAGGAGCACTTTCCTGCATCCTCTGCAATTTGTAGAGGATTTGGAGAAGGGCATTTTTCAACAGCTGGACATCAGTTGCTCCTGGCAACTTGATATACAGAGGTCAACTTAGTGCCAGATCTGAGGAGACATGCGTGCAATTCCTCATCACAGATACTTCGCTATCATTCTAGTACTGGAGTAACAATTTCACTCCAGCTAGGCAAACAAGAAGATTATTGCCTGAGGTGGAAGAAACAACACACAGGAGCTTGGAACAAAAACACTAGTCTAGCATTATTCACTCACTAAACTGAGTGAAATCTCTATGAAGCACGTATAGACACATACAAAAACTTACCATTATCCATATTTAGCACTGTCTTCTGGAAATTCCTAGAACATAAGAAGTCAGCTAGTGTTAATATGGGGAAACTTTCCAGTTAGGATGCATATTAAAGATGGTATAAGTGCTGTTAATTTACTAGCTAAGCTGTTCTAAAGGAATGTTCCAGAAGGATGACCACATACAGCTGGGGTTGACAATCCAGTTCAGGGGCAGTATATACACCTCACTGGTCCTTGGAGGAAAAAAACACCTTCCCATCTAATTTTAAATGTGTTTTTGATTATAGAGCCCCTACACTCTCTAGCAGCTGGTTGGCAATTTTTCCATGTTTTCAGGGTTCCTAATCTGTTTTAGATCCACAAGAAGGCCTCCTCAACCAACAAAGAGTCAGCTCCTCATCATGTGGCAATATTGCCCTACAAAGCCCATAGAGCAGTGGTTCTCAACCTGTGGGCCCCAGATGTTTTTTGGACTTCAGCTCCCAGAAGCCCTTAGCATTGACCATAGTGGCTGGGGCTTCTGGGAGCTGAAGTCCACAAACATCTGGGGACCCACAGGTTGAGAACCACTGCCATAGAGGATGTGTGACAGAGCTTTTTGAAGCAAAATTGTTTAGGTATCTTTTTTTTTTTACAGTTTTAGAGGGGTGGAGGCCACACTTTGCCCACCCAGAAAAGAGAGTCCTTTGTGAGAGCACTAATGTAATCGTGCTACTTCCAAGGTTGTTTTTTCCCTTCTAAACACACTAACAAAGAAATTCTATAGCTGTTAATAATTTAATTGTATAGCTATTCTACAGCTATTAAATACAAAAACATAGTCCACGCCATCTATAACATATATTGAAGAGGATCAACACTGAAAAGTACAACTATCTTTTAAAAGCTAAGAGAAACACATCAATAATTTACAGAACTGATTATGCCCACTCTCTTAATGAACACCATCTATGAATTACAGTAACTATCATTCTATAAACTTTTTAACAGGTAAGGAAGTTCACTAGCCACTGAATGTTTCAACTTTCAACCAGTGGAGCATTCATACGGAACTTTGTCCTGTGCTGCTGTGCTAACTGAGCTCTTGCAAGTAACCTATTCCAAGGCCGGCAATGAACTCTCTATAAGCAACTGCCCACCCCTTTACATGAGAACCTTAACATGAACTGGATAGCCACCAGTGATCTTGATTTTCTAGAAAATTTTAAACTGAAATACTTTCTGACAGTTTTAACAGAGTGTGTGATCTGATTTTGTATATTCCCTAAATTACCTTGACTCATTTCTTTAGACCCAAGTAGAAACAGTGCTGATCACTACACTAGATGACCACTGCTAAGGGAGAGATGGAATGTGCATCCCTGTTGATACTCTCAGACTTCTCACCAACTTTTGATCCCATTGATCATGGCATCCTGCTGGATTTAATCTGGAGCTCATGAAACAACTATCTACTTTTGTAGCTCCAGGATTCTTCCAGAGACGGACACTGAGATATTTTTGCTCAGCACTAAGGAAATTATGATATGGTATCCATAATATTCCACACTCTCCCCTATATTCTTCAGTGTTTAAACAGGAGAGGTCATCAGGGGACATCAGGCAAAATTTCTGGAGCACACTGCTGACATTTCTGATGCTTCTAATGTGTGTTGAAAATGTGAGCCAACTGAGGGGACACATGTGAAAGGCAAAGTAAATTAATCATCATCATCATATAAAAAAATCTGGAATCAAATACACTGTATGACACAAAAAAATTCTGAAAGTTAATGTGCAATTGAAACCTAACATATATTTGCTGGGACTGGTGAATGATCAACTGGAGAAGAAGCATAGCCAGTGTAGCAAGAATATTGTATGCACAGAAAATGGAAAAATACAGCAATACCAGTGAGTGAGGACTGGCTCATGAAATTGATAGACTTGGGCCATTTCCGCATGATGGCACTCTTCCATGTTGTCTCACTGCAGTCCCAGGTCCAAGCAGGGAGCGCATCAGCAATGGTCCCCTCCGCACCCACTTGGTCCATGAGAAAGAGAACACAATGGCGCCACGTCTTCCTTCCACAGCGCAGCTGGGCTTTTCCCATTGCTGCATTATGGAAGGAAGCATTGTCAATGTGCCTCTGCATGGCCAGAAGTGATGGAAGTGCCGCATGATCACAGATGCAAAACGGATTTTTTCCATTTTGTGAAAACTGCACAAGCACGATGCTCGCAACAGGATGGCAGCGGGATGGCAACGACGTCATGCAGAAGCGTGACCTGCCGAATGCTGCCATCCTGTGGCAGAAATGAGACAGCGACATCATGTGGTAAGGGCCTTAGCTGAAATGGACAAATAACAGCAGAAAAAAAAATCACTGATGACTTTTTTGGAACTCTGGGAATCCTTAATAGGCTTTTTGCAACCCCCGCCCCAAAAAAACAAAAGCCCAGAGCATTACGTTAACTGAAAGTTTTGACAATTAGTATATAGTATATCTGGAAAAATAAGCAGTAAAAGTACTTTAATGGTATTTACAACTGGAGAAGTTACTTTACATAGTCATGTATATGCTAGGAAAACTGGAAGGCAAATGTAAACTTTTTCTTTATTATTCTTTATTCTTTCTGATTTTTCTGTGCTATGTATCTTCTTTTTTTGTTTTCTGGTTTTCTATTTTTCCTTTCTGTGTATTTATCTTGATTTTTATTGTATTGGAAAATGTTTAATAAAATTTATTTTTAAAAATTTCACAGCTGGAGAAAAGAAATAACAGCCAGCTAGTAAGTCTGGATGGTTATATTTTGCTGATTGCTGCCAAAAGTTTCTTCAAAATCATACAATCATACTATAGAATAAGTGTGTATCATTACATTGTACTTGTATTCTTGTAATCTGTGACTTCTCTTTTCCAAGCCACACAAATGTAAGTGTCTCAAAAATGTATTATATATCTTAATCACACTTTCCTTGACATTTGACTGTTTATCCTGACCAACATCCATTCTCCTGGCTTTCCAGAAAGTGGCAATACCAGGGGGTTATGGTGTTTTGTTTTTGTTTTTTTATTATAGTCTGTATATAATGCACACAAATGAATTTGTTGTGGGCTGTGCAAGATACTATGTCTTAAAATTAGGAGATAGTATTTCAGTTCTCTTAGCTTTTTATCACATTAAATATAGGATGTATACCTGAAGAAATCAAATTGGACAGTTACCAGGATACCGTATTATACAATGGTTCAAATCTAAAGAGTCATACTAAAGTCTCGCTGAACATAAATTTTGTTCCAACTTATAATTTCGGCAGCGCAGAAGCATGACTGCTCCTGGATTTGGGCCAAAAAAACTTACTAAGTCATGTATTTGTTTGTTAAACAATTATGCTGAATTTTTGAGTTTACAGTAAAATGAATGGGTTTTATAACCACTTTATTATTTAGAACCTAAAGAGAAAAATGCACAAATTTGTTAGCATTATGGGGAACAACTACCTGATAAAGTTGAAAATGGTTCTGTCAGTGTGTCTTCTGTGGTGAGCAAGGGATGTTTATGTGTATAACGTACATTTTAAAGGTAAACCTCCACCTTCCACCTGAAGTATCAGACTCTGTACTGTATGTTAGGATATTTTTTATACAATTTAACGCTGGCGTCAGCCAATGTGCCAGAATTTACACTGCATGAACAGATGATACTTCTACACAAAATGGCACAGTTGTTATTAACCCACCTTATGTAATCTAATATACCTCTGGAGTTCTTGTGATTTCTACAAGAAAAATAGGTTGCTGTTTCACAAGACTTCTGTGTCTTATGCACATTTACAAAAGCATCTTTATGGGTTTAAGAATATGTAACTAATCAGATGAAGGAAACTGTTGACTGCTCTTGTACTACTAACGCTAGAATTCTAACACACCCTTAAGCTCCATTAAGCTCAACTGAATTTAGTATGAAGAACAGGCACGCACGCCGAGAGGAAGCTGCTGCAGGGCTCAAGTCCCTTGGATGGTGGGGGAATGCAGGCAGCCACTGCTAGGCCTATGAATAGGGCCACACAAAGAACTCAGAGCAGCAGGTGCAGCAAAGGGCTCCCTCATCTCTCTATTGTTTCATTTAACAATTTGTCTAATTCTTTGGGGCTTTGTACTCTGCCTTAAAGGGCCTGTGGCCCTCACAAAATGACTTAGAGTACAATCTTATCTCATAAGAGAACCAGGTAAGCTAATACTAGGCCTGCTGAAGCTGTGTTGACTTCAAACCTCTCTCAGACGAGAGCTGTCAGCAACTACTTAGGGCTAAACTGGAGGAGGCTGGATGTGGAGTAACTCAGCTCCTCCTTTGGTCTGCCCATTCCCCTCTCCATTTTTGGCTCTTCTGGTTGATCTAAGCTGGCAGAACAGTTGTGCCAGCAGATTCCTTTGCCAGCTGATATCTGAGATCAGTCAGCTGAAGAGGGAAAATATTTTCCTTTCAATTGCACTCAGTCCACCATGGATACATTTGCTATTATAAAATGGAAACCTAATTCTGAGATTGATGCTTCCACCATTTGTGAAAGCTGAAACAGACTTAATTCTCAGACTGATGGGACTCAGCATCTCCTTGCAGCAAATGGTAGAAGTGGGCCCTTAAACAAGTAGTTCTGTCCAGCTCATATTCTAGTTCCCTGTGGCTGACTAAACAGGGTCCCTGAAGTGGGCTCTCTAGCACAGCTTATTAAATGTAAATTACCCCTTTCTATTCCAAGGTACAGCTGTTAACACTTGGGTATGATGCTAACAAAGACTTTAAGACTCCCCTGCTTGGCAGCAGAGGCCAAGCTCACTACACTCGTGAAAGTATATTTCAGTCGAGGCCTGGATTCAAGGCCAGGAAGAATCTCCACTAATCCTTCCTTGGCAAGACATTTAGCTAAAAGGGAGGGAGAGTCTTCAAAGATTAGAGCTCCTACTCTGAAGCAGAAGGCAGGATGACAGTAATAAGATATCAAGTATGCATTACCAGTTGAAATCTGAACAAAAGAAACAAGTACCTATCACTCTGATGGAGTTTATTCCCAGGTTAACTAGTCCCTAGATTGCAATCATTCCCAATAAACTTAATGATAAGATTTTGTTAGTACAGGTTGAACCTCCCTTATTTGAAAATCCAAAACCTGAAACTTTCTGCCACCAGTTCCCCATTTCCACCATTCAAGGGGCAGCTGCAGCACTCTTCATTTGTCTCTCAGCTCCTCAGTCTTTCTCTTTTGGCCACCAGCTGCTCACTCCTGCCTTCAAGGTGGCAGCTGCAGTATTCCTGCTTATTTGTCTGTCATCTCCTCAGTCTCTTTTTGCTGCCAGCCACCTGCTTCTACCTTTGAGGCTACAGCTGCAGTGCTCCTGCTTATTCAAATTCAGATCTGAAGAGCAGTGCAGCTGCCACCTCGAAGATAGAAGTGGGCAGCTGGTGGCAAAAGAGAGAGATTGAGGATCTGCATAATGATGGCAGGTATGGATTCACATAGAGTGCTCTGCTTGGATTTCTGCCATTTCACAGATGTTCAGTCTCTCTCCAGCCTTGTGTCTCATAAACACCACAAGTAGCAAATAAACTAGATTTAAGGCTATTCCAAAAGGGTACTGTATCCCAAAATCTGAAAAAAAAAATGCAAAATACAGAATACTTCTGGTTCCAAGCATTTTGGGTAACAGATATGCAACCTGTATTTTAAGTTTTCTCCTAATGTTATTTCTGAAAACTGGCATTTAAACAGATATTGTTGTTATGTAATTCCTACCAGGTACACAAAGTTGATCACATTTCTTTAGTTCAAAGGTTTTGAAAAATGCAGAAATGGTTGCAGGACTGGAGGTAAAAAGAATTCAAAGCTAGTCTACAACTTTTCGCTCTTAGAGCACTTGGCACTGGCCACATCAGATATTGCCTTGGTGTAGAGCTGTGCTGCTCAGAGTGGTGGTTCATGGATTCATGTTAGTATGCCAGCTGTTAGCTGCCAGTCTGTGGCAAGTGCCATAGGAAGAAAAAAACAGGGTCAGGAACACTGTGGGAAAACACCTTGCTGTTCCCCTATATCAGACAGCTTCAAAAGCACTGCTGTAGCGTA
Organism: Iguana delicatissima; assembly: GCA_948472985.1. Lineage (NCBI taxonomy): Eukaryota > Metazoa > Chordata > Lepidosauria > Squamata > Iguanidae > Iguana > Iguana delicatissima. The sequence continues at coordinate 256,713 of CAOKZL010000666.1, forward strand.
CCCACACCAGTCTGCTTTCTCCCTGAATCTGTGGTGGGAAAGGACATGGCTAATTCAAAGCCAGCATGGTGTAGTGATTTGAGTGTTGGACTATGACCCTGGAGACCAGGAATACCTTGCCCATGAAAAGCCACCGGGTGGCCTTGGGCATGTCACTTAGCCCCAGAAAACTCCATGATAGGCTTGTCTGAGGGTTACCATAAATTGGAAATGACCTGAAGGTATACACCTCCAACAACAACTCACTGCACTGTGTGTTCTGCATGTCCTTGTCTGCAACCGTGGTTCCCAAGTTTTTACGAAACTTCAGCAGCTTTCCAGAGGGAAAGCTTGGTTTTCTGTTTAATGTTTGAAATTCAGGAGTGGGCTCTTCTTATTTGCTAGTGTTCCTTCAATCTTATCAAAACAGAGCTGGGTGGAGCGGTGAATCTAAAATAACTTCAGAAAAAATTCAGTACAGTAACTGCAACCCACCATCATTCATTGACATTAAGGAGTATATTATTCAAAAATTTTGAAATAATGTTCCTTCCTTCCTTATCCTCTATGGTATTGTACAATGTGGCTCTGCTATGTAGAGTTCTGCCTCCAGGCTATTCTTTTGACACTGATCAATATACCAGGATTGTCTTTGGCAGACTGTAGTCATTAAACAAATTTCCCTTTTGTTAGTTTAGAGCAGGAAATTTCTGTTTCCTGATGCTGCCTATGGCTTTAACATTGTGTTGAGTTAGCTATTTTTGCAATTTGCTCTATTGCCCTGAACAAATTGTGTTGCCAATGAAGGAACAAAACTTTCCAAAATGGTTCAAGTAAAACAAAATCTGGTAACCTCATTGGCATATTGTGTAAACCATTAACTGTGTCTTAATGAACCATGATGGTGTCTGTGTAAAGTAACACTCCCAAGGCCCTGAACAGATTGTGTACTACAAGGGGATTTCTTTTGTTTTGTTTTTTGGCCAAAAGCAGCTAGCACACTTTCCTGTGTGGAAGCAATATTGTTTAGGAAATGAGGAGGTCTGAAGTTTCCTAGATATCCACTTCCATGAAAGAATGCAATTTTTCCTCTGATCCCTGAATAAACAGACATTTCACAGCAACCCTATTTAGATCCACAGGCCCTTTCAGTTTCTTGTGGGGGGCACAGGCTAGGACAAACCTAGAAGAAGGTAGGCGCTGGCCAGTGTTTATAGAAATATCTCAGCTATAGTGGCATCTCTCACAGTGGTCCATCTTCAAAATCTGTTTTTGGGGTGATCATTTTATTACCTGTAGCTATATAGAGGGCAAACTTCTCCATAAAGGAGAATAATTGGACACAAATTTGACATACAGAAAGGTAACAGCGAAAAGTACATAGGGGAGCATTTTAATCTTCCTGGCCATTCAATTGCACAAGTCTTGTTTTTATTTAGTTTAGTTTAGAAGAATGATTTAGCAATATGTAATTTACTAAGTTATAGCATCATGCACGCCTTTATTTTGTAGAGATATGATTGCAGTCTTTGAGCCATTGTAGAATGTTAAATGGCTGTTGTGCACTAGCTCGGTTTCTCAGCAATATAAGGAGTTCCCAGTAGTAGCAATCTTTTTTTTACTTCAGAGCTCCAACCAACTGTTCTACAAATAAGGGCAAGTGCATTTGGGGCAATTCCTAACATGACGTTGTGCATCATATAAGCTACCATAGCCATGTCTTCAAAGAAAACCCAGAATCATATTGCTGGAGTTATAAATATCTGATTTTCCAACACAACGCTTAAAAACCCTACTTTAAAAACAAAGACATTAAAAGAAAAACAGCCACCCACTTCTGCCTTCAAGGCAGTGGCTACAGAATTTCTCAGATCTGAGAAAGCAGGAGTGCCGCTGCCATTGCGTCAAAGGCAGAACCAGGCAGCTGGTGGCAAACGGAGATAGACAGAGGATCTGAGAAATGAACGCACAGGACTGCCACTATTGCCATCACCTCAAAAGTTCAGATTTCCAGACAAAGGAGGCTCAACTTGCAATAGTATGTGTCTAGTTCCAAAGCCATGCCAGACGGATAGATTGCTCACCGTGGGCAGCCAAGTGAAGGGCAACAATAGGCACTATTAAGGAGACTCTACAGGTGTTTTCAAGAGTCAAAATTCCACAAAAAGCTAACACAGGAATGCAGGGGAGAGGCAGGGCAATTTTTAAAAATGCTGTGGGCTACAAACTGTTAACCGCTGCAAGACTTTGGGGTAAGGTAAGTCTAACAACCCAGTGTCAGGAATACCAAATACTATGTTACACAAAACTATTCCTTAATTATTCTGGTTGGCAAGAAAACCCAGGATGGACAAAACAGTCATAAATCCCTTCAAAATTAATATTTTAGTTAGTTTTTAAGAGAACATTTTTGTTTAAAATAAGATGAACACCTCAAAGTAAACTATTCCTATTTAAATGTCAGAACACATAGCAATTATTTTCATGCCAACATGTTACCAAGCCTACAATTTGTCATAGGGAACCTGATTTTTTGAAAAATCCACCTTCATTTTTTCTTTGTTTCTGGAAAACTGTTTAGATTTCGCCTCCCAATAATGACGAACATACTCAGAAGAAGCATTTTTCTGTCCACCCAAATTAATTTAAGGACAAAAATAACATAATCCATTAGATTTATTGCAAGATCCAAGTCAGTAATTCCACAGAAGCTGGAAAAACCTGTGGATGAACACAATTTTTCACTCAGCCTTCATTTAAAATAGGAACAAACAGACATGGAGACATATCAGTATCGTGCAACACATAAAAATGATTTCTAAGTGAGTGAAGATTGATGATAAAACCAACCTTATTTACTATGATATAGATTCCATGTGGTTGCTGTTTAGTGGCATAAAACAGGATAGCATCTACAAATATCAGGAATATCAGGAACTAGCAAAGTAAAGTATTAGATACGTTGGCACAAGAACCCAGGAACTATTTTTAAGATACGGAGGGCTCAATATTAGCAGGCAGATCATTAATAATTTCACCTAGCTGCAGGTACATTTTTACAAAATAATAAAAATAGAATACACTGACAGAATCACAACAATGTTGTAGGCCTTTTTTTATTCTGACTTTCCTCCAGCACGCAAAGTACAAATGGCAACTTCAGTCTCCCCCATCCCATTCTCCTACTCCAGAAGTACCTCAGTAAAGCTACTATTTAGATCAGGAGCAAACAGCTGTCAGAGGCAAGGGGTGTAATGGCCCTCAGGAGATCTTGGAGGGTTGCACTCCCTCAAAAAATTAAATGTAAAAACTAAATAAAAAGTTAATTAAAATTTTGCAGTAAATTTTTAAGAATTTTTTTTGCTCCAAATACTGTCAAGGGGTGTGGGGGACATTTTCACCACAGCGCGGGGCTCCCCACGACCATTTTGGGCTCTTGAGAGTCATTTTTTGTTTACAAAAGAGAGTGATGGGGAAGTTACAACCTGTTGAATTCTGTTTTTTAAAAAGCCCTGATATAGTCCATGGGCCCAACGACACAGTGAAAATGTCCTCATTGGGGTCATTTTGAAGCAGAGGAGCTTGAGCCCTGCTGCTTCCCTGTTCTGGGATCAATGCATCAACAAAAAGCTACATGCATTTGAAAAACCAAAGTCTGGCTTAGATTTGAGAGTTACCGGGCCAAGAATTCCAAAGTTCTCTATTTAGCCTTTCTTTTCACCTCTCTGCTTTTTTTTTTTTAGCTGCCAGGAAGAATTTCAAATGTGAACTACATTTTTGTAGCTGGAGAACAGAGTGTAAAGAGCCTGCCACTTCCATTGCTGCTCTTCAGTCAAACTCTTTATATCAAAAGCAGTGAACTTTTTAATACTTTTTTTTTTAAAGACAAGACAGTTCTTAACTATTGGGATGTAATAGGAGATCTGATTTGATACCAATCTTCCCAGAACTGGTGCCTGCTAGATATGTTGAGCTATAACTCTCAGAATTACCTGCTGGCTGGGATTTGTAGTCCAATACCAGTGGAAGACACTGTATCAGGTAATGAGTGAAACAAACAGGCTAATAAACTGGCTGGAATTGTCACTTGGGATTTGAGTACTGACTTAATCTGTCAGGTGTTTCTTGGATACCAGCCATCAGTAGATTGTGATATTCCAACTACAAAGTACACACATTTCAGAAAAAAAGATTCTTCAGTTTCATCAGGGTAGAGTTACACCCATGTGAATGAATGCTAATGAAAATATAATTCAACTTTTGCCTGGTAAATTGATTCTTAAAAGTCAGTCTGAGTACAATTTACCTGGGGGGTGGGCAAAAAAATACAAGAATAAAAGCACTGCATATGCCAATAACTGAAAGGACCCCTTCCCACCATGAGAAGTATGAGAAAACAATTAAATACTAAAGAATGGCAGTTCATAATGAAAATTCCAGCATACACTACATCCCTTTGTAACTTAATTAAATTTACATACTTTTTGATAAATAGAAAAATAAGCTTTATGTTTTCTTGCTACAGCCAAAGTATGTTGGTAAAAGCTTGGAAATACAGAAGGAGGCCAAACAAACAGAACTAGTAAGGAAAATTGTGGAACAACTGTCAAGTGAAGTTGACAGTGCTTTGACAAATACACAAAAATGCAATACACCTCCAAATAACTGGGATTCCAAGGAGTCAGCACATGAGGACAGAGGGAGGGGTGGATCCAAGGGTACAGGAATTGTGTTATCAAAGGCACTGCCACTCTCCTGTTTGCGGGATAGAAAAGAAAAAGAAGCAGCCTTTATTTTCTTCTCCCCTTGTAAAGTTTCTTCTCTTCAAACAACTCTCCTCCAATTGATTCATAGGAGAGAGAAATCAACTATTCCTGCTCAAAGGTCAATATAATTCCTTCCCCATTTTAGTGGTATGTCAAAGGACTGGAAGGGCTTAGGATTTTGGATGCATCCACAATGTTCAAAAATTCCACCAGAATACCTTTTCAGGCTTGTACGAATTCCGTCTTCAAAGGAAAATTCCACAATCATTGCTAGAAGGCTTTTGAGGTTATTGGACTCCTTTCTCAGATAAAACTCCCCCTATCTTTGGAGTGAAGATCTGAAAAATCCTCTTGAGTACTTTCTTTCCTGTGATGCTCTGGGTGCAGAATGCACTCCCATTCAAAGCCCATCTGGTGCCTCACTAGCTTAGTTTCAACACCACATTAAAACTTTGTTCGCCAACCAAGTTTTTGAGATCACAGATTCCTGAATCTTGTTAAATTATTTTTATTTTTTCAAAAAGTGCTGTATTGTCTATGTTATGCCTGAGATCTTCAGAGGTACTGTAGGATCTGAATATTTGAATAAATAATGGCTTTGAATCCTCGTTGTGTGGAAAAAGTGGGGTGTAAGATGATCACAATAATAATGACTAGAAAATAAAGCTCCTGTAATGCCCTCCCATAAATAGGTCTATAGTCTAAGAGAAAGTTTGGGAGTAGAGAATTACAATGTTGTAAACTGCATATAGGCTGAGTTACTAGAATTTGATTTGTTTAAAAGATACCAATGTGTTTTTCAACATGCTGCAAAGAATTATATGTTGGTTTGATATGTAGGTTTTGTGTTGTGTTTATTGAGAATTTTCATACTATGAGCATTTTAAAAGACAAAATACAGATGATAGTGGTGGTAGAATGTGCTCACTTTTCACCTCCAATACAGGTTATACTGCAAAATTTGTAACTGCTCACACAGGTAGCTGAGACAGAGACACTCTTCCTTTCTGATGGTTTAGTGTACACAAAATTTGTTTCATGAACAAAATTATTAAAAATATTATATAAAATTACCTCCAGGCTATGTGTATAAGGAGCATATAAAACATAAATGAATTTCAAGTTTAGACTTGGATCCCATCTGCAAGATATCTCATTACATACATATGTACATATAAGTAAATACAAAACACTCCTGATCCAAGCATTTTAGATAAGGGATAATTAACCTGCACTAGAATTCTCACAGTGACATAACTAATTACATGCCCTGATTTGTCTAGTAATTACACAATAGCCTACAACATATTTTATTATTTTTTTATTATTTTTTAAGAGGCATATTATATCTCTGGATAGCAACGAAGGCCTAAAAACAAGGAGAACACATCATATCCTCTTAGCAGGCTACCAGTTCATGACAGCACTGCAGCACATTCTGTCAGGGGTAGGGCTATCTCAACTACCTTTTGGGAAAGCTCCTCATCCTTGAGATTTACATCAAAAAGTCTAAGAACATCAAGAATATGGGTCAAGTTATAAACTCAATCACAGGAGTGACTGCTTTTTTAAAAAAAGCCACAGCAGGCCCTCAGTATCCACTAGGATTTGGTCCCCCTGTGGATACCAAAATTTGTGTACGCTCAAGTCTCATTATGTACAATGGTGTAGTAAAATGGCATGTCATGGCAAAAAAAAAAAAAGTCTGCTTTTAGGATTTTTTTAAAAAGTATTTTCAAGCCGTGGCTAATTGATCCATAGATATAGCATCCGTGGATCTGGAGAGCCAACAGTACTCCATTCTAAAACCAGGTTTTCCTTGAATTTGTTTAGACACATTTTCTGCCAGTTGCATCTGATATATGGGGGCGGTACTTACAAGTATTTGTGTACTTGCACAGTAAGAGCTGAATACATAACGCACATTATCCATGCGTTTCAACCAAAACTAAAACATGTGCTAATAGACCGCTTATGTGTATTCTGACAAGTAATGAAACAAAATCCATGCCCTTTCTGTTTTGTGCACAATGGATTAAACTGTACCCTGACGCTCACACAAATACAGCAAACTCTAACTTCCACCAATTGATGCCATCATCACAGCCACTTCCACACACCAACTAATAAACCTCAAGGTGGCTGCTGAAAACATTTAAAAGCATATTCGATTTTGCAGAGAGTCAGCAGAGATATATTAAGAGGATAAGTAATTGAATGCTGCCACTTGGCAAGGGAGATGTTTTCTGCAGCAAACTAAGAAGTACAATGCCTTCTTTTTTCCCCATGGGAGGGCTCCGGGCAAAGACAACAGAGAAAGGACTGGAGGAGGTCAATGCTCCGGGTATAAAGGGGTGACAATACATAATGGAGGCTAATTTCCTGGTAAATTCAACATGGCTAAGATTGCAAGGAAAGTAATTACTAACGTTGTGAAAGAGCAGGAAGGCGGGGGAAGAGGGTTGCTTTAAGGTCACTTGGTGCAGTGAAGCCCTTTCAGTTGGAAAGATGCGGCTGTCCGATTCAAAAACGAATTAAGACAAGCAGCTACCTTAAACCTCGCCAGTTCTTGATTCATTGAAATACCATTCACATTCCTTTGGAGTCCTGCGAGCCAAGTCTGTCCTGAGAACTACACTAAAAGCCTTCCCGCACTACACTGCTATAGTGCTATCATTCCACTTTAAACATCCGATCGAATACTGAGGCTTACAGGACAAGGAGGGAGCATTCTTTGGCCTCAGTAAACTACAAACCCCAGAATTCCACAGGATGTCGAAAGTGGAACAATAACATTATAACAGCGTAGTGCGGAAAGGCCCCTAAGCTGCAGCGAAAATTCCCGATCCGCTATTTATCTTCCACGACTAAGAATGTGGCAGTCACGGAAAGAGGCACGTTTGAGGGTGGTCTCTGTTTCCTGGTCTGTTCCGCTTCCCCCGCTCCATCCAGTTTTACGACCCAGCTTCATCACTGTTAGGAACCTTCGGCTTCCTAAAATTAAGCTCAACCTGCATAGTACAGTCTCTTTCCACCAAGCCATCTACCAACTGCCCGAAGGAAACAGACCAAGAGCACTCCTGCAACACGAGACGGGCTTCTTCCCCTCCGCGGCGAGGGCACCCCCGACAGTAAAGAGGAGCCTTCCTCCTCCATCCACGCGCGGAGACTTGGCCGCGATGGAGCAGGGAGTGCCCGGAGAAACTGGGAAAAGCTGCCAGGAAGCCCCAACAGCAAGCCCGGGGCCAGGAGGTGACCTGACCTGGGCGGACACCGCCCTTCCCTGGGAAAGAGCCCAGACCCCGCCAGCCAAGCCGCTCCTGAAAACCGCTCCAAGGGAGCGACGACACCACCAGCCGCCCCTTCTCTCCCGCAGTCCCCGCAGTCCCCGGCACCCCCTGCTAGCGCGCACGCACCTCGCCCGCCGTCCCGCGACTTCCCGAGGCGCGTCTCCGCCGGCGGGCTCTCGAGGCTCCCTGCCTCGGCGACTCCCGACAACTTTCCAAGCGCGCGCTTTTACGCACGCGCCGCTCCTTCGCCACCCAGCCCCGCCCCTGCGATCCCTGAAAGCGGGAGGGCTGGGAAAGAGGGAATGGAATGCGAAAGCTCAGCGAGAAAGGCAGGCGCGGCCCCACCCGGCCCGCCGTGCCTTTTGTCTCGTCCCGTGCTTTTGAATTCCCTCCGCGTCCTAACAGTTCAGCAGTTGTGGTTACAATTCGCTTGGCTGGAGGGAGAAATCGAGGGCCGAGCGCTCACGCCTCGAAAGGCTTCATTTAAACGCGGTGTGGAGCATGCCTTTGCCGAAGGGTTGGTTGTTGTGGTGGTGGTGGTTGTTGTATGCTTTCAAGTCAACTTAACAGTGACCCTGTCATACGGGGTCTTGAAAAGTTTCATTCTGAGGTTTGCCGAGAAAAAAAAAATCTGATAAGGCTCCTGTCCTTCTAATACAGTGGTTCTCAACCTGTGGGTCCCCAGCTGTTCTTGGACTTCAGCTCCCAGAAGCCCTGAGCGTTGACCATAGTGGCTGGGGCTTCTGGGAGCTGAAGTCCACAAACATCTGGGGACCCACAGGTTGAGAACCACTGTTCTAATAGTTGAGTGGAAGAGGGAATTTCGGTAGGCATTGCTTGTTACCTGGTTGCCTGGCGAGGAACACCTGCTGAAATTGCTTTCAGTTTTTCGACGCTACTCGCTGTGTAGGTTTCCGTGACTGAGTGATGATTCAGACCTCTGTTTCCTGGAATCTTCGTCCAACACTCAGAACCGTTGCGCCATGCTGGCTCTCCAGGGTTAATTAAAATTGATGTTGTGCGTTGAGTGGTATTTCCTCGTTGTGAAGTTGTTTGAAGTTAAAGGCTAACTAAGTGTGCTCCTACAAAATAAGTTTCTCTCTGTTCTTAATTTTTTCTTAATGCTTCCACTTGCATTTTAAGGTAATGCGACCCACTGGAAGAAGAGAAATGTCTCATACAGTAAATAAAATGCTGCTTGTGGCACTGCATCTCCTATCATTCCTCATCATGTGCTGGCTATGTTAGTAAAGAGTGCTGGGATTATAATCCAACAACAAGTTGAGGATGGTTGAATTGTCCACCCCTGCAGGAAATAGTGGTCACCCCTTCATCCTGCCCTTTGGAAAAGGTTGGGAAAAAGACAGGAGGACCCCAGGTCAGAAGATTCCATTCTCTTCTGCGGTAGCAGGCCCTTCTCTGTCTCTCTGAGCACTACTGTTTCTGGACACAGAGAAACAGGCAGGCAAAGAAGGCAGTGGCCGTGCCTGCTGCTCTGCCTTGTTTACCTTCTCTGGGTATCACAGCAGGGCAGCTGAGGTTTAACAGTGTTGCCTGAAGATACTGGAGTCAATGGCAACCTATTAATTTTCACAGGCTGGCATTGCAACACTTGTAGGTGCAGTGATGTATTTAATAAGTCTTTTACTCCAAGTTTCAAGTCAAGTCTACCTTCAAGTCTTAAGTCCTTGAAGATACTTTCAAGTCAAGTCTCAAGTTTGGGTGCCAATTTTATACCCCAACCTATATTCCAGAATTTCTGGACAGAGTCCAATAAAGTCAGTTTTAACAACTGAAGTAGAGCTGACCATCCACATTTGTGATTTTGCCACTTCGGAAATGGGGAATCGGATCTTTCTTACTTCCCATTCCAAAGCTGGAGGCTTTTTAAGAAGTGGGGAATAGGATCCTTCTTACTCCCCATTATTGAAGCTTCAAAAACTTTAAAAAGAAGGAACCTTCCTCCTCAAGCCCATTGCCTAGCACATTTGCTGTTCCTCTCTAAGAATTGCATCCTGCACTCTGGGGACAAGTCTTATCTTCTGCTCTTAGGAAACATTTTAAAAGGCTCCTCCAATATGCAGCAGGGTCAAACTGCTGAGCAAGCCTCAAGCCTGTTGCCTAACCCGTTTGCTGTTCCCCTCTGAGAAATACACCCACACTTTGGGCTGAGACAGATTGTCATATGACCAGTAGGCAAAAAGAGATGGAAGTGTTGTTCAAAGTTGTAATGTTTCTAGATGAATGTATTATGTTACTGAACCAAGGGCAGCAAGTCAATCACTAAGATTATACAAGTCTCAAGTCGAGTCAGTGTATCATTTATTGCCGAGTAGAGTCACTGAAGCGACTTAAATCCGACTTGAGTCCGAGTCAGTCAACTTGAGTCTGCATCACTGTGTAGATATACTGTAGATAAATGAGGACTAAGTGATGTGAACTGCCATGCTAAGGTAAGGCTGACCCTGTCATCGGACAGAATGAATTGGTCGCTTCAAGCAGTGGATTTCAGCATCATAAAAGGGCACAGCATATTCTTCCTTTTCCAACATGTTACTGTATGGCCCTTTCCGCACGTGGAGGGGGAAACGGGGGAAAACACGCTAAAACGGAGCTTACTGGCAGCCAGGTAAGTCCGTCGCCATGCGGAGCAGCGTGAGTTCGCTGCTCCGCAGTCCTCCGGCGTCCAAAATGGTGGCTTCGGCGTCCAAAATGGTGGCTTCCGGTTGGTGGAGGCTCTCCACCAACCAGAGAAGCTCGCCAGCCTAAAGCCCGCCCCCGGCAGATCTGCAGGCACGCACTAGTGCGCGCCTGCAAATCTGCACCGGAGCACGGTGACAGAACTGCACGGGGCTGTGCTCTCTGTGCTTTTTGAAAACCTCTGAAAAGAGGTTTTTAAAAAACACGCTGCGCCACCAGTTCCGGTCACTTCGGAGCAGATTGAGGTGCGGAACTACAAAAAGTAGTCTGCCCCAGTCCACTTTACGGTGCAGAAGACCTCCGTTGGAGGTCGCTCTGCGCCGTTTTAATACCCCAGTGTGGAAAGGGCCTATGTCAAAGTGTGTTTGTGGGAATGAGAACTGATTATGTTTGTTTTTTTCCCCTTTTACATGCCACTGGTTGGCTTTATCTACTCCAAGAAAGCAGAAGAATTTGCTGCTCTGCCTCTGACACTAGAAGGATACTCCACTGGCCCTGACCTTATCTTGCTTAAGAATAATCCCTCTTAAGGTTAAAGCACATTGGCTGAGCACTTTATGTTAGAGAGTTATCCTGGTACTGCTCTTGCTGAAGTTGTCATTACAATTTCAGTTTCCAGAGCTAGTATCTCTTAACATGACCCGATTGTTTCAGGCTAACCAAATACACAGCTCGACAATGAGATATTAATGGAGTGACATTGTCAGCATTTAAATTTACAGGAAAAGAAAGATGGGCCCTCAGCAACTATTCACATTTATTTGGACAACATGCCTATTGAGTTCTGTGCAGTTTACTGAAAAGTGTGCATAAGACTGCAGCTTTACACACTGGGCCACTTTAGATCAGACACTGCACACATACACAGTCAAAGCTTACATATAAGAAGTAGGCAGAAACAGAGGAAGTGCTGTATCATAGCTTGGACGTCAGAAGTTATGGATAGTGCATTACCTGTAACTGAATCCTTTCTCCATTAATGAAAGTTACATGACGATTGTAATTTAATGGAGGATAATTTCACTCTTAAAATTAATGGTTCAGCTGCTGGTTCATGCTGTGCTTTGTGCTTTGAAGCTCTGTTGTGTGTCGGTTTCTCTGGTCAGTTGCACCGCTATTCACTGAAATTTTGGGGCCAGCTCTTGAGACTCTTTTGACTTCACAGGAAGGGGACATTATGATGTCACAGAAGTGAAGCAGCAAGAGTAGAGAGGCAGAGTCAGCTGAGTGTGAAAATGGGAACAAGGGGAATCTGGGAAACCCCCAAAACCCAAGCAAAATGACAACACAGAAGAGAGGGGCAGCAGTTGTAATCAGTTCCTTAAGGGCTTGCATCTTAAACAGTCTTACCTACAAAATACATGGAAGATGGACAGTTTTTTCCAGGACCTTTGATGGAAGGTTCAGTGCCAGTCTATGGAGTTGATCCCCCTCACCCTCAACTCTTTGATGCTGATGCCAGATCCTATACCCCGCAACCCATGAATTCCATCTCCTCCCTTCTACAAATGGCATAATAGGCCTAAAAGCAAGCAGCCATCAACTTTTTCTCCAGTTGCCTTTCTTTGCTTTTGGCGGCACCAGTGTGTGTGTGGGCTCTATTCACACACAAACAGCTTTTGCACTGAGCCAGTGTACAGAGGTCCCACCTGGGAATAAGTGAAATAGATGCTGAAACTTTAAAACTAATGCACCGACAAAAATCAGTCTATCCTCTTCCAGTGGCTCTTGCTATGAGTGTCATCACCTCCTACCCTGGGGAAGCATAATGATTCCTGCATACATACTGCAATATAATACTGTAATAATGCATACATCCTGTGATCTGGGACTCATTCACACTGCAAGTTATAGCACTATTATTCCACTTTAATTGCCATGGTTCCAAGCTATGGAATCATGAGGTTTGTAGTCTGGAGAGGCACTGAAGAGCTCTAGCTGAACATTCCAAATTCTTCCCCTTACCTGGCCATTCCCAGGATTCCACAGGATGAAACCACAGAAGTTAAAGAGGAATAATAGTGTTACAGTTGTATAGTGTGAAGGGCCCCTAGTCAACCCCTAGTCTTAGCAAATGATAGCTAAAATGACAATAGTGTGTATTTTTTTGTGCCACAGGCCAGAGGCTTATGGTATTTTGTTTTTGAAAAGTTACTAAAATACCTAGTGTTGTTACTTTTGAAAACAGGAAAGTAAAATTAATTCATAGAACTTGGTATTAATACTGGCAATTAATTATGTTTCGGGCCTTGATTTTTATTATTTTTATTGATTTTATTATTTTTACTGATTTTTATTATTATTTTTTAAAAATTTTCTAACCTGTATGCTGTAGCTATATTTGGCAAGGAAGCAAATGTTACTTCTTCTTCTTCTTCTCTCTCTCTCCCCCCCCCCAAAGTCTTTGATCCTGTCCAGTATAAGAGCCTAACGTCCTTACAAGGAATTGGCTGGCAGATATTTTAAATCCCTCCTGGGCAATGTCAGCCATTTAGAATTAGCTTATACTGAAGTGTTTTACTTCAGCTGCTTTGTAGGTCATGTAGCACATGTTTGACAGATAAAATTGAACTATTTCAACATACTTCAATACAGTATTAAAAGTAAAATACACCTGCCTTGAAAAAAAGATCCATCTTAAGAAATCTTGCAGACTGGGATAATTTTTGCTTTGATCACAGTTGCTGTTTACACAATAGCTTCAGCATAGCTCAGTCTGATTAAGTAAGCTGAATGAACCAAAGTCTGTAGCATTTGCATGCAAGGATTCTCATTTCTGTTCCAGTATTGAAGAAAAACCCATTGCCATGGTATCTGGAGTACACCCTCATTGTGCCCAGAAGCCAGTGCCCAGAAGCATGTTTTTGTAAAAGATAATATTTCATAACATAGGTCACTTTGCAATATCTGTGCTTTATATATTAAGAAAGGTGTTCACATATAACATTGATATTACGATTTAATGGCCAGAGGTACCTCTTCATATAATATTTTAGTGTACAGGAATATTTTAAATATCTTTTATAGGGCACACTGTTACACTTGATAAGCTAACATGTGTTTTCACCAGACAGTATCATATAATTATGAATTATTTACAATTAATCGTATATGGATTTGTATTTATTATCACTGTTGCCCTCTGACATTGTGTCCACCAATTAACTATGTTGGTTAGCACTGATGGGAGTTGCAGCGGAGGGCCACAAGTTGCCTAGTCTTGCCCTAGGGATGTTCAAACTTGGCAAAATAAATTAAATATAACAACAACATTGTATGTCCAGACCCCTTCCCTGCTCTGACCACACTGCATTTTCAAATTGCCCCTCTCTGACGTTATTGGAGCTCAGAGGTCTGAGAAATTAGGGAAATTCATAAAGAGACGGTATGGGGCATCTAAGAATAAGTCCCCATATGTTCTGTCTCCAACCCCACAGAGGGATTTCTGATCTTTTATCTCAGAGACAACTGCAGGACTCCTGCAGCATTAGCTAGGATTGCAAACATATAGGGTTATAGTCTTAGCTTTTAATTTCAGAAACACTAGCTAACAATTATAGAAGATTTTACACAAAATTTCGCTCTAAATGCTGTTTTCTGCAAAGCTTTCTGAGGCAAATAAAAGAAAGAAGAAATAAACAGCACAAAGATTGTTACATCTTTATGTCATTGATATCTTGCATAATTCAATAGTAATCCTGGCCAGTGCAATCTTATATATAGATATGTAGTGAGAATTCAATGGAACTTACATCCATGTCACACCAAACAGGTTCATGCTTGGCAAACCCAAAAGACTGATCACAAGTTGAATGTCTTCCATGAGCTTTTATTAGTTTACTGTGCAGTAAAAGTCCTAAGATCTAAGGCAAATCCAGAATTCAGACAAAGAGTTTACAATCCTTTAAATACAATTTTTGCTAGTATTACTTGATTGGTTACAAGTTTAGGGTCCACCACTTGATTGGGTTCTTTAAAACCCAACCTGATTGGTTAAAGCACTAGTAGGTTACCTCATTACCTTTAGCTCACCTTTCCTTCTTAGTTCATGCCGGTAACATGTTTCCAGGTCATACTGACACTTCAGCTTCTTTTCTTAGCCATATCTATTTGGCTGTGTTTACCAAGAACTCTTTGATGTACCTCGTTAAGGCATTATCTATCCCTTAGTTCAGTGGTTCTCAACCTGTGGGTCCTCAGATGTTCGTGGACTTCAGCTCCCAGAAGCCCCAGCCACTATGGTCAATGCTCAGGGCTTCTGGGAGCTGAAGTCCACGAACATCTGGGGACCCACAGGTTGAGAACCACTGCCTTAGTTAGTCAAGGCCTTGTCCACTTCCTTGGCTCATTAACTTTTCCAGGTGGCTGTTGTCAGTTACAGCTCCTTAGCTCTTCACCTAGTTCTTGGCTTCTTTCCTTTCTACGTGTGCTTCCTATGAACCCATCTTTGCAGTTTTGATATTGAGTATTTCAGCGAAGCTCCTATTAACCTTTTCAGCAAAACTAATAATAACAATATCAACCAGTTTAGCAAAGGTACCTTACATTTTCTAAACAATATAAGCCTCCATTGCTTCATCCACATTTAGGTTTGCAGCTTAAATGAACAGCATTTCCTATTCTAGCCTCAGTGGAATCACCATGACAACCAAACCAGCCAGCAATCTTCCTGTTACTTGACACACATGGAGTTTCTTCTTCACCTCTCCTACAGTGAGAGCTAAATTATATTCAGTTTAACAAACCCTTAATAATTGTTTCTGAGCTCCATCTATATAGTGACACTGTTTCTGAGTGTGGTGGGTGAAGAGAGTTCAACAAGATGCAAATAGAGTTTTGTCTGTCACTGTTATACATTTCAGCTGATTTGATATATTTATGTAGAATTTTAAGTATAATGCAGCCCTACATTTGCGTGTTTCTGCTTCCCTGAATACAGAAGACAAAATTCAACTCTTCTTGAACAAGGCCAGTCATGAGCATAATATGGACATAACCATGCTATGTAGCATTCAATATTTCATTGATCACTGCCTACTTAATGAACTTTAAATATTACCTTTCCATTTTTATTGCATACCTCTTTCACCACCAGTAATAGATACCAAAAGACAATATACCAGCATGTATATGCATGTGTATAAATACTGAGACAAATGAGGGTGTATCTTCTAATAAAATATCTACCCTGCATAATCACTGGGCCAAAAAGTCAAAATGATGGTAGTAATTGCAGAAATTGAGAAAATGCTGGTATAAATACTCTTTTTTATATAATGTATAGTATGCCCCCACACAAACTGGAGCTACTGAAAAAATAATTGTAGAAAAAAATTACATGCTTGTTTACTGCAGAAATACAATAAACTGTTAAAAATATCACCTACAAATAATATTGAAACAGAAGTTTGATAATACGTAGGACTATATTCTGTGAAAAACAGTGAATCATATTTTCTATTAGTCACATTAATTAAAAGTATTTGCACCTCATCCCATCAGGGCTACTGAGGTAATGTAGAATGAAGATAGATAGTAGGGATGGGCCAACCGAATCCTTGAATCCTCGGCAAGGATTCAAGATTCTTGAATCCAAATTGCTGTGCTAAAATAGGCGAACAGAATCTTTTGAATCCACAAACCAAATAGTTTGTTGGAGACCAAGATGCCTGAAAACCTGGGAGACCAGACACACAAGGGGAGATGGCAAGTAAGTGAGTTTTTCCCTTGGAGTAATAATGGCCTTTGTTAACAATTTCAGAAATTACATCTGGGGTTGTATTCTAATATATTTAAATTGAACATTTAATATTTAAGTTCAGCACTGTTATCTGTGCTGAAAATCAATGGCATGTATAAATGCTGGGGTCAGTGGGTCTGATGCCTATCCGAAATAGTGGGGCAGAGGGCAAGGTCACACAATCTCATCCAGTGATTGACACATGTAGGCCAGTGTACCTCCTTCCACAAGACCAGTGCTTGGTTGTAAACCTATAGCTAGAATAGGATGAGAAGTGAAATGTCTGTCATGGTTTCTCATGAGTCACATGACAAAGCACATGTTGCAGAATGGAGAAATTGTTTTTAAAAATTGATGCCTTTGGGGCCCACCAAAGGCCTGATCGGTTGGAAGGTATAGCCTTCTTGAGATTTCAAGGACAGACGAAAGATTCCTTTGTATAGCTCCCTTGCAAAGCAATTTCACACACAATTCTGGGGTTTGTAGTTTTACAAGGTGTCACAGCCTTCTCTGCCAAAGTATGCTGGTGCATCATCAAACTAGAAACCCCAGGATGCCATAAGGAGCTATGCAAAGAAAATCCAGTTTTGACCTGGATTATCTCTGTACTGTAGTATGTAGCCCTGTTTACACAGCCAGGAAAATGTGGGATTATTCCACATTTTCCTGCCTGTGTACAAAGGGCTTTCATGTCATTTTCAATCTGAGGAGATCCTGAGGCAAAACTATGACAATTGTCCTGGCCAGATTTCTTCAGAGGGAGGTTTGCCTTTGCCTAGGCTTTTGCTAAGGCTGAGAGAGTGTGTCTTGCTCAGGATTATCCTTCTTTCTCTTGCTTTTTAAATCCTTTTTTAAAAAAGGATTCGAATTATTCGAGATTTGTGAGATTTGTGGATTCACAGAACCTTCCAGGGATTTGGATCCGGATTCGGAAAATTCTGGATTCATCCCATCCCTAATAGATAGCTGATAGCTTTTTTTTTTTTTTTACAAATAATTAAAACTATTTTAAAAGTTTTAAAAACCCAAAGGCAACCCTTATTTAAGGGCCGAAGACTGTAGGAAACAATGGTTGCTCATGGAAAGCTCAGTAGTAATAGGGTCAGCCTGACTTTGCCTTGGAGAGAGTTTCATAATGGAGGTGTTGCTGCACAAAAAGCCTTGCATTTCGAACTAAGAAAACAAGACCCCTGGAGTGGCGGAATATGCTTAAGGGGCCTGTACTAAGGCTGTCAGTTCTGGGCAGGCTCATATCAGAGGATGCAGTCTTTCAGATACCATGTCCCCAATCTACTTGGGTCATAACCAACGTCTCGAATTGAGATCAGAAGATGGTGGAATTAGTAAAAGACTGGTGATCTGTGGTCTCTAAAAGGCACAACAGATAGCAGTCTGGACAGCAAATTAGGCTTTTCAGTAAGGCATTTAAACTGGCAGTTTCACATGAGGAATTTCCACATGTGCAAATGCATACACCCAGTGCAGCCTTTAAATATTCTCACATTACCTGGATGTTAACATAAAGGTCTTAGGTGGAGAATCTTTGACTTTCAGATATGTTGGACAAATTCTCAGAGGTCTCAGGCCATTTCCACACGGGCATATTGCCCACGCTAGAGCGACCTCTCCTGGAGGTCTTCTTCACTGGGGGGTGCGCTAGAGCAGTTAAAAAAAGTGAGGTTCTAGACCTCAAACTGCTCTAGCGCAGCCGCAGGGGTGGCGCTGTGAGTTTTATAAAAATCACCTTCGCAAGTGGTTTTTATAAAACTCACCCGCGCTGCACCGTAGCAGCCCCCGGTGAAGAACTGCAGAGACGCGGTAGCACGTCCTTGCAGATCTGCCCGGGGGCGGGCTTTCAGCTGGCACGCTATCCTGATTGGCGGAGCGCTGCCGGAAGCCGCCAGCCGCCATTTTGGGTGCCGCTGAGCGCCGCCGAATGCTGCCGAGCGCTGCCGAAATTCGGTGGCGTTTGGAACGGCAGATCCGCGCTCTCTGCAGGGACGAAGCAACCCGCTCGTGGGTAAGTTCTGCCCCTGCGTGCGCGGCCCCGTTTTGGCCCCCCCCGTGAGGAAAGGGCCTCAGACAGCAGGAAAGTTGTAGTCTAACACATCTGGAAGCTCAATATTCTCTGTCCTGGATGAAGGTGGATGCTGCACTAACTTTATACACGTAGTATAAAATTCAAGCTCTGAAGTCTTTGGGAGAGGCCCTTCACTCTGTCTCACTACCTGCCCAGGTGAATTTGTGGGAACAAGGGGAGAGCCTTCTTATTGGCTGCTCCTAGACTTTGGAACCCCCTTCCTTGGAAGGCTAGGATAGTGCCATCCTTGGTCTCCTTCCACTGTTAAGTGAAAACTTTCCTGTTCTGTCAGACCATAAGCCCATTAGCAATTTGGAGTGGATATTATAAAAATTAAACTGAATACAGTGTTAGAGAATTGAAGACTATGTGACTTGTACTGATCCTAGAACAGCAGTATCTGCTAGTTTTAAAATATACTGATTTTCCTTCATAATCTAAATAACTACACAGCTTCATAGTGAAGCAAATATTTAGATTTATAAAATGTCATTTTGCTTAAACGAGGGAAAGCAGGATCTTTTTGGCTGATTTTTTAAAAAATTACACCTCTTTACATTTTTTTCGGAAGAACAAGATGTATATGTAGACGCTAAAATGTACAGCTTACCCTCATAGCTCACCTCTGAGTTGACTTTCTGCCCAATATAAGATTCTAAGCTACTGCAAGATCAATAAAACAGTGAACCAAATGCATTTAGCAGCCAGCCATCACTGGAATTTTCTTCAGTAAGAGTCAGTCTAAGAGATCTAGTTGCAAGAGCTGCAGTCAATAGACACTTGGCTCTTATACAAATACTCACAGAAAATCTGTGGATCACGTGAGTGTAAGCTGTGTGCAACACACAGAAGGCATTCATGTGACTCTTTATTAAGCTTACTAATACATTTACATTATCTCCGCATATTTATTTGTAAATGCCATTGGTACATACATTGTACAGTGCTGTAAATAGTCATACACCTCCTATGTATTTCAAAAATCGGTAAATATAGAAAACAATAATTTAAACAATTATATTAGCTGCAATTCAGAAAGCCGCAGTAAGCACACCCCATGAACCTGCGCACCCCTCAATGTGACTGTCTTACGTCATGAAGTGGCAAAATTTTCTGTGGAGTTTGCAATGTTATTTAAAAAGAATTAACTTAGTGACATGGTCAAGCTGTCTGCAACTGAGCAATGGTAGGATGATATACTGTGTCCCAGAGCAACAGCTACCACTGCTCAGATATTGATGGTTTCAGTGCAGCATTGTGTACATTCTTTTTAATGGCAACTTTCCAAGCTTGACCTCCCTGCCATATCCAAAGTGGTCCACCACATTTCTAAAGAAGCTTGTTTTGCAGGGCAAATTACTATTTAGCATTTATTTATTTCTATACCGCCTATCAACTAGTGTTATCTAAGTGGTTTACAATGTATTTTTAGCTAATTGCCCCCAACAAGCTGGGTACTCATTTTACTGACCTGCGAAAGGACGGAAGGCTGAGTCAACCTTGGAGTCTGGCAGGATCGAACTCACAATCTTGTGGTTGCAGTACTGACATTTAACCACTGCGCCACCAGGGCTCCGTTTGGAAGCAAGAAAAACAACAACCCTACAGGCCTTCCTTTGATGCTTTTCCTAATGCCTTTTATGACTTTCTAAACATTCTAAGACCAAGCAATCTAATTTATACATGTATAAAAGATTTCAAAAATTGTGTGTGCGTGTCTGAGGGGGAGAATGTGAGGGGTGTGTGCGTGCGTGCACACGTGCCATATAGTACAATAACAATAAATGGGATAGGAGTTGATTCTTTATGGAAAAGTATTTTAGAAGCCCTGTTGAGGAGAACTGGGCCAAGGTTATGAGAAGCCTTCCAGCAGGAAACTATAGGGGGTCTCCTCTCCACAACTAAGTTTGAACTCACACACATTACATTTATATGCACAAATAGTTAGGATATGGCCATGCTTGTACATCATCCCTGCCGAGATGTGCGTGTGTATGTTCTAAAATGGAACCACTTTCGATTGTCTGCCTAAGGATACGGAAGTGTCAGTTCAGAAACCTGGACAAATCTTGCAGTCAGCACACATTTCAGAAAGAATGTGGGTCTATTATTAACACCAGTTGTGTCAAGAATACTGATTGAATTACTGGACAACAACTGACTATCCCCAGGCTTTCTCTTCTAGCATGTTATTCTGAGTTTGGCAAACAATCCATTGTAGACAGACAATGGCACTGATAAGGAATGTCATTTCTGGAGCAAGAGTGATCACCTCAACACTTCTTAAGTGAGTGCTTATATGAGATATTATTACCTTTGGTTAAATAAAGTATTGGTTAATGTCTCCAGAAGTCCAGATGGGCATTCTTTGTCTTAAGAGTTTCCTTTGTTTTAGAGAACTTCCTGATGTCATGCTTATTTTCCTGTCTAAGTTGCTTTAAAATGATCCAAAATTCAAAGGTAGTGGAGCCAACTTGAAGTTTTAACAAAGAGGTCTGGCAGGATGTTTCTGGAGGGCTCTTGCAGAAATCATTGCATATTATTTGCTCTTCTCTTGCTGCAATACTGCCTAGCCTCGACATTGCTCCTTTCAAGCTAAAATCACTCCTTCAGACCCCCTCACCCTGAATCTGGGATTTTGGCTAGGGAATCTCATAACTTTCTTGTCCTCCTAAAAATCTTGATGTGACATAGAGGACCTTGGTTAGCTCATTCTCTTTTACTTTGTTCTCTTCCAGCCAGAATAGCCAATGCTTCCTAGCTTTTTCTACAGGAAGGTATAAAAGGACCTAGGAGAGGTAATTTATGGGAAGCCTACTAGCAGAACTGAGTGCAATGACTCAGTGGAATGTGATTTTTCATGCTTTTCCACATGAAAGGAATTCCAAAATCCCCCTCACATACTGAAGGGCTCTTCAAGTACTCCAGGACGCTCTACTGACAATTTTGTTTCTGGTATTGTGCCACTTCTCTGACACTGCCTCTGTTGTCCACATATAAAGCATGAGTATTTGAGCAGGAGAAAAAAAAAGATATTTTGTGCAAGTGGCCTCCTTTTTAAAAATAAAGCAAGGACAATGCTTATTTTCAAGGGACTGATTCCTTTAAAGGCATCTGGAATGCTATCAAACCCACCTCTGAACAATGGATTCAGTACAAACAATACAGCTTCTGTATATACTTTGTACATATGAATAGTAAAGATAAAAGAAAGTGCATATGATAAGTCATGGCAGAAATACTGTGCTTTAGAAGAACTGAGCATGTACAACATTTAGGAAGTCACTCTTGTGTGCTGTTGGGCAGATGTGAAAGTGGACTTCAGGGTGCCATCAATTAGCTCACAAGAGGGGAACAACTGACCTTCCAAATATTTTGACCCATAACCATCATCAGTCCTAACCAGGATTGCCTGGATAGTGAAAGATTGTAGCCTGAAACATCTGGATGACCAAAGGTTCTTCACTTCTGAGTTAGACCATTCTGGAATCTGATTTGTGTGCACTGATTCATATATATCTTTGGTTTGGCCATTTGTTATTTTGATCATCCTGTTTCTGAAGCAATGAACACAATGATGCAAAAGCAGTTACTGTAAGATGTCTCACCTTTTTTTCTATATCTTGTTTTGTTCAAGTTTGTGTGTGATTTTTATAGATGCCTGTGACAACAGCCTATGTGCATAGGATCTGCAGTAGTCATAATTTATTGGCGTATTAAGCACACCTAATGTACATGCTTTTATACCTAGATTCTTGTACTTCATTTCAATGTTCTGGGTCAACTTTGTTAAGAGCATAAAACCTTGTTGTTAACTGCCATCACACTGACTTTGATTTATGGCAACTCTATGAATGAGATGCTTCCAAGGCACCCAGGGTATGTCACCTATTCCTGGCAATTTATTTCTCCCAAGTGCTCTGAGTAAAGCTTCCACTTCCCTTCCTAAAATTGAAGATTAATCTTCAATTGGTTTTTCCATAATTTGTCATTGTTTCATGTCTTTCATATAATTCTTCTGTATATTGTTTCCATCATCTTTGTATTTCTACTTGGTCATGTAATGTGTTCCCCTGCTGATTGAATAGCATTCCCTCTCTTAGTTTAAATTTCCCTTTGATCCGTTTCATGGACCTTGTGGAAAAGGTCTCTTGTTCTTTGTTTTTTTGATGTCACCTTCTGTTTCTCTGCATTGATAGTAATTCTCCCCGTCCCTGTGCACAAGTCACTGAACAATTGCATTCAGGGTTCTGATTCTATTTTTTATATTATCTATTTTTTATATTATCTTTAAATTCCACAGGGATTTTTTCAGGTTGTATTTTATCACAATAGTTGGTTTGGTGTTCTTCTTCAGTTTTACTGTAATTTTTAATATTAGCAGTTCATAGTCTGTGCCACAGTCTGCTCCTGGTCTTGTTTTTACAGAAAGAATGGAACTTTTCCATATTCTGATTTCTATATTGGCTATCAGCTGATGTCTATGTATACAGTTGCCTCTTGAAAAATGTGTTTGTGACGAACAAACCGTTGATCTCACAAAATTCATTCAGCTGATCTCTTGTTTCATTTCTTGATCCTAGGCCAATTTTTCCTACAATCATTGATTTTGGTCTGTTTCCTACTTTTGCATTCCATTTACCTATAATTAACAATGAGTCCTGTTTTGGTGTGTGATTAGTTTCCTGGACCCCAGCACAGAATCTTTCAATTTCTTCTTCTTCTGCCTCTATAGTTGGAACATAAACTTGACTTGTGGTTATACTGATATTTTCCCCTAAAGTCTTATTGATATTATTCTGTCACATTTTGCATTATATCCTTTCACTGCTTTCACTACATCTCTCATCACTATTAATGCCACCCTATTTTTTCTTAGATTTTCACTTCCAGAGTAAAAAACTGTATAGTTATCTGACTGATAATATCCTATTTCTGTCCACTTTAGATCACTCACCCCAAGTACTGCAATGTTAATATGTTCCATTTCTTGTTTTACTCTGTCTAGCTTCCCCTGATTCATGCTTCTCACATTCCATGTCCCTCTCATATGTGCTTCAGACTTTCCTTTCACCTCTGAGCATGTCAGCAACTGAATATCCTTTCGGCCTGAGTCCAGTTGCATCATTAGCCATAGAGCTACTTGTAGTTATCTTTTGCTCTGCCTTGCTAACTTGCTGAGTGCCAACCAACCAGGGAGTTTTATCTTCTGGCACTATCTTTTGTCTCACTTTGGATTGTCTTATCATATGGTTTTTGTGGTAAAATATATTCAAAAGGAAGTTTACCGTGCTTCCTTCTGTACAGTACTGACAAGCGTTACCTATGGTGCCACTGCCATTGTCTCTGAGAGATCCTCTGCCAGTGTCACTTCTCACTACTATTGCTGCCCAGTAGCTGTTTGGTGCATTTAGTCTGGCTCCTCAGCAAAGGTCTGGCTGACATGGGAGACCCTACCAGCAGCACTGTGACCGTCAGTATAGCCTCTTGCTTCACAGGAGCTCACAGTTCTACCATCATGGAAAGATGGTACTATTGGTGAGATCGTAAAAGGATGAAGCCTATTAGATTATACTTTCTCCCACGTTTGTCTATGTTGCTGCTGGAATAACATTTATATCCTCTTCCGTAGTCACTAGCTTGTCATCAACTCATTTTACAATGTCTCCCATTTTCATAAATTAATTTGAACCAATTTTGCATACTGCAAACTTCAGTAGGTTTCTTTTTTTTTTTTTAGTATTTTCTAAATGCATTCCATTATTTTCTGATTTCCCAGTTATCAGGTAAGTATTGCATAGCATCTCTCCTAGAGAGAATGAATCATTATTACAATGATACAATATTATAGACTCCCAAGGATTAAGTTCTCTCCCTTAGGACTTATGTTTAATTAAGGGATATAACTTATAGATCACAAGTGTTGGAGACTGATAAGGGAAGGTGAAACTAAAATTACATGTTTAGTATTCAGAGAGTACTGCCCTGAGCCATGGCCTGAAATGAGAAGGCCTGAATAGGGATGAAGAAAGTTTAATCTTACTGAAATTGGGTATATAACAGATCCTCAAGTAGGAAATGTCCTATGCTATATAAAGTGCTTCCTGTGCTACCATGCTCATTACAGATAATTACCTGCTTGCAGTATTTGAGTAAGAAAAAAGAATTACATTATGATTTGACAAAATCATTATGGAAACTGGCAAACTAGTTATTTTGGCTTAGATATAGGGGTATTACACTTTTACAGTCCAAATAAGATCCCTAATCACCATTTTAATTTGGATGTTCCCATACACATGATGTTTAAATCTAACACACTTGTATGGGTATGAAACAAAGGAGAACTCCTACACACTAGGCATCACCAAAAGGTTGTTATCTTCCTTGAGTTTACATATGAATGTCATGTAGAGCTATCGATTTTAATCTGTCCTGAGCACAAGTCAGCAAGTGCCCACATCAGCAGACTGAGGTGTAGGACTGGTCGAATAGTCAGTCCAGTCTAGGTCAGTCATGAGTTATCTGAGCAAGATATAGAGAGCAGTTGAGGTGGGGAGGGGGCTGTCTTTAGCCAATTTGAGCGTTGTATTGGCAGGTCAGAACTCCAGGTATATAAACCAGCGAAGAGGGACCAGGATAGTCCAAAATGGTAGTCAGTCCAAGGTCAAGACAAAACAGGAATGCAAGAGAGTAGGCAACCAGATAAGACAGTTGCTAGCACTAAGGCTGAGAAGGAACCTCTGTGATATTTATGACCAGGGCCCTTTCCGCACCTTTCCTTTTTTCAGTGCTGGGGTGCAGGGATCATGTGAGCAGCCTCCAGTGAGAGGCTCTCGCGTCCCCACTGCTTCAGCTCCGCATGAGCTGCCTGCTCCCGAGCAGGTAGCATGAGAGCCCTGCCTCTTCTGCTGTACAGCACAGCCTGGGAGTTTCCCAGGCTGTGCTGAGGCAGGAAGCGCAACTGCAGCAGCTCCAGAGGCTCTGCACACATGGCAAGTGCGCGTGGGGCCCTGGAGCAATGCGCGATTGCCACCATTTTTGGCTGAAAGCCAAAAATGAAAAAGTACGCGAGCGGTGCCTGCCAGGCCCTGGAGTGTCGCGCGATTGTGAGTGCATTGTGCGGATCACTCCTCATAATCACGAGATGCTCCAGGCACCCTTTCGCATGGCAAATGCCGTGCGAAAAGGGCCCAGCTCCTTCAAGGTCAGAGGTGTCTCATTGGTGTAATGAAGTCAACATTCGTTACTTAAACTGCACTGCTCTTGGTGTTTTTCTCTCTGCCTCTAAATGAAAGATGGGGCCATGTCATCTTTGGCATCTGTAACCTCTGCCATGTCCTGTTGGGGAAAAGGATCACCTACTGTCTCAGCCTCCATCTCCTCAGAGAGAGCTGCAGCTTCTTGGCAATCTGCCTCCTCCTCATCTGTGTCCTCCAAGAGGTGAAGTATGCCATAACTTTGCTTCACTCACACTATGGGATGGCATAGTTGGAACACTAACCAGTTACTAACCATATATAAACTATCAGGAATGAATCATGGAACCAGGCTTGCTTCCCTACATCTTCTCTCAACACCAACAAACATGTTGTTTTTTTGTTATGTTTGCACTGGCATCTTCTGTGAGCGGTGCTAAACCTGACTAAACGTCATCTTCAAAACAACAGGTTGTTGGTGCAAAACTTGTATTTCTCAACACACTCTCAAATTTTTTTCTGGCAGTACCACAGGAAAAGCTCACAGTTCTCTACATCATGAATGCTAGCTCCATGTATGCACTGGTGAAAGAAGGTCAATCTTTCCTTCTGCTTAAATGCCAATGTTCAGATAGATAGATTCACTCTTGATCTATGCCTATTGGCCTGTGGTATAACTCTAGAGTTGTTTATACAATATACTACAATATTGTATTTATAAAAAAATGAAATGAAATGAAAAGTCCACTGCCCATACTGAATTCACAGTTCACTGAACTCGTCAGTTGTCAAATCCAGACAGCTGGGATATAATCCTCCTGGTCCATATAGTTTTGCATTGATCAAGACTATGTTAAGATAACCAGTCAGAATGGGTGCAGCCTTTGTCTTTCAAATGAACTCCTTTTGTTTATATTTTCTACAAGATGGCATAAGAAAAGATTCTAGTTAACAGTTCCTTGTTGTTGTGTGCCTTCAAGTCATTTTTGACTTACATAACCCTAAAAGGAACCCATAATGTTTTTTTCTTGGCAAGATTTGTTCAGAGGCGCTTTGCCTTTGCCTTCTGTTACCCTGATTTCTGAGGTCCTGGGAGGGACACCTCAATGTGCTCACAATGGGGAATGGGAATTAGCAGAGCACAAGCTAGCAATACAAGAGGCAGGGCAACCTAGCGAGATCTTGAACCCAATGTCTATGGGGTCAAACCAAGTCAATGAGCAAACAGAAGTAAAATTAAAATGTTTTCCCTTATTTTGATAACACAGTCACAATGTATGTATGCAAACACACTCACAGCGACCTAAGAAAGAAGGGTAGGAGTTGGATAGAGGGTTTTGAGAGGAGGTTTTGCATGGGAAATACTACACCTGTCCTGAAGCCTGGAAAGTCCAAAGAAAAGTCCGTAGAAGTAAAGATTCTCAGCACGTGGAGCTGAGGGGAAGGCTCGTCAAACGGAGCGACAGCAAGGCAGGATGGAAGTCAGAGCGATCTGAGGAAGCGCTCAAAATCTTATAGGGGAAAATCTTATAGGGGAAAATGTGCCTGTAGGCTAGTCTGTTCCCGGGGAATACAATGGGTTTCGGGCTGGAGACAAAGCCTCTGAAAGGTCAGCATTTTGCATGATTGAGTTATGACAGCATTGTCAATAGAGTGGCCGGTATGCAAACGCGGAGTGCTTGAGAGTTGAGTATTTGGCTCGTCAAGCTGCCTGCTTGGGGCAGGGGATCTACTGTAAACAGCGTGCATACATAATGTGATCTTAAGAAGGTACTTGCCTGGAGGTCTCCTGAAGCTGCAGTCTGGCAAATACTGGCCTGCCTGGATTGGTTTTGAATGGTTCAGCTATTTTCGGCCGTGCCCGTGTGCGTGCTTGTCCGGGGGCCTCGCAAGCACATAGAGAAGAACAGGTAGTGAAGGCCAAATTATTGATATCGAATGATATCTAATATACCACAGGCCCGGGCTAGAAACTACAGTAACACTTCATCTGAAGCTGAGAGAGTATGACTTGCCCAAAGTCACCCAGTGGGTTTCCATGGCTAAGCAGGAATTGAATGCTGGTCCCCAGAGTCATAGTCCAATGCTCAAACCCCTATACTATCCTGGCTCTCCAAGGAGTCTTAAAAATTATTATAATCAGTACAAATTAAAACACACAAAACACCTATGTGTGGTTTTTAAAAACAGTTACAATCATTTTAAATTCATTAATAGACACACTATAAATCAGCAAAACATCATATCATTAAAAACCCATCATAGTTAATTCCTGAAAACCTAACAGAATAGGAAAGTTTTCACTTGCTGGTGGAAGGAAAACCAAGAGGGAGCCATCTAGCTTGTCTAGATTGTAAATTCCAAAGTCCAGGAGCAGCTGCCAAGAAAGAGTTCTTCTTGCCGAACATGCCTGGGAAGGTAGTGGAACAGTGAGAAAGGTCTCTCCCAAAGTTCTGAGAGCCTGAACAGGCTCATCTAGGAAGACGCAGATCTTGGAATAGCTGGGACCCAATCTGTATAGGACTTCATAGTCATAACCAATACTTTGAATTGTGCTCAGAAATGAACAAGCAGCCAGGAGAACTGCTGCAACAAGGAGTTGTAATCTCCATGTAGAAAGGTCCAGTTGATCATCTGTCCACAGCTCTTTGAGCCAACTGAAGTTTTGAGCACTTTTCAAAGGAAGTGACATGTAGAATACATTACAATAATCAAAATAGAATGTAAACAAGACATGTGTCATCTCTAGGAATGGACACAATGGTCCACAAGCTTTAACTGTGCAAATGCATTCTTGGTCATTGCCAAAACCTAGGCCTGTAGGCTCAGGACTGAATATTAGCTGGTTTTAATATTTGACTAATAAAGACTAGTATTTGTCTTTCCATTCACTACATTAGAAATAAATCATTATTTAAAGCTGAAAATTAAATACTACACTACTTAACTCTGTATTAAGCATCATGTAACTTGGAATAACCTGAGGCTTCAATAACCTTAAAAGCAAAGCTAAACCGTAGACCAAAATATTATAAGGTATGGTAGTGAACAAAAATAGTGAAAAACAAACATTATGGATAGAATTTGGTTGGTTCACTTCCCTAGTGCAAAAACAGTTGCCCAAGTGGCTGTACTTTCTCAGAGTTTGCACTAAGGCCGTTACCACATTACACTGTAATAGTGCTATCATTCCACTTTCAACATCCTATGGAATCCTAGAGTTTGCAGTTCAGGGAGGGGCATTTAGAATTCTCAGACAAAGAACTCTTTGGTCTCAGTAAACTACAACTCCAGAAATCCACAGGATGTTGAAAGTAGAATAATAGCACTATAACAGTGTAGTGCAGAAATGGTCTAAGTCTAGTCTCTGCTGCATCCAATCGCTCAGAAAACACACACACAGCCCTCTCACACTTTTGACTTGATGAGTGGAGAGCAAATTGACCATCCTGCAACATGTGAGCAAAAGGTATTAACTATGCTGACATTTATAATGTGATAATGATAGATAGAACCTTGACCTATGTGGTACAAGGCATTTGTAGCTCACAAGAAGAGTTAACCTAAGTAAAATGTAATTTTTCAAAATTTTCTTCACCATATAATATTGTGAGCCTATCAGTGATAAGATTTCTTTTAATACATAGAGTCAATCTGATTTTCAGTTACTATGGTGAATGATAACATTGCCTGTAGTTAATCAAATTGATTTTGATGCCATAGGAAAAAGTGAATGTACGGTTGAAACAACCATATCATTAACAGCTTGTCTAGTTAACTCTGTCTCATTTGAACATGTCTGTTTTGTTATAGCCAAGTCTTGTCTTTTAAGAATTTAATTTTTCAGGCTTTTGATCTTTCCAAGTCAACTACTATCAACTCTCCATGAAATTCAAAAGAATAACTGTGAAATTAGTGAGTATCTTCAATGTATTTCCATTGAATGTCCCAGTCTACTGCCACGTGGTCAGCAGTTTTACTTCTTTCAGTATGAAATAGCATGAACTGGGAAATATATAGCCACAGTGCACGTGTGGAATGCAGTAGAACAGTCACAATGATTATTAAAAAAATACATTTGAGGATCTAGGTGAGCAACCACAAAGTATTCTATGTTCTTATCTTACTTCAAACTATATTCAAACTATGTTTTTATTTCATTTCAAATGAACAAACTAATATATCTCAAATGCTATGGAAATATTGATGTGATCATGAGACAACAGTGGCCCCACAATATTTGTGAGGGTTGGGGCACAGAACCTTTGTGAAAGTGGAAAAACTGCAAATAACTCCCCTTTGAGATCCCCTCCCATTTTCCTCTGGAGTTTTGCCCTCCCATTCCTTTGTCTCTGGCCCCAGTGCTCGGGGGTGGGGGATTAAAAAGACAAGGTAAAGGGCTTACTAGTACTTTTCCTTCAGATGGAGAACAGAAGAGCACTGAGTTTTGGTGTTGTAACTACTTCTGGTCATCATCTTGAGAAAGGAGATTCCTCCCAGAGGGGAGAGGTAGGAGCAAAGAGAGCACTTGACTAATCACCGGCCATTACACAGCAGAACGTGCAGCTACGTGACAGAGAGGACATGCCTTCAGCATTGGTGGAGGGGCTTTGCTCACCCAAAAGGAAAAAAAGTCCATTTTGAACATAAGCCTCACAAGCTTGGGGTGAGGAATGTGAGGGAATGGAAGGAGGAAAATGGTTGGGAGGAGGAAAGGCAAGCACATGCCTCACAAATGACCAAATTTGCAAAGGTAAAACTGTTACCCTGATTTCTGGAGTCCTTTGGGGGACACCTCAATGTGCTCCATGTGATGGGGAATGGAAACTAGCCAGAGCACGAGAAATAGCAATGTGAGAGGCAGGGTAACCTAGCGGGGTCTTTTTACCCAGTTTTTATGGGGTCAGGTCAAGCCAAAAACCAAACAACAAATGTCCAATAAATGATTTTATTGAATGAAAGTCTCACGCACCAATGCAATCACTCACACACTCACTCAAGACCCATTAAGAAGGAAAAGAGAGGAAACTGGATAGGGGAATATTTAAGGGGTTGTAACTGGGATAATACTGCACCTTTTCCTGAAGTCCTTGGTCTGGGAAAAACAGTGGAGAAATGAGGCTCAGCACGGAGAGGGCTGAAGGGATTACTCAATGGACAGACAGACGGTCTGCTGGGATGACCGGGAGTGATCCAAAGAACCGCTCAAAAACTGGAGCTATTTGTAGGGGAAAAAGCACCTGGAGGGCTAATCCTTTCCTGGGGAGAACAATGGATGTTGCAACGAGAAAGAAGCTCCACAATGGTAACTTCCTTTGCGTTATGAGATTACAAGGTGTCGCCAAAGTCTCAGGATCTTCGGCTTCATTGGGTTGTGGTGTGACTCTCTGTAAATGGTCCTTGCCTGATAGGATTTTATTGCTATTGGTGCTCAACTTGGGGAAAACACGCTAATCCCCTCAAGTCGGCTTCTCAGGGGCTGAGGACCGTTTGTTTACTGTGGGTTTGCACAGCTTGAGGTCTTTTGGGGCTACGTGACTGGGGATTTTACTGGCCTGACCTGGTTTTCGATCGTTTGACCATTGCTGCCTACGTGCCAATCTGGGTGACCTCTCAGGCACATTGAATCATATTTTAATATCAAAATTGTAGACCCTGGGACAGGGTTTACCAGTGAGATAACAAAAACCTGCAAATGTGAAGGGAGGACTGTATGTACAAACTGGATTAGGTCCATGGATTGGAGCTTCCTTCCTCATTGGCTGTTGCCTATTCATTAAAGTTCTTCTACTTTCTTTCTACTTATGTTGTTCTGTAGCACTCAAACTACTTTGGCTAGAATGTTCTTTTGAGTGAACAAGATGTATTCCCAATTTCTAGTGATTGTCACAAATTCACTTAGTGTGAGAAAGCCACACTTTGCTGCTGCTGTTGTTTGCTTTGGCCAATATCTTTTCTTGATACTCCCTACTATTTTTTTTACTGTCTGTATTTATTTTTAATATTTGTTCCTTTTTTTCTTATATTCAATTTGTTCTTTTTTTTTGTCTGTATGTACTTTGAAAATGTTTAATAAAACTTACTTTAAAAAACCTATCTTGCTCAGCTCTTGCAAACTCACTGCGATGGCTTCCTTGATTGGTTCAGTCCACTGGTAGTGTGGCCTTCCTCTTTTCCTGCTGCCTTCCACTTTACCAAGCATTATCTTTTCCAGTGAGTCAAATCATTTCATGATATGCCCAAGGTACCACAGCTTCAGTTTAGTCATCTTTACTTCTAGGGAGAGCTCACGATTGATCTGCTCTCAGGGCCTTATCACACCAAGATGTCATACTGCCAGATCAATGTGCTATTCCTGCTTCAGGATCAGTCCTATCGCACAATGTTATTGCTCACCAGCAGCTATTGCATTGCAATCTGTTTGAAATGTGCCCTTTTTTCATGCTGTTAACAACCGATTTATGACTCCCTTTCCTACAATTCAGTTAGTGGTGGGAGTGTGGTTTCCTCATAGCGCTTCCTTCCATAGCTGATCCAGTAGTGGGCACATGGTGCAGGCATTCCTGGGTTTTCCTTCTCTCAGCTATTCCCAAGGAAATCTCTGCCCAATAACTTCCAGACCAATCAGGAGGTGTGAGATGGGACTATAATACTGTAACGTGGAGGGAAGAACAGTGCAAACGGACTCTACTCATCCACAGCTGTTGAAAGGGTGTGACAGAGAGCGTTAATAACCTGATACCATCACGATAATGGCTACAGTGGGATTCCAATGGAACAACATGGGATTAAGGTACAGTGTGATAAGGCTCTAAGACCCATTCGTTTGTTTCTTCTTTAACAGTCTCTGGTATTTGTAGAACTCTGCCACAGCACCATGTTTCAAATGAACTGATTTCCTTTGTGTCAGCTTTCCTCACTGTTCAGCTTTCACAACTGTACATAGAAACTGGAAATATTGGCCTGGATAACTCTGACTTTGATATTTAATTATATGTCATTTATTTGTTCAGTTGTTTAATTCATTTGTATGCCATCTTGCTCCCAGAGTGGGATTCAAAGTCGCTCACGAAAAGAATCTTTAAAAACATAAGAGTAAAATTAATAATAATAATATCACTATAAAAATCATCACATTAAAACCATAGCTTAACATTTGAGAATAGCATCTAGTTTCTTTTCTTCATGTCTGTCTTTCCAAATCTTAGTCATCTTCTGATTGCTTGACTGCAGACTCCATTTGGATTAATGACTGAGCCAATATGTAGGAAAACTTTAATTATTATTCTTTTTAAAAATATTTTTATTAAAAATTTCATTGCATAAAAAACAGTGGATATACCCCGTTGACAGATATATCACACCCTCCCCCCTTCCATATTATTTTTCTCCAGTTGAGTCTTCTTTGCTTCCATTTACCAAAAAAACAAAAAAACAAAGAAACAACAATTACATTTCCATTTACAGAAGAGAAAAGCAATTACATTATCTCTTTCTTTGGTTTCATGTACCTTTAGTTTTTATCCAATCTAAAACTCCTTTCCATCCCCTTTCAAAGTTCTGGATAGGTTTATTTTTCAATGAAAATGTTAACTTTTCTGTCTCTACAATATCTAGAACTTTTAATTTCCACTCTTGTAAATCAATCTCTTTCTTATCTTTCCAATGTTGCACATATATCAACCTTGCAGCTGTTATCAACTATAACAATATCTTCTGGTGACTTCTGATCTCCCTTTGTTGTCCTAACATATTTAACAAATAAAATTCCGGTATCATTTCAAAGTTCATTTTACAAATTCTTTGAATTTCGTCATGGATCCCCTTCCAGAACTTTCTTGCCCTTCCAGAAGTCTACTACATATGTAAAAAGGACCCAATCTTTTCAATACACTTCCAACATTTTGCATTCCCATTTTTAGTTATTTTTTGTAATCTTTGTGGGGTCATATGCCATCTATGTAACATTC
This sequence comes from Iguana delicatissima, assembly GCA_948472985.1. Lineage (NCBI taxonomy): Eukaryota > Metazoa > Chordata > Lepidosauria > Squamata > Iguanidae > Iguana > Iguana delicatissima. Next base: position 290,437 of record CAOKZL010000666.1, read on the forward strand.
TGTAAAAATTTTCTCTTAAATTTAAGTTTGGTATAAATTTTAGGAAATCTTTAATTATTAATATCTTTGTTGCACACTTTTAAAGTAAATCATCTGTGGTTGTTATTTTTGTCTTAATGTTCACACACTAACACTCCCCATTTCCTCAGTTTTTGCAGTTAAGACACAGAGATGGATGTAGTTGTACTGATCTCTAACACTGCTTTGTATGGAAACTAGTTTAAATTTCTTGGCAGCTATTGTAAATTAGGTAAAGGAGGACTGGATTCTATTTGCTAATAAAGAGAAAGTAGATAGTGACCACTTCTTTTTTTTAAAGTCTGAGATAGTGATTAGTTATGGTTCCTCTTATTTTTAAAGTCATTTGATCAGTTTTATTATTTTATTTTATGTTGTAGGCCACATAAAATGAAACTAAAACCAAGATCAATAAAATCAATAGGGAATACAAAGACGACAAGAAATTGTCAGTTTTTAGCCTTCCATCTTCTACCTCAATTTTGAAAGAATGATTCTCCACTTATGAGATCACCAGGGTGTTCAGTTCTTCTGGGGAAGACATTCTCTCTATCCCACTAATCTCACAGCTACCTATGGTGGTGAGGGCCTTCTCAGTGGCTGCTCCCAGGCTCTGGAACTCCCTGTCATGGGTGCTGTCTGTCTGTGCCAGACACCAGCGTGCAGGGTCAGCAGAAGGCCATTCACAGTCAACAGAGACACTACCAGTCAGTACAGTTTTGCCTGTTCAAAGTCCAGAAACAATCCAAAGGTCCAGGAATCCAGGGTCAGAAAATCCAGGCAGGCAATGAGCAGGGAGTCCAGAGACCACAAGACAAGAGCTGGCAACACAGAACTTGTTTCTGGTGTTGAGCTACTGTCCTGTGCCTTCCTTAAGAAGGCTTCGTCCAGCTCGCTCTCATCCCAGCCTGATTAGCTCCTGGTGTGCTTGCTTTTGTGTGTCCTCCTTTGAGGCTGCTGTTCACCTGGGGAAGCCGAGTCCTGGCCCATGACACTCCTTTCCGAGAGAGGTGAGACCAGCACCCTCCTTACCAGCCTTCTATAAGCCAAATAAAACTTTCTGTTTGTTTTTCAGCAGTCCTCTGAGGACTGATTGATCATGGGAAAAGGACCTTGCATAATGTGGTCTGTATTTGTTGTTTTTCTATTTCAATTAGTTTACTTTTAGTTATTTTTGATTCTTTTGATAGTTCACTTATACAGTATTTTAACTTTTGTATATTGTTTTGTATGTGCAATTTTAAATTTCTGTATGTCATCGTGAGTCCCAGGATTAGGAAAAAGATGGGAGATAAATAAAATAACTAACCAAATAAAAAGACAGGTGAAATAAGAATGCATCTAGACAGACAAAGCAGCCACACATACCAGGGGAAAATATCCGTAAATATTACTTCTTGATAAATCTACCTAAGAAATATGAGCTGAAAAGTTAGACATGGTACTGATTGGGCAGAATATCCATTTGCACCCTGCGGCAGGGACCAGGTTGCATCCCACAAGGGAAGAAAGGATGAGGAGCCACTGGGTTGTGCATGGAATTACATACAGGCAATCTCTTTTGATTACATATGTGGTCCAGGACTTGGATATGGTGACCTTGAGTGGGAAACTTTATTCTCAGATATGTCTTCAATGTCCCCCCTGCAGTAGGTTGAAATTTGAGATATAAAGAGGAATCTAGAACCCTCTAAAGGGGAGAATTTGAAAAATCCAAGAGAATTTTCTTATAATTGGTAAATTTAAGAAATTTGTACACTGAGAAAAAAAGCAGAAATTTAAGTGAGGTCGTAAAATGAAAGCAGAACAACTGAACATGAAAGATGCAGGATCCAAAGGGCAGAGAAAACCAAAGAGAACACTGACAAATTAGTGATAAGAGACAGGAGACAACACAAATAAAAAAGAGACTATAGACAATTTAGAAAATCGTTTAGAAGAAAGGGTGTGATCTTCACAAAAGTGGGAAGCTGAAAAGATTTACAGAAAGCAAGCTTTAAAGATGGAATTAAGTACATAAAGAGGAAAATTATACCTGCAAAGAAAGAATGCCTTCCCAGACAGCCACATATGAACATTATCAGAGCTAGGAAAAATAAGGTTGTCCAGATAAAAAGTAACAATATGCTATTCACTACAATCCTTTTTTATCTATGTTAATTCAGATCAGCTGCCTCCACTCATAGATTTGTATTCTTACATCATAAATGGCAAGATTCAAAACTGAGTGAGGGAGCATTTCAGCTTCTTTGGACACTGAACACTGGTCATTCTTGAACCAAGTAACTTTAAACACAGATTTCATTGTAAACCAGCTGAATTTCTTCATCAAATGGTTCAGCTCCCTCTCTTGGGCTTGAAGCATTGTTTCTTGTCATCTACAGTTGAAAAAGAATCTTTGCAAAGACTTGTTACTAAAACCTCTGAAACAATTTTGCAGTGTTGGAATCCCAAAATCAGTGGTTTATAGTCCCACACTGCCAAAATATCAATTGCATGATAGATAGAAGTCAGCAGGTGGCACTGTTATACACATATTCTGCATCTTTCCTCCCATGTGGATTATACTTCAGTATGGCTAAATACACTAAAGAGATTTTACTGATCTGGAAAGCTAAACAGGGTCATCCCTAGCTAGTATTTGGATGGGAGATCATCAATAAAAACCAGGTGGTATAGGCTATACTTCAGAGAAAGGAACTGGCAAAGCCACCTCTGAGTATTCCTTGCCTAAGAAAACCCTATTAAATTTATAGGGTTGCTATAAGTCGACAAGTGACTTGAAGGCATATACACACACACATAAATGGTTGCCATGCTGACTTTTCGATATTAAAAGACAATTCTGTGGCTCTTCCTTCAGTATCCTATTTAATTTTTAAGCAAATAAACAAAGCTGTTTGTAGGCAATGAGTCAAGTTGCTTAAATCTGGATTATTCTTAGCATCAGATGAAATATTCTGAACTGGAAAAGCCCAGTGGAACAATTTATAAGCTTATGCATGCATAGCCCAAGCCTATCCATGTTTAGAGCCAGTGTGATATAGTGGTTTGAGTGTTGCACTACGAATCTAGAAGACCAGGGTTCAAGCCTCCACTTGGACATGGAAATTCACTGGATGCCTCTTAGCCTCTGGGGAAAACAGTGGCAAACCACCTTCTAAATAAATCTTGCCAAGAAAACCTCCTGACAGATTTGCTTTAGGGTTGCTACAAGTTGGACACGACTTGAAGACAGAGAACAACAATATCCATGTTTAGTGCAAAAATACTGTGCCACTGTTGGCTATTCCTAGGACAGTATACATGGGACAGAAACTACAAAGGGATTATTTTCATATCAAAATGAATAGGACCATGGGAAACAGACCTACACAGCTGGGCCATCTTGTCCAGTAGTTTCTATATCAGCAGAGGCCAACTTAGGCAAGCCTGGTGACAAAGTTGAGCCCTCCCCCATCTCGCTGCAGACCATACTTCTAGCTATCATTTTTTGGTGGCAATCATAAATCACAGGCCTCTCTTTACCCCCTGCATTTCATGTTAAAGCCATGTGCACAAATTTGCACGAATCTTCTCTAAACCAAGGTGTGTAGGCCCTCCATATGTGAAATGAGGTTTTGACAAAATGTCCTGCTGCCAAAATCAATAGTGGTGGTAGGAACTCTGGGAGCTCTATGGAAACAGCTAGGGGATGTATTTTGCCCTATCCTGGGGCCATTCACACTATATAATTATACTGCTATTATTCTACTTTGAGATTTTTAGTTGAGGTAGAGGTACTTCCTCAGCCAGAAGGCTCTAGTGCCTCACCAAACTGCAAACTCCAGGATTCCACAGGATAGAACCATGGCAGTTAAAGGGAGACAATAACACTATAAATTTGTAGTGTGAATGAGACCCTGGTTTATGTTGATAGGAAGCAGCTCTCCAGGATTTTGGACTGGGATCTTTCTCAGAGCAACCTGGAGTTGGCAATATTGAATGTGGGCCTTTCCACATGCAAAGCGTATGTTCTTCCATTGAATGCAACCAGTAATTATCCAATTTTTGGTAGTTATGTATTTTCAAGTTGACTCCCAGTTATGCCAACTCTCTTCTAGGGTTTTCTTGACAAGATTTATACAGAGAAGGCTTGCCATTGCCTTCCTCTTGAACTGAAAGAATATGACTTGCCCACAGTCACCAGTGAGTTTCCAGTGCTATGTAGGAATTTGAATCCTGGTTTCCCAAAGTCCTAGTTTTCAAACCAGTACACACATTCATTCCATTGATCTTCCAAGAAGCTTTGCAGGGCATGTATGCTTTTCTTCTGTTTTACCTCTATAAGAACCTCATGGGATAGCGTGGGCTGAACATTTCCTTGGTCCAAAAGCAACCAATTAAGCAAATCTCCCACAACATGGTGCCTCCTATCATACTGGTTGTGCTTTAATAGATCTAATCCTGAACCCAATTATACAATAATAGGTTCTCCTAATATAAGAGAAAGCCACAGTTCCAAGCATGGTTCTTTTCCCTTGTTACTAACACATAGGCCATTTCTGCACTACACTGTTATAGTGCTATTATTCCATTTTCAACATTCTGTGGAATTCTGGGGCTTGTAGTTTATTAAGAATTCTAAATGCCCCTCCCTAAATTGCAAACCCCGGGATTCAATAGGTTGTTGAAAGCGCAATAATAGCACTGTAACACTGCAATGTGGAGATGGCCATAGTGTTGCCAGAGTGAAAACTGGAGACAGTTCCTGTACCTTTAATGGTTGCATAGCAGAAGGAATTTCAGCAGGTGTTGCTTGTCCTGCGACCAGGTTACATGCAACACCTCGTCGCCTCTATACAACCATTAAAGGTACAGGAGCCTGTCTCCAGTTTTAATTCTGGCAACCCTAACTAACAAATATGGCATAGTGTTTTCACCAGAAACGTGACTTCCTCACCTTTGTTTCTAGAGAGCAAAGGACAGGATTAAGCGGGAAAATATCAGACAGAATGCTCTTTGTTAGGTGCTACGCCGTTGTAGCTTGCATCCAACTTCTCGATAATTCTGACTCCTCTATGTGCCCGCCAGCTGCTCTCCAAAGCTGGTACCTCTTCTAGCTGAAACCAGGCAACTTCGTGGGCAAAAGTTTCGCTTTCATGCCGCTCTCCGGCTCGAAGCCTCGCCTCCAATCAGAAAGCCCGCTGGCTCCGTTGCCGGGCGACCGCTCCCGGGCCGCTGCTCAGGGGAGGCCGTTTGCGTCTCCTTGGAGACCGGGACGCTCAGTGGCGCTGAAGGCTCCGGAGGAGGCCGGCATGGCTTCCCGGGGGACGGAGCGAGGGGGCGACGGCGGAGGCAGGGCGGGCCCGGCGGTCGCCACAGCCTCCGGGGACGTGGCCGGCGTGCGCCTCACGCCCCTCGAACTGCGCTTCGTGGACGCCGTGCCCGGAGGCCGCTACCGGGCGCCTCTGAGCGTCCAGAATCTGCAGACTCACAGTTGTTTTCTCCACCTGTCGCCCCCGAAGCGGCCTCAGGTGGGCGGGGAGGCAGGGTGGCGGGGCGGCAGCGGAGGGGCGAGGAAGCTGGGGGGCTCCCTCAGGCTCAGGAGCGGGGTGGGAGCGCCCGCCGTTGTTGCTGCGGCGCTTACCCTTGTTCCCAAGGTAGATTTCTCGCTCGGTGTTGGTGTGTTGCAAAGCGCGTAGTGTGTGTTCTGGTCTAAGGTAGGCCATTTCTGCTCTGGACTGTTATACTGCTATTACTGGACTGTTACAGTGTTATTATTCCACTTTCAACATCCTATGGAATGCTAGAGTTTGCAGTTTAGGGGGTTTGAGGATTCCATAGGATGTTGAAAGTGGAATAATAACACTGCAACGGTCTAGTGCGGAAATGACCAAACAAACAACGTCCAAGCAAGATCACCTTTAGCAAGAGACATCTACTGGGCGCACGCATTCTTCCTGCGTGGGGTGATTGGGATGCTCAACAGCCGAGGAAGTCGCTTTGCAGCATGTCTTCCCCAGTATGTTTGGGAGTGGTTTTGATTCCTTCCGACTTATTTAGGATAAAAGCATACCAGATTGCAATCTGGAATGGAACAAACTGACACCACTGGGATAAGATGACAGCATCAGTCATCAAGGTTAGGATCCAGAAGTGGTCAGTGCATGTAAACTGTTGCAAAGAAATATTTTCTAGTGATTATGGACCCCAGAATAGCGTGGGGGTAGGCGGGGGTTCTTGCCCCACTGTAAGACTAGGCTAGAGTGGACAGCTCCTCCATCAGGCAACTCCATGTAGTTGAGCCCCCTTAGGAATTGTAATTTGAAAGTGTTCTGATGAGCATCATTTTGCTGTTGCCTCCATGATGCTTTGACTAGCTTTAGCTGGATTATGGTGACAATATTTAAGTTGATGACAATTGAATGTAATTTTTGTTTTTACTGTTTTGTAAAAATGTATCTGCAAGTAGTCAAAATTAATAATCATCTGCCTGCCAGTGTTGAGCTGCCCCACCTCAAAAACTGTTCCAGGGTCCCTGCCAGTAATGCTCTTTTACCTCTGTGTTAATATAAAGTGCACTGTATCTGTGTTCTGGTATGGTTTCTTTGGAATAGGTAAGAGTAAAATTGCAAGCAGTGAAGTACCCTATCCAGGGATGTAGGTATGGTGGAGCAAAATGAGGGCATTACCCCTGAAATAAGACTAGAATTAACTATTTTCAGTTTTCCTTTGGTCTCCAAATTTCTAGTATTCCACAGAGTGAGACGTTTAAAATCATTCATTTGTTTATAAAAAGAATTCTTCCATTTGTTCTGTTTGATTTTGACTGCTTCTCTTCTTTTGGTGCCTAAATTGTGTTTCTAAATGTTCAGCTGAAGTTCTAGGTTACTGCAATGCTAGAAGTTTAGGAACTGAAGGGGAATTTCGTAAGGGGCCAGAATTCTTGTCTGGGGAGGCAATACCAGCATTTTGCCTTTACCACCACTACAACTTTGGCCCCATCAATGTTTTGCTAATCTCTCCTGTTTCTGAGGCTACTGTTCATGGTATTGTGACCCCACTGCAGTTTCTTCTTTCTCCATTCTCCTTTTATTCTTCAATTATTCCCCAAACAAGCAGAAAATCCCATGCTCATAAAACACCCAAACCTGAAACAGTGATTTCTTCTAAGACAGCATTTTTATTTACCACTGTTGTAGAGTTGCAGAGCAGTAGTGTCACTCAAAGTTCATTGCTCTTTATTATTGAACAGATGAGCAGTGGATGTTATCATGGTGAAATGAAACTGATTTTGTTTATTGAACTAAGAACAATATGGTTTGATTTTGTTAATTGTTTGTTTTGTAGTTCAAATTGATTGTGGAAAATCCAAAGAAACCTGTTGCTTCTGGTCTTCACATAACAGCCACTGTGGAATATTGTCCTGATAGTGAGGAAGATCTTCAGGACAGGCTACTTCTTCATGTGGGAAAGAAGAAAATTGAGATTCCTATAATAGGGTATGACATTGCAAGATATAGTGTCACTGGTTTGCTTTTGGTTATCTTTGCTGATAACCTATAGGCTATGTTTGACCACAAATCTGATTTTTGCAACTCTCAGATATTTCCCAGGAGCCTACTGCACTCTTCCTTTCCAATTTTTCTTAAAAAAATGCTGATATTTTGGCCCTCAATTTCTCAAAACCCTAAGACCTCCAGCAAATGCAGCAGTTTAGTTTGCCCATCCATTCTGAAACCTTTCCATGTGGTTCCCCCTTTTTTTGGGCTGAAAGAAGCCATACATGTCAACCAGAAGTGACTTCTGGTGTGTCCAGATGTGCCTGTGTGGCCTGTTGGAGGGTACTGGGGGAGAAATTTGGCCCCTCTCTATTTTCCCACCCTGTGGTACGAAGACAATGAGGGCTCTAGCTTAAAATGGTGGAGGGTGTTCTGTACTATGGAAGAACCTGTACCTTCAGGTGATGTTTTGTTCTTAGATGATCATTGTAGTACAAGTACTTAGAAGTGAGGTTCATTGAGAATTAAAATGCACAGTAGGAAGTCACTTTATCCAATCTTACAGTTGGTCTTATTGTCAGATAAATGTATATAATAGTAGAATGGGAATTCTGAGCCCCTCAAGAGTTGAGGAACTGCACCTCCAGCATTCTTTATAATTGGCTAATTCTACATAAAGCTGCTGGGGGCTGAAGTTCAACAAAATCTGAAGGGCCACACAATTTCCACATCATTGTAGAGGATTATAGCCTAAATGTTGTTGAAGTCTAAGTATACTTAGACTCACTGTAGTCTACTTGGTATCTCTTATACCCAGTGGTGTGAAGTAATGTTATTTTGAAAGTTTTATAATGGCATAAAATGGCTGGGAAATTCCAATTTGCTTATATTATGTAGAATTATGTTGAATATGCATTGAATATTGTGTTGAACTTTGAGTACAAGTAGATCAGCTGTATTTTAAGAACCTAGTTTTGGTTCAAAAAGAAATTTCAAGCTAATTAAAAATATAGTTGCAGTCAAATGTGATTTAATCCAATGTGATTAAATTGTCCTTAAGTTACCATAATGACAAAAACACAGTGACATTTTAATAAACCTCTTCCATTTGCAGATGTTGCTGCTAAATTAGTTTCCATAATTAAATTGTGCATTTGTTGAAAATGGGAGGAAGCATTTTTTTTCTATCTAAAACATTTATAAATAAATAAACTCAAAAATAAATAATATAAAACTAATTAAAACTGTGGTTTATTATAGATTAATCCCATGTTGCTGCCTAGAAATTGAACCGGAGATAAATTTTGGCACAGCGATTGCTAACAGTAAAGTAATTAATACTGAGATTAAAATTACTAACTATGGATCATCTCCAGGTAAGTACTCCCTACACAGTTAGTTGCATCAAGTTTAATTTTGTAGTGTATTGACCTGGTTTGGATGAGAAGGAAGCTCCTTTTGTGGGCCTTACACAAGGATACTGCTTGGCTGCTTTGTCTTGAGTTACTGAATAAGAGTCTGCTTTTTTATAAACTATTTCATAAGCCATTCATAAGCTCTGTGGGCTGCTGCTGCACTCCTTTATTCAGATAAGTGAAGAAGTCGGGGAGCCACAGATAACCAACTGCAAACTGGGAACTAAGGTTCATGGCTTCTAAGTACACTTGAATTTGAAAGTCAGGTTCATATGGCTTAAAGTTGACTTTCAGATTTAGCTTGTTCTTAGTTCACACATTGTGGGAAACCATCCTTAATTGTTGTTTCCTGGTTTGTTTTGACACATATGTGAAGGGTGGAGTGATTTATTTGTAAATGGGCTGCCTAATGATATTCAGAACTCATAGTTAGTGAGCTGAGTTAGTGAGTCTATATTTGATTGTTGAAACCTGGCCAGTATATTGATGTATTTTCTGACTGATATCTCATGAAAATCTTATTTATCTTACTGTTATTGGACCTTGCTAACTTTGTACATTGATAGACTAGGAAAGCAAAAACAGGTTTTTTTCCTCCCTCGGTTTTTTCACTGTTAGCTTTCAGAATATAGAGGGGACTATGTAATTGCGTATGCATGTGTACTGCGGCATGGAAAACCCAAAAGAGAGTATGTGTCTATTCACCTTTGGGTACAATTCAAATTTCTATTTGTGTATGTCATAAATGCCTGTTTTCTCTTGGCTTGGACCTTCTTGTTATAATATGTCTTGAACTCACTTGTATTCCTTGTGTTTTTAATTGTCTACAGTGGATTCGCTGTGTGTCTCAGCTTTGCAGTTTTCTATTTGTCAAATTTCATCTGTTTTCTTGTGGCCTTTCCGTATACACTGTTATAGTGCTATTATTCCACCTTCAATATCCCGTGGAATTCTGGGATTTGTAGTTTACTGAAGCCCAATATCTCTCTGGCTGAGAATTCTAAATGCCCCTCCTTGAACTGCAAACCCTAGAATTCCATAGGTTGTTGAAAGTGGAATAATAGCACTATAATAGTGTAGTGTGGAGACTGTTTCTGAATTCTCTGTTCTTTAATATGCTGTGTGTCTACAGCTGTGCATGTAATTTGCTGAGCATTTTGGAGCTACTCTCCTGCTTGTTGTAGATTTATTTATGAATTTTAAGATTGCTTTTTAGGGAATAGCCATCACAAACTAGCTTAAGTAATAATAAAGCATAGAAAATACATTAAAATAAAATGAATTATAGCAAACAATAACGTTTGTAAGTACAGTGGGAATTTGAGTTGTGCTCTGATTATCTTTGTTGACATGGACTAGGTATGCTTGGCAAGTGCCAGAGGATGTTCAAGCACGTGACATCAGAAATTTCAAGGACTGGTTTTAAATTCTTATGACCTAACAGAAAAAAAAATCGTACAGTAGAGTCCCGGTTATCCGACCTGCGGTTATCCAATGCTCCGGATTAACCGACATCGCGGCTGCCTGGGGGCGTGTTGTCAGGACCCTGGAACTCCAGGACACAAGCTCTGAGTCTGAGCCAGAGGCCCTGGAGCCTGCTGCAACAGCACAGCCCACCCCAGAGGCTGCCCCAGACACAGAGCCCTTGGCCCCAGTAGTCCCAACAGCAGAGCCAGGGGCTGCCTCAGACCCAGCCAAACCAGAAGAGTCAGATAGTGAGATTCAAGAGCAGGTGCCTACTTACCAGCAGCATCGGGAGCAAAAAAGTGCTGTTAGGAGGTCAGAACGTTTAAATAGAAAATGCCAGGCAATCAGGGTCCAGCTGAGATAACACTTGGAAGAGTGATCTGCCTATAAAAGCACTCACTCAGCCTTGGGTCTTTGTCGGCTCACAACCGTCCATTTTGGGGGGGGTGTGCTTGTCGTGTATCTTGAATCCCTGCCTTGCCTCCTGGAACGCTGCCCGACCTGCTGGAACGTCGCCTCCTTTGGATCTCGGACGGCCCTGGTAACTTCTCTTGCTTGAACAAACTCAGACTGTTCAACTAAGAACCTGGCTGTGACGTAACAGCCAGGGAGTCTCCTTGCTGCCAGAAGCTCTTTTATTTACTGCTGCCTTATCTAGTCATTTGCCGTTTGCCCGGAAAGCTCTTTGATGTATTGCCTTAATTGTGAGAGACTTGTTAACCGGCTTTTGAGGCTGCTTGCCAGGCCTTGGCGTTGACACGTGGCTGCAGGCATTTCTGCACCCCCAGACACGCCCCGACACGCCCCCAGGCCCGCCCCGACACGCCCCTGACATGCCCCCAAAATGGCAGCTGCCACAGGCGTCCGGATCATCCGTCATTTTGGTTATCCGACCGTCCACGGGCCCATTTAGGTCGGATAACCGCGACTCTACTGTACTTACAAAATTCTGATAGTTTATGGCAAATGAATTTAATAAACATGCTTATTCCTGGGTTGGCAACTTTTCTGCAATGATCTCTGTTTTAATTCTCTTAGTCCTTGTTTACGTATGCAAAAATCAAATGCCCTTCATTATGAGAAGACAGATGGGGATGAGGTCCTTATGGAGGAGAGGTCCTTGGAAGAAGCGCTGTCCATCTTTGTCCACTTCTTGTGTTGCCTGTGGGCTTCTTGTTGATGGAGTGTGAGAGAGTATTGAATCTAGTTGGTTTGATTATGCTGTGCATAAAATGTTTTCTTTTAAAGGTACATTTACCATAAAATATAGAGGAAGTATTCCCATTGTTATAGTACCAACCAATGGAGTGGTGGAACCTCAAGCAGTACAACTGGTTAAAATGGAGATTTGTACTGATGTACCCAGAATAATAGCTGAACCAGCCATGTAAGCATAATGTTTCTACAATGAAATTTTCTTTTTAAAATTTTGCTTTCTTGATCATTCAAAATGAGTGTATGTGCCTAACAGTTTATAGTGGTCTCCATTCTTACTATTATTATATTAAAGAAATACTAACTGGCATCAATCTGGTATGTGGAAATATTATTGCTCTCAGTTGTAATCTGTGCAAGAAAGTTGACCTGTGCTGGACAGGAGAAACTTCAGCTAGATGTGGTTTGCTTAGCTTTTGGATTTTGGTGTGCTCCTTGATGTTACAAACAGGATATAAAGAAATAAATAACTCTTCCTTATGGCTAGGATAATTATATGACATCTGCTTTGATGGGAAGAACTGAATCCAAAAGTGACGAATATATTTATGACATAGCCATTTTGTACCACTGGTGTGCCTCCTCATCAATAATTTCTCTTTTTCATTCTTGCTGTGGAATGGTAGGAGTAGGCAACTTTTGTAAGTTTCAGCTAGACATTTGTATGTCATTCAGGTGCTGTAATAAAGCACTAGGTTCTGTAAGATTAGTATTGTACTCTGACTTCTTATCTGTTGCCCTTTCCCAAAGTGTGGAATTGCAGGGACGACCCAGTACTGAGATAATGATCAAAGCTAACATAGTGGAACAAATTCTTGAGGTTTTGGGTGTCCCTCACTCAGACACAATACACTGTGTGGATTTTGGATGTGTCTATTTTGGAACCTCCAAGACTGAAGAAGTTATTCTTCACAATAAAAGCCCTGAGCTCATGGATTGGGTGGCAGTTCTGCAGGATAACGCTGTTGGCACAGAGATGGTAAGGAGATCTCTGGTTACTTTATTTGGACTTTTTCTGCTTTTGGGTTTACATTCTAAGTTACTGCCTAAATGCCAGCTGCCAGCCTAGTTTTCTGTCACATTCTAGTGTGAGCCACAAATAGAACCTGAAGGGCAGATCTGGCTGGGGGCAAGTTCAGAATAGATTTAAATGCACTAGTACACCTCTGTTCATCCCAAATAATTGAATAGAGAGCATCTGCTCCTGGCAGGAGGAGAAACTCTGCATCTGGTCAAAAAGTTGTGGTGGAACCAAAGCCTGATCATTGCCCTTTTTTTTTTTTTTGGTGGCTTGACTTCTACAAAATGTTGCTTGGGAAGCTGCAATATATCTCTATATACAGGGCACACATTGCAACATAAGCCCTTGGGGGTCTCCACTTTAGATATGCTTTGTTGTTATAACAATGGAGCACTGCTAGCATATAATGTACTGTGGAAAGTTCTTGTTTTAAAAATAGATATGCAAGTTTTGTATACAGGTAATGAACACAAGACTGGGTGGAGTATAGCTTTTGAGACATGTTTTCTCCAATTTTTAAAAATGATCCTTAGCCATTTGTTCAGTATTGGACTGTATCTTATTCATTTGTTGTTTTTATGTGTAGCACAGCTCTATAGTTTTGTTTGTTTTGTGTTTACATTTGCTTTTTTATATTTTTTTGGGTGAAATAATCAAAATTCAGCACACAGTATGTTTACAATCTTACAATTTCTTATAGGGTACAGATATTCAAAAGAGTACAGATGCTGTTTTAGAAGACTTGCATCACACTGATGGAAAACCTGGAGCAGATATTTCCACTCAGATTGCCTGTATTCCTAATGAAGGGACACTACAACCTTATCAAAAAATTGTTGTTACTCTTTGTTTTAGTCCAAAGTAAGTAGGTAATGTAAGTTTAACTAGTATGAGCAGTGTAATAAAATATGATGTAAATTATTTGAGAATGACCCTAAAAGTTTATGCCTCTATTTCCTTTAAACAGGATTTGTTATCTTCATAACCATAAAGAAATTGTAAAATAGCTGTTCAGAAAGTAAACCTTTGTAATGAACTTGTTCCAGCCAATTACTCTTAAGGTTATAGGAGAATACGGTGTTTAGAAACTAATGGCATAGCTGTGTACCCTTCAATACATCCTCAGTCTACAGCAAGAGAGAAGAGAAGGAAGCAACCTGTTTCCTTTTGAGCTATGCTAATAGTAAGTTCTGGCTTCAGTAAGGTAACCAAAGGAAGTTGGCTGCTGCAGTTAAAAATACTGAGCGTCAGGCAGGCTTGTGATAGATTGCAGTGCAGCTAGGTAGCATTAGACCCTGGACTTAATGGTCTTACAGCAACCAAGTACATGAGCCTGGTTTTGATATGTATAGTTAAGATTTGTCTTCTCTCCATCTCTTTATTGCTGTTCTTTGTTGTAAAATTTCCTCTGCACTCTTAATATCTTAGAGACATTTTTAAAATAACTCAGCTTTTTCTAGCTGTTTGCAAATTTGCTTTTTTTAAATAACAGTTTTTATTAAACACAAAAAGTTTACATATATAAAACAATATATAGGAATCTATTACAAAAAAGCTACACCAATAAGCAAACATAAACAACAAAACAACATATCACAAAACAAAAAAATGAAAAATAAGAAATAATACACATTGATCAACTATAACACTGCAAAACTAAAGTATAACTAACCACAAAGCTAAGAATAACATTTTTAACTTCCAACCTCTCAGCTGATAGTTGCAGTTTAAAACGTAAAACCAGCTCATTCTAAGTTAGACATAAACTTAATGAAGAAAAAAAGAGAACTATCCAATTACTTAATACTGCTTTAAACTGTTAAAATATATACTTCTGCTACAAATGTCTAAGATTTTTACCTTTACTTTCAGTTAATATGCCTTATCTCTATTTTTATGTAAATCTTAATTCTGAAAACAAAACTCTCAAACTTTTTAGCAAAATTTAATTTTTTCCCAGTTCTCTCTGTGTTGAGACATCAAACCATCTTTTAACATTATAGTTTACTTATCCATTTCCAATAAATCAAAAAGTTTTATCATCCATTCTTCTTGCATTTGAATCTCTATTTCCTTCCACATCTTCACAAACAAAAGTCTCACTGCTGTAATCATATACTGCAAAAGTCTCTTATCTTCAAACATGCCTTGTAAACACAACTCTGGCGTCAGTTTTAATTTGATTTTCAAGGTGTCCTCCATCAAAGAGAAATCATAGTGCTTTTTCCCCCTTTCCTTTGCTTTTTCACGGGTCTCTCACATATGTAAAGATTCCCCTCTTGTTTTTTATACTTCCAACAAGAATTTAGTGAACCTTTGCAAGCCTGCTTTTGTGTGGGTGAATGTCCAGAACTGCATGGTTTAAATGCCTTTAAAGTAAGAAACAATGGATGCTGGCGTAAGGTGCATCAGCTCTGGCAGGTCCTGGCATAGATTTCTATCCAGGTGCTAGTACCAAGCCCACTTGCTATAGTCTTAATCTTGCTGCACTGGAGGTAGTCATTTGGAAGCTGCTGTGTTGAAGGGGACCCCAGACTTTGGACTCAAGGTTGCCTGTCAAGTAACACAGTCCCTCCGATGCAGCTGCTCAGGAGAAGAGAGACAAAGAGATAAAAGCCTCTGGGCCTTTCCACACACTACACTGTTATAGTGCTGCTATTCCACTTTCGACATACTGTGGAATCCTGGGGTTTGCAGTGTGGGGAGGGGCATTTAGAATTCTCAGCCAGAGAGCTCTTTGGCTTCAGTGAACTACAAACCCCAGAATTCCACAGGGTGTTGAAAGTAGAATAATAGCTTTATAACAGTGTAGTGTAGAACGGCCCTCAGAAACAGAAGGGCAGAGGAAGAAGCTCAGGTGAGGCAGTCAGGCAATTGTAGGAGTCTTGGGCCCTTTCCGCATGGCATTTGCCATGTGGAAGGGCATCTGGAGTGTCATGCGATTGTGAGGAGAGATCTGCATGATACACTCAGAATCGCGTGATGCTCCGGGGGCCAGCAGGTGCCGATTGTACACCTTTTCATTTTCAGATGGAAGCCGAAAATGATGCATGATCATGCATTGCTCTCAGGCCCTGTGCGCACTTACCTGGTGTGAGTAGCCTCTGGAGCCATGCTGGTCACACTTTCTCCCCAGCGCAGCCTGGGAAACTCCCAGGCTGTGCTGCGGAAGGAAGAGGCGGGGCTCTCACATGAGCAGACAGCTTGTGCGGAGCTGAAGCAGCAGGGATGCGAGAGCCTCTCGCCAGAGGCTGCTTGCGCGGTACCCGCACTCCAGCACCAGAAAAAGGTAAGGTGCAGAAAGGGTCTCAGTGCCAGATGCAGAAGTTTCTTTTACTGTAGCCTAAACCCCAGGCAGTTAAATGCCTCTGTGGAGAGGATTGGGAGACCTGGAAAGGCAGCAGCCAAGCTAAAGCCAGGAGGCATTTACCAGTCCCTCTGACTTCCTATAACAGAAGTGAGATCAAGAAGGAGATAGACGAGTCACTCATAGGACACCTTGATAGGGTAAAGATTAGACAGACTTTGGCCAAAAAGGTGACCTTATCTCTTTGGAGGCTGGTGCAGGCCCAAGAGAGGAATCCTATCAGGCTACACTCAAAATGAGGATGGCTGTAATTGGGGCAGCAGCTAACCCCTACTATGTCTCAGCCTAATGCCACCACTGCCTAGCCTCTGCTGGTTCACTTCTCAAGGGAAACCTTTGGGGCCTGCCTTAGGTCTACCAGGCCCTCCAACAAGTGTATTGCCTGCGTTCCCTCATCTAACTGAAATTACCAGTTCTCCAACACTTCACTGAATTCCTGGACTTGGATGTGAAACCACTTACCTGTCAGAGGTGTCTTACTGAAAGATGGCTTACCTAAACCAGAGGTTGAAACCCAGAGACGTGTACTACCAGCAGGGATACGGTCATGTGGCAACTTGATTAGTTTGTGACCCAGATTATATAATAATATATTAGAAAGGATAGTGTTGTCCAGATTTGTCTCACAGTGTCCAGGATTCAAATCTTGAAGTGCCTGATCATTTCTCCGTGTCCAGTCCTAAAGTAATCTTCAACTCTGGTGGTGAACCAACTGGCTGTGTGGGCTACGGCATGGATCTTTTCCCTGAGGTGTGGCTCATGTTCCATGACTCAAATGTGAAGGGGCCCCAAGGGTGCTAGCCCTGTAGTGTGTTTCTCACTTTCACAGCCTAAAAATACAGTGGCGGCAGCCATGTGGTGGTCTGATTTTACCATACTGGGAGAGAGCTGTAGTGTGCATGTCCCCAGAGAGCAAATGTGCACAGCAAAACTTGCAGTGAATGAAAAAATGCCCCAGTAGAAACGACCTCATGGTTTCATAAAGAAAGAAAGTGTTGACACCTGAAGACAACTCATGGGTGTGGAAAAGTTAATTATGGCACTTTCTTTCTTTTTTTTTAAAGTATTTTTATTAAAATTTTGAATAAAAAAACCCCCTCCCCACTTCCAAGCATCTTTTTTCCAGTTGAGTCTGTGTTTACATTCCATACATACATTGTATCTGTTTAACAAACCTCTGACACTATTACTTTTAACTTTGTTACATTACAACTTATGTTTTATTTATTACATCATTTGTTTACATTATCCACCTTTTCATCAATCTTTTTTTATTCCTTCCTTTTCTTATTCTTTTATCCTATTCATCACTTCTTGCCATTCTCTTTCAAAGTTCTGGATTGGCTTATTTTTAAGTGAAAAGGTAACTTTTCTATGTCTACCATATCCAAGACTTTTAATTTCCATTCTTTTATATCAATATAATTTCTTTCTTTCCAGTATTGAGCATATGTCAATCTTGCAGCAGTTATTACATATAACAATGTCTTCTGATGGGATCTTATTTCTCTTTGTTGCCCTAACATATTTAACAAATAAAATTCTGGCTTCATTTCAAAATTTAAGCCATACATTCTTTGAATTTCATCATGTATTTCTTTCCTTTTTTTTTTTTTTTTTACTACCTTACAGGTCCACCACATATGTATTATAGCATTTTCTAATATTTTATTATGCTTGTTAGGCATGGATATTTTCACCCACAGGAAGGTAAAATTGTGAATTTTACAGGCAGCTGAAAAGGGACTGGGATATTAAGAGGTTTCCACCAAGACAAGATTATGCTATCTTTCTGAGGTTTGAAGTGGTGGGAAGTAAAGATGACTTCTTAAATTCAGTGTCTGGCCGTGATATACCCACTAAAGGTAAGGTATTGTTAAATATGAAATAAACATAAAGAAATTAGAGCTGCCTTTGAACTTTTAAGGAAGATTTTTTATTTGTAACTTTTATACAAATCTTCCTTAAAAATTTAAAGGCAGTTCTAATTTCATCCAAAGCTGGAGTGGTGGCATAGAAACATAAATGTAACCTTATGTACAAATCTCAGTCAGTGCAGGTATACCTTGGTTAACAAAGTAGGTGAGCTCCTGAACATTACTTCCTGAACAAAAATTTGATCTCAGAGGCAGAAGTAGCATGGAAAGAACAGAGATGGGTTCCTAGCCCACCTGGGAGAGATGATGATGGTGATGGTGATGATGATGACGACAACAACAATAACAATAGCAGAAGTGGAAGAATTGAAGGGGAGGGTCCCATTGTGGTTTCTTGGTTCAAAGTGATGTGTAAATGGAGGTATTGGAGATTCTCCCTTGGTTTCTTAGAAATAACCAGAAGAGCACAATTTATGTCATTCGGTATTGAGTGGCTGCTTAATATCAGTATGTTCTACTGATATCCTTGGTTCTTGCTGGCACCTGAGGTCTTCTGGTCATGCCCAGCATTGACAGGACAGATTCTAGAATTTGGTAAATTTCTCCCCTTTTTTGCTTCAGTGTCACCACTTTCTGGCTAATCTGGCTGTAGGATTATAATTCTGCAGGAATCTTGACTATTAAATTGGATTCCATTAATATTTCTCTAGAGGCTTTTCTCTGTTTCTAAAGTTTGAAAGTTGCCCTACGATATTCAAACTTTTTTTTTTCTGAGTAGTTATCAGGTTCTCAGCCCTTTTGTATTTTGCAAATGGTATACTACCTGTTCGTTTGAATCAGATTTTAGAGGCTGGGTTTTGTGTTTATGTTCCAATAGCTGGGATATTATAAATATAATATTGTCTGAAAAAGAATTAATTACTGATTGTATGTGCATTCATGAATTATAATGCATTGTTATTTGCCTTAAGCTTTCTGGAAGTAACAGGCTCATATTAATGTACATTCTTCATAGAAGAGGGAAGCTATATGAAGGCTATCATTTTCTGGGTGTATAGTAAGGTGTATACATATTACTATATTGCCACAGGACATGACAATATCCTTTTGTTTCAATGTCTTTTACAGCCAATAATCCTCATCAAGTTGAATTGGGTTTGACAGGCTCAGGGCTTCCAGTCATGCTGACGTTCATCCCCGGACCACTTGTTAATTTTAAGGAGTGTTACATGGGTGAACATACAGATGTTATTTGCACACTTAAAAATGAATGTGATGTACTTCCAGTGTCATATATTTTCCGCAAGATTGCCCATTATAATATTTGTCCTGAAAAGGGAAAAATAAAAGCAAAGTCTTCCGAGGTACTATATATTTTTCTTCCATTCTATATAGAACTTATGAAATACTTATTTATGAGCCAGCATGCCATGCTATGTTATAAATTAACCTCTGATCTAAAGCAATATTCCTATAACAATGTTAATATGAATTAATGGTGGTCACTTAAAACAAAACAAAAATACTTGCTTTTAGAGCAAGGGTGAGAAATGCTTTGCTCAGCGCAGGATATTTTCCTCTTCTTTCTTAATGTGCAAATATCTTACATATTATTGATGTCTTAAGCAGAATGTGATGAAGACCATTTTTAATTTTTTTTCTTCTCTAGTCCACCTGCTCATACCTGAGAGATTATTTTTTGTTGCACATGTATATAGCATTAACCACATATACATGCTCCCTTTCTTTCAAAGCAATAGGATCATGTATTTCAGTGGCAGAGTGTATGCTGTAAAAGCAAAAATGGAGTAACCCATGTAGGAGTCACATGGTCAAGCAGATTTTTTCTTCTCCCTCAGGATTGATTTCCTTTCTTTTCATTTTTTTTCTCTCTTTCCTTGCTCAAAATGCAGCTTTTTTAAAAAACATCTATTTGGTCTCATGGTTTTTGTTGTCGTTGTTTTCCTTCTTTTCTTGTTCCTGGACTTTGCTTTACTCATTTTTCTTTCTTAACTGTTTAAAATAATCTTCTTCTTTACTTCATGTCTTTCTTTCTTCTTTCTGACAGTATTCTGGAATACTGTGGCCAGGTTTGGGCACCACAGTTCAGGAAGGATATTGAAATGCTAGAATGTGTCCAGAGGAGGGCAACCAATATGGTAGAAGGCCTGGAACCAATGCCAGATGAGGAAAGGCTTATGGAGCTGAATATGTTTAGCTTGGAGAAGAGAAGGTTAGGAAGCGGCATGAGAGCCATGTTTAAATATTTGTAGGATGGAGCAAGCCTATTTTCTTCTGCTCCAGAGACTGAGACACAGAGCAATGGCTTAAAACTTCAGGAAAAGAGATTCCTTCTAAGCATTAGGAATAATTTCCTGATGATTGGAGCTGTTCAACGGTGGAATGTGCTGCCTCGGAGTGTGGTGGAGTCTCCTTCTTTGGAGGTTTTTAAACAGAGCTGGATGGCCATCTGTCAGGAATGCTTTGATGGCGTATTCGTGCATGGTGGGGTGCGGTTTAGACTCAGTGGCCCTTTTGGTCTCATCTAACTTTGTGATTCTATAATTTTATAGCTCTGGATTTGGGCAAGAAGAAATGAATTCTCTACTAAGGCAAATAAGGCAGTCTGATCAATTGACTGATTCAAAAACAAATGACTCTGCTCTAAAGATGAGTTCCACAGTCATGTCCACAGACCAATGATGAACATTCACAAGCTTTCAAATGTCCATCTGTGTACTCCCTTACAGTGAACACATTATAAAGAGCATATGATGCCCAATTCCAGAATAACGAGTCCAGACACCTGACATTGGGTTAACTAAGGACCACCTTTATTAAAATTATTAATTAATTATGTATCTCTGTGAAGCCCTGGCTAAAATCTCTTTCTAAGTCTTCCTTGAAAAAAGACAAAATTGCAATCTTGGTTGCTCTGGAGAGCTTAAAAGGTAACTCCCACCGTTTGGTTTCCTTCAGGATTTCAGTAGAGATGCTATTTTGAAGAGAGTCAATCTGCTATTTATATCATTTCTAGTCTCTCTAGCCCAGCAAACTAGTTTAATGGTATGGCTTCTAATAGGGTTTTGTCAAACAACACATTTGTTTTCTTCTCAGGCATGATAAACAATCTGTTTAATACTGGAGAAAATGCTCTTTTTCATGGGGCTTTTACTTTAGTTCCTAATGAATTATAATTTTCAACAATTTGTGTTATATACATTTTTTTTTTACTCCAAATGGGATAAGAAGTTAGACTGGTCCAATGGCTACATGTTCCTGGTCAATTTGCATGCAAATTGTTTGCTACATTTGCCCCCAGTTTTGTCTGTTATAAGTCAGCCTATGTTGTGTTTATTCTTTGAAACATAACATTAAGGAGGCTAAAGTGCTACAGCAAGACTGCCACTAGCAGGGTCTCCAGCATCTTTATCTCTATTAAATATTCAGAGAGAGGGAGAACCTTGGTATCTAATGTTTGTTTTTTGGCATTTGTTTCTCTTCAGGATATAGTGAAGACATATATTTTTGAATATAAATTGATGAAGTGGATGTACAGTAGAGGACTTTATTTTTATTAAAAGGAAAACATAAAGCTCCTTCACTTTTGCATTCTTTGGAAGTCTGTAAGGTTGATTCTTCTGAGGGTACTGATGTTCAGAAAATTTTAAGACAACATAACCTCTTGTACTCTCCTGAACCAATAAAAAGAAGAGGATGAATCCTTAGATTCTGGGAAACCTGAATGTATCATCTGCTAGACTATTTAATAATAGCCATTTTGTTCCTCCTCTGTCTCTAAGGTTATTGCTGCCCTTGTTATCTCATTCAGTCTTAAGCAGCATGAACAGCCTTATCCGGCTCTATATAATGTTGGTAAGAGAGGAGCTTTAGTTCTCAGAAAAGCTCCGTTCTCTACTAAAAAGGTATCTTTTCCTATTATTATCCAAGCATTGCTATCTTCAGAATGGGCAAACCCTCTTCGTGGCAGAAAATTGCACTGTGCTAAAACCTTATATTCATTGAACAAAAAGCCATGGATGACTTTAAGGTTCCTGTGGTAAATACACCTGTCACAAGAGAGGAGGATAATTCTTTTAGAGATTCAGACAAATGGAAAGATGATGAAGTTTCAGAGAAAGCTCCTGAAGCTTCATCTTTGGCAGTTAGAGCAGGAACAGTAATACCTTTCCCTGCTACAGCTGTTGTCCTCCAAGACATTTTGAATAATGAGGACTTTTTTTACTATTTTATTTAAGAGTCCATTTTAGTATGTATCTTTGCTGTTTGTGGCAGATGCTGCTCAGGATTCTGTTCCATATCCATCCTGTTCTGTAGCAGCATCCACTGTTGTTCTCAGATCTTTATGGGTTAAGCACCTGGATAGAAATGTGTAATCCAGGGCTAATCTGGTTATAGCATGCTTCAGGAGTGGTCTCATCTTTAGCAATCATGTCTTTCAAAGGTATTAACGGAAACAAAGGATAAAACGCAGGCCATGGCAATTAAAAAGGAAAGTAAAGAAAAAAACCCAGTTTGAACTGCTTTCATCTTCATTTTGTTCTCCAAAAGAATTTGGAAGATCAAGAGATCATTTAGATCAGAACAGAGTCAGATTTCATTATAGACAATCCAGTCTGCTTTCAATTAGAATCGGTCCCAGGCAGCCTTCGAGATAAGGATGGCGGCAATAATGACAGATTCCATCAATAGGAAGCAGGCCTCTATTGTTTACTTGTATCTAGAGCACAGAAACAACAGATTGGTGAATAATTCAGACTTTCATCAACATATATGTGATTTAACTTACTCAGACATCAGTCAACAGTTTTCTTTTTCCTTCAGTGTTCAGGTCAACAGTGGAGAAAAAGACTGTAGAGCAAGCAGTACAGTACTTTCTGAGGTTAGACTTATCTTTTTTGCTTCAAGTCTTTTGTCCATTTCACATCTCTCAATATAGTGGTTTTCTTTCCTTTTGTCCCACTCTTGCTCCACACAGAATCTGTGTCATTAGAGGTAAGAAGAGCTCTGAGGATCTGTACCTCTTGTACTTGAGCATTTAGACATTCAGATGCTCTCTTGGTTCAGTTTCTTTAGGAAGGCAGTTGTCAAAATCTGCATTGGCATGATGAATCAATGCCTGTATTGTGATGGCTTATGGTATAGTGGATATTACAAAAGCACTCAGCTTTCACACTCATTCTGACAGATGACAGATGACTTTAGTGGCTTTTTCACTGAATGTCACTTTTCATGGAACTTGTGGGGTTGTAGTCTGGAGCACCCCTGCCATCCTTCCCAGGTGTTATATATCAGACAAGTGCAAGTCAGCAGAGGCAGCTTTTGGGAGAAAGGCGCTTCAGGGTGTAGTTACTGAGTAAGTAGATGCCACCCAGTCATAAAGTTTCTGGGCTTGGGCATATCCATTCTGTGTAGATTGGTCCTGTGCATTAATCAGAGTATGGAACATTAGTCGCTTACCATGAATGTCTGTTTGTGTGAGATACAGGGGAGCAATCCACATTTGTACAGTGAAGTGAGTGGAGGAGAATTTTTACACACATTTGATTCTATGTTGCTGTCATTTTCTGAAGGCATTCATTGTACTTTTCATTCATTGTACATTGTAATTTTTAGGCATTCTTGTTCTTATGCTTTGCTATTAAAGAAAAAGAAAGCAGGGGCCAAGGGGACTTTAGGGGGGAAAAGTCAGTTCATGTGACTCCTGCCTTCTGCTGGGTGGATAACCCACATCGTGTGGGTTTTTCCTCTGCATGTTCACCATAAGTGACAAGTGTTCCATTCTCCTTTTTCTTACCTCTGTGTTAACCATCCATTCTATTATATCTTTCCCTTAATATCTGTTAAGATAATACCTCTACTTTAGCTCATTCTCTCCTGTGTTGGGAGTGGTCATTACTTTTCTCCTTACATTTGCTCCCTGTTAAGCTTCACATCAACTTCAGGCTTCTACTTATAAAGTTGAATGCTTCTGTGTGCATTTCTTCTTCTTTCTCTAATTTTTTGCACCTTATCTGCTACCAGTTTCATTTACTAACCTAGTGTTTTCTTCATTGTTTTTCCTTATCCCTAAAATTTTCTCTGCTTTCATTAGGTCTTTTGACAGAGTTTGCCTTTCCAGAAAGCTTTTACTGAATCAACTAAGCAGCGCAATCTACCATTCCTACAACCACCTGAATTCTTGGTGTCCAGTTCCTCTTGCTCCTTAATGTAATAATTGCTCTCAGTATTAGGCCCTCCTTACTATAATTGTAAGGGACAATGCTTGTATATATTGTATATAGCAGTAAGCAGACTGTGAAGGTGAACAATGGGATTAAAATGTATAACTCCATTTTGCTACATTTGCTTACAGACCTGGTAAACATATATTGAGAATTTTCACTTTGAAATAAAAGCCATTATTTGAAAGTTGAGGATTTTACATGGTGAAGATTTAAAGAAACAAACAAGAAAAAAAGCTTGATATAATTTTTAAAAAAATCAATAACCTGTTAGTGCATTCCATTTCCTTGCCTAAAATATCTTCATGCATTTCTGTGTTTTTTGTCTTTAGGATGTCATATTCTCGTTTGTCCCACACCAGGTGGGAACCTTCACAGTGAAGCAGATAGTAGATATTATTGGTCCAGTGGTAACGAAAGATAGCCTACACACTCTCGAGATGGAATCTTTCCATCAGATACAGTTATCCTTTTTTGGCCTTTGCAAGCCCATAACCAATAAAGTTGTACTTAGAACCAACCCGGGTAAGCTACTGAGAAAAATGTCTCTGAAACAATATTTTTGGGAGAAATTTCAGATATAAGTTTTCAGATATAAGTTCACCTTGATTAGGTTGGTCAGACATCAGTACTATTTGAAAGTTAGTTTTGATGTTCAGTGGAAATGTCTGAGAAACAAGTTCACCTGGCTGTACATCCACTTGTCTACTTGCAAGGAAAAGTGTTTATCTTGGAGGTCAGAAAAAGGTAGAACATGGTTGTTCTACTAGCTGTTGGAAGATATGAAGGGCCTGCATATTACATCTCTCAGTTTTTCCCCCAAATGGGAGATACTAATGGTGCCAGTATTATGTCTCTGTTGCCATTTCTATTTGCTGTTGCTGCTACCTCTCTCCATTGAGATCACAGGGGTGGAATAACAACTCAATGCTATTTTTCTGCTGGGGTAATGGGAATTATAGTTAAGCCCCATAATTGTAGGTGGAAAGTGACACTAGCAGCGTTGTTTTTATTTAATCTCCTCCTTTATCCCCAATGAAGTACCCAAAGTAGCTTATAACATGAATAAAAACATATAAAACAAATTACTTGTAACACTGAAGAACAATTTAAAAAGCAAGTTTTCCTATTATCCTAAAAGCTGAATTGAAAGTATTTAAAAGTTTAAAAGTATTTGAAAGTATTTGAAACATAACAAAGCCTCCTATTAAAAACCCTTGCTGAACAACCGGTTAATGATCAAGAACCTGTCTGAATAAAAAGGTGTTTGCCTGCTGGCAGAAGGAAAACATTAGCAGTCTCCACTAAAATGCAGAAGAAATGTGCTTCCTCCTGCCCCATCTGCTTTTAAAATAGATAGTTCTCCTTTGGGAATTAGGACAACTGGAAAATAGATTATATAGTGGATAAGTTATATGTAAGCAGGATTGTGGATGCAATCCATTTGAGTTGCAGGGTGTATGGCTAGCCATGAATCAGCGTATAGAAACTGAATAGAGAAATTTACCACATTTGATTTTTTAAATTGTAATCATTAAGTCCTGTTGCTACTCCTGACTAGAGAAGACCCATTAAATTAATGGGATTTATCTACCTCTTGACTCATCATTTGACAATAGAGTGAATGGATTTACTCTAATTGGAACTAACAGGATTCCAGCTTAAGTTGGTTTTTCAACAAACAGTGACTTATACTCTCTCTGTGTTGTTGTCATGATAGAGTATTCAACAGTAATTGGGGAAAAAGCAAAATAAAACTGTTGTGCTTTCACAAATTTAAAAATTTGTGTAAGAGGTGGGAGCCCTGTGGACTTCCAGATGTTGTTGATCTTCAGTTTCTGGCATTATTCACCACAGACTATGCTGGCTAGAGCTGCTGTGAGTTGCAGAAAGACAACATGGGAAGGGCTGCATAATTCTACATGGGTCTCAGTTACCATTTATAGCAGTGGTTCTCAACCTGTGGGTCCTCAGATGTTTTTGGACTTCAGCTCCCAGAAGCCCCAGCCACTATGGTCAATGCTCAGGGCTTCTGGGAGCTGAAGTCTGAAAACATCTGGGGACCCACAGGTTGAGAACCACTGATTTATAGAATAGAACACAATCCATGCTGGTAGAGCATGATGGAAATTTTTGTTCTCTGAAATTTAGCGAGATGCATGTGCATATTGTGTATGTACATGCACTTTAGTCGTTCATTCATTTATTCTCACAAATTTATATTTACTTTTTCTGATATTTTTTAAAAGAAAGTTTCCCTTGCATCCTTAAACTTTGATTTGAACATCTTAGTTGAAAAAAGAGTTTTGCAATTAATTTTAGAGTTTTACAGATAAGTCAGGTGGCTGAGGCATGCATACTAATTCCCTATTAGAAAAGCTTCAAAGTTTAATTGCCAAATGGTATCTTGAATTTGGATGTGGATGCTCTTAAAGAACAATTTTATAGTTATGGTGAATTAATACAAGGAGAAAAAAAATTGTTGTATGCACAGAATGCCGTTTGGATTGCAGCTGGTATAAAGTAGATGGAATACTGTACTCAGTTTTGGTCAAGCATTAACGTTAGAACTTATTTTCCTCTGTGCTGACAGGATGTGTACAGCTGTGATTAAGATCTTGCTTCCACAGTTTAGTTTTGCTTCTGAGATCATGTGTGCTACTGTTACCTGTATTTTCCTGAAGGAGAGCTAGAATTAAACCCTTTAACTTTAATATACTATAGTGGGAAAACAGATTCTGCAATGTAATATATTTAAATTTAGATGAACTTTGGTATGCTCAATATTAGCTCTGAAACTTTGTTCTGAATATTTTCATCAGGAATTTGAGTGGTGTAGGTGTTGTGTAATTAATATCTGCTCCAACTTGAACAATCAGAGTTTGTTTTATTTGCCCATGTGTCTGGATACTTTGTTCTGTATGGTCTGTTCATGGTTTACTTTTTGTTTTATTTGATCTCCTATATAATTTTATAAGGACTGGAGCCGTTTTTATATATTGTCACTTTTTTTGTGTGGAATATTCCTTCTTGAACTATAAAGTATTTATATAACAGGAATGAGAATTTGATTTATCCTTCCTTTTAAAAATAATGTTGTAATTAAGGATCAAGTATTGTATAATATGTTTGCTGCTCCCTAGTAATTTTTGTCTCCGTGTGTGTTTAAAACCTAACCAAGGTTTAACACCATTGATTTCCAATGCAACGGGAGTGTTTATAGCAAACAAGGTGGATCAGCACAGTGATATCACACCAGTAGCGCTACTTAAATCCAATAGGACCCAAATTCATGCTCACCAAGGGAATAGAAACATGAGGAAAGCAATAGTTGCTCTACCTAATGATCGTGCAGCCAGCATAAGACCTGCTGAATTGCATAAGGATTACAGGTAATAATATAATTTGTAGGTGTGAATAGTATATAATGTTAAATGTCTTGATCTTCTTCAGTGTTTTGTCTAACATAGATGTGTGTGTGTGTGTGGGGGGGAGGAATGGAAGAAAAAAAATATTCATCTAGGAAAAGCTGTAAAGTCTTCTGTGTTCAGTGAATACTTAAATCATCCATTCACTAATGAAACTGCATCTCCTTTTACATGTTTAGGACTATTTTCACAAAGGTTCCCAGATATAGTTATGTGGATCCAGAATTTTCTTACACAGCATATGAAGAAGTAGAAAACCAAGCAAATAAGGATTACTATACAGACTATATCCGAAGTTTAAGACAGCGTCGTTTCCATAAAAAAGCTGCTCGGTAAATCTTACCTCCATTACAAAGTGTCTAAATGCTATAATGCTCAAACATATTGAAAATTTATATTATTATAATTGCATTCCCCATTTTAAACTTCTAGAAAGAGCTACACGTCCTAGTTTGGACAATGTATCTGAAATATGGCTTAAACAGGGCTCAAACATCATACTGTGTTGTAATGCGAGATTATACCATTCAAAAACTGCCTCAGCTGTTCTTGCACAGATAGCTGATTGTTGACGCTGTGTTCACTCCCTTGTGACATTTGAACTGTAACAGTGTGATTTGTATAGTTTTCTTCATCTGCATTAATGCTGTGGTAACCACCCCATTTTCTCTACTTTCTGTGCTGTGATTGGTTTGTGTGTCTGTCTGTCTGTCTGTCTGTCCATCCATCCATCTCTCTCTCTCTGTAATAATGCTATTACAGTACAGTGTCATTATGCCACACCCATTACTGCCCAAATCTCTCATCACAAGAGATGGTTCAGGAAGACAAACAGACCACATTGTCCCCTGCCGTTTTTGATGTCTTTCTTCTATGAAAAACAAATGTGCTTATTACACTAGTCCATTGTTCCAGGTTGTCCTATTCAAAGCTGTTTCATTAGTACTCATTAAGCCATCATAATAGTATTTCAGCATGACATCATTACAGTGCACCCATCACTATCCAGATCTCACATTGTGAGGGGTGACATGGGAAGAGAAATGAACCAGACCATCCCCCACCATTTTTGATAGCTTTCTCCTATGAAAAAGAAAAGTGCTTATCATACTAGTCAGTTGTTTCAGGCTGTCCTTTAAAAAAAACCAAACTCTTCATTTGTACTTGGTAAGCTGTGATAATGCTATTACAGTATAATGTCTTAGCACTATTATACTATTACCATAAAAATAATTAAAAATAGTTTTAAAAAAGTAACATAGTGATAACACTTTGGTATGTGGTACCACAGGAAAGCAGTGGAGAAATCTTTGGAAAACACTCTCATGTGGTAAAGGTATCTGAATAGTGACTTTAAAAACTTAACAGATCAGGATTGCAGTGTTAGTGCACGACAACAGCAAACCATTTATATTAAAAAAACTGAAGAAATCTGAAAAGAGTTTCAAGAGCACAGCTCACATTAACATAGCTATTCTCTTGGAACATCTTGCCCTTCCTGACCAGCCACTGGAAGTAGTCTGAGGTTTCCTTGTTGAAGATTTTCTGGGGAATCCCCAAGGGAGGGACGACTAGATCACATCCACACCACACCTACTAATTGATTGTTCTTGTAATTAAGTGGAATGAGACATCCACACTAAATTTGGCTGCCAAATGATAGCAGGAAAAGGGTTTGTTAATGGATTATTTTCAGCATAAAAAAATCACATTTCCAATGACTGTACAGTACAACAGCACTGGGAAAACTGCAACATTGTGTGATAAGGCTGAGACAAAAGTGGGATGTAACTACTGCTATGATGGTATAATGATGTGGTGTGATAAGGAGCATAGAGAGTAATTTTACATAGTTGAATGAGGCTGAGAACAATGAAACCTATGTGGAGGACATTCAGAGATTCAGCTGTTACTGGAGTGTGTGTAATATGTGTTCAGTGCTAGTTACCAACAGTGAGGATAAATTTAACTAATTCATTTGACCAATGTATTCAGGCTCCTGGGAAACCCATGTATCTATTTCCTGATATTATTCGCAAGGAGTCAATTATCCTTTGCCCCAAGTTTAAGTAAGGATTTTGAGCAAGAAAGCCTGATAGTGCTTAGGTTGGTGTGTGTTAGTAACTCTTTGCAAGAAGGAAGTTTTCTAAATTTGGAGTAGCCTCAATCAATTTGTGCGCTCTTATGATAAGCAGGTGATATACAAATGATGCGGTTTCAACATCACAGTGTACTTACTGGAAGTTGCTTCTGGAATATATGTGTCATGAATCATTGAAGAAGAGACATTAAGTCTCTTCCAAAATAGTCTTTATAATTAGATCTGAAAATAAGGTGTATGTATTTTCAATATTGGTTTAGCAAAGTGTTCATTTTGAGAGCTTTTCCCCACTGTTCATCAAAACATCTTCTTGAATTCATAATAAAGACATTTCTTTAATATTTTACTGAATCAATTGCGTTTGCTACTTACCTGAGTGTCAATTTTCCTTCTATACTCTCTTTGGGTAGGGTCTTTGAAATGCTTAATAATCCTGTGGACATAGGATTAAAACCAGCATCTGGGTTAAAAGCTCCAAAGGTAAAATGTTTACCACAAGAAAAAGTGGAGGAAGATATTACATGTATACGTGGAAGTAACTTGTTAACCAGTCAACAATTAGTGGAAATTAAAGCTAAATCAGTAGATAAAGAGGTAAGTTAAATATGCTTGCATATGGCTTAGCTTGCTTAGAGTGGATGAAAATATGGGCTTCTACTATATAATCCATATCAGGTGCTGTAGGCTATATTTTAGAGGAAGGAACTGGCAAAACTACTGCTGAGTATTCCTTGCCTAAGAAAACCATATTAAATTCGTGGGGTCACCATAAGTCGACTGGTGACTTGAAAGCAAATACACACACTATGTAAATCATTCCTCTTATCCCCCCATATATACTTGCAGGCTAATTCTATGTATTGTTAGTGGGATTTGCTTGCTGGAAGTATAAATTAGATTGAGGCCTTAGAGTCCATTTGCATCAACGCACTGTGTCTTTTTTCTGGACATCTCTGCATGTGACTGTTTAGTTGCTGGTTTTTTGATGTGGTGTGTAAGGTTTGTGCAGGTTTTCACTGAGAAAATTATCTTCCTTTGAGCCTTGATTACACCATTTTTTCCTCTCTGAGGAAAATAAAATGCCAACCAGGTCACACAATTACCTCACATAGAAATTAATATTGTCCGCTCAAATTCTCTGTTTTTCTAGTCTCTTGCCAGTGGCATTTTGTGAACCCAAGAAGTTATCTTTTGGATGAATGCTGTCAAATTTTACAAATTTTCTGATTAAAGAAGTACTGCCTTGAATACAATTGCAGCATTTGTTGTTTTATTGTGTGCCTTCAAGTCGTTTCTGACTTACGGCAACCCAGGCAAACTTATCATGGGGTTTTCTTGGAAAGAGTTGTCAAAAGTGGTTTGCCATTGCTGTCTTCTGAGGTTGAGAGAGTGTGACCTGCCCAAAGTCACCTAGTGAGTTTCATGACGAAGCAGAGATTTGAACCCTTGTCTCCTAGAGTGCTAGTCGAGCACCCAAACCACTACACCGTGCTGGCCCTTTTACAGCATTTGTAGCTGTTTATACTGTGATTGTATCCACTACCTTTCTGTCAGATGTGCTTCACTTTGTGAAATGTATTAGGACATAGTTCATGCTGTTTCTTTGTTTGTTTGGGTCCAGTTATGGCACAATATTGCAAATTGGATTTAGAATCCTAAATCATAGTGTTGAACTTGTTACCCTGTTTACTGGGGGTCCCGCGAGGGACTCCAAACACGCTCAAATATTGGTGGGGAAAATTAGCTCAGAGCACAAGTTAGCAAAATGAGAGGCAGGGCAATGCAGTGGAATCTTTAACCCAATGTCCACGGGGTCAGATCAGTCAAGCAGTCAGACAGTTTTAAAATAGCAAAAATGAGGTTTTATTAAGGACAGACAAACACTTAAGACAACACAGCCACACAGCTAACTAAGAAATAGGAAATAAGGGTTTTTCGGGGGAAATGGGTGATATGACACCTTTCTCGTAATCCTGAAGAAGTTGAAGATGGAGGGAAGAAGCTCAGCATGGTTCGCTGAGGGCAGCTTGCCGGGCGAAATGGCAGCAAGGCGATCTGAAACTCGGGAGCGATCCAAGGAAGCTCTCGGAACTGGGGGTTTTTATAGGGAAAATATGACCATAGGCTAGTCTGTACTTTGGGAAGAACAATGAGGTTTGGCTGCAAGACAATGTCTTCGAAAGGTCAGAATTTAGCATGATTGAATTAAGGCCGAATAGACAATGAAATGGCCAGTATGCAGATGCAGCTTGCCTGAGCGGTTAAGCATTTAGCTCGTCAAGTTACCTGCTCGGGGCAGGGGATTTTTGTATTAGCGTGCATCTTTAATGAGGTGTTTGTCTAGGGAGGTCTCCTAAAGCAAGATCTGGCTGAGTCTGGCCTGCCTAGGTGGAGAAAGGAATGTTCGGCAATTAAGGACCATGTCTAGTTCTGTGCTTGTTCGGGGGCCTCACAAACACTTGGCTGAGGGTGGCAAAGTGGGGCTGAATTGTGATATCCAAATGATATCCAATATCTTCCAAAGTAAGGCTAGTAAATGGTGATAACAAACTGAAATAGTTTGGGGAGGACATTTCTGTGAATTGGGTGAAGAAGGGATGTAAATGGGAAAAGGTGATAAAGAATGGGTGAAGGCATAGTATGCTTGTTTATTGATGGAGCAACTTGTGTTTTGAGTTTAAAGAGAATATGAAGTTGTTTTCATACTTTAGTTAGGGAAGAGACTCAATTTTGAGTAGGCTTCAGTTGTGAGCATGTGCCTCTGTATAGCTTTTCCTTTCTTCCTCACTCTGTGACATCCTTGCAGTAATACAGAGAGCAGATCAGGCTGTTCACATCTAGTACTGCCAGGGGAAGGCTGATTGGATCTATTTCCCAGCAGAAATAGATATAAATTTTCCTACTAGAGGTGTGATGGCTTGGGGTCCCCTCTTTGGTGGGAGTGGTTAATCCTCCATAGAGCTGAATGCCTGTGGCTGTCTCTGCTGCCTTTTTTGTTGCTGCAAATAAGTTGCTGGGCCCATGTGCAGCAGAGGAAGTGAAAGGCAGAGGCAGACCCTTAATGATCTCCTCAGACTTTTTTATTGCAGGTTTTTGAATTCAGGGCCTGCAAGACTGCAGTTTTTGGGTCAAATTTCAGGATGTTCATACATTTCTAAACTGAAAAGACCAAGGCCATTTCCACACTGTTACCACAGTTTCTAGCCAGACTTGGGAGATACCAGATATCATTTTGATATCAATAATTTGGCCTTCCTCACCTATTCCTTCCCACGCGCTTGCGAGGCCCCCGGACAAGCACGCAAACAGGGTCAGTCACTAATCACCGTAATATTCCAAACAATACAGGCTGGCCAGAAATAGCCAAACTGCCGCTTCAGGAGACCTCACGGCAAGTACCCTCATTATGTATGCACACTACTTACAAAGAACTCCCTGCCCTGAGCAGGCAGCTTGACTTAAGCGTCAAGCACTCCGCGTTTGCATACTGGCTACCCTATTGACAATTCGGACTTAATCATGCTAAATTCTGACCTTTTGGAGGCTTTATGTCCAGCCCAAAAATCATTGTTTTCCCTCAAGTACGGACTAGCCTATGGCCGCATGTTCCCCTATAAGAACCCCTGACTTTGAGAGCTTCGCTCCTGACTTCCATACCGCCTTGCTGCCGCTTTGCTGGGCGAGCTTTCCCCTCAGTCCCATGTACTGAGAACCTTCATATCCACAAACTCTATCTTCAGACTACCCGGACTTCAGGACAGGTGCAGTATTTCCTGAACCAAAGCTCCTCTTAAAATCCCTCTATCCCACTCCAACCTTTATTTCTATAGTTATCTGTGTGAGTGTGCTGCATACATAGTGCGATTGTAGTTTAATAAAAACCACAATTATTATTTCACTTCAGTTTGCTCCTTGACTCGGCCCGACCCCATAGACGCTGGGTAAAAGATCTCGCTCCGTTGCCCTGCCTCTCGTATTGCTAACTTGTGCTCTTTGACTAATTTCCTCAACTTGTATAATTTGGAGAGCATCTAGGTGTCCTTCACGGGACCCCCAGAAATCAGAGTAACAGCACTATGCTGTTATAGTGCTATTATTCCACTTTCAACATCCTACGGAATCCTGGGATTTGCAGTTTAGGGAGGGGCATTCAGAATTCTCAGCCAGAGAGCTCTTTGGCCTGAGGAAACTACAAACCCCAGAATTCCACAGGAGGTTGAAAGTGGAATGATAGCACTATAACAGTGTAGTGCAGAAAGGGCCCAAGAAAGTAAAAGGACAGAGAGAAGAAACTAGCACAAGGTTGGAATCTGAATCCTCAGCTTGGGAAGTTTTGACGTTTGAGAAAGTCCACTGTTAATAAGGATAGCATTTTCTCCTGGAAATAAGTTATTTTGCTGCCCTTCCTCTCTGTTAGTTTGCCAGGTTTCAGTAGACAATGAGCAGGCTGTGTACAATGTTTATATATTTGAACAAAGACGCCTTCAAATGGTTATAGTGTGTGGTTAATGTTTTGGATGTTTTAATAGGTTTGTGAAGGGCTAAACCCAGTACCTTCTTGTCCACAAGAGATTGAAGACTGTAGTTTAATTCTGACACCAAAGCAGCTTCATCAGATATTCATTGGTAAGATTTTGACCTGCTGATAAGAATTCTCCTATCTTAAAATATTTGATTTTGCTGGTACAAAAAGCATATATCGGTTTAAAATAAATATGGACAGAGAGATGTGATGTGAATGTGGAGTTTTGTGATAAATGATCTGTCATATCCAGAATCCTGCTGGTTTGCTTGCAGGTAGAAAGCATTTGTTTTCTAAGTCTTTTTCCTGTTAGAACTTTGCTTTCAAAAATTTCTCTCCAAGTGAGAATAATATGAAGGAAAATACCTACACCAGCCTGGGGCTGGCATAGATTAAGGCTTTGATCCAGGGCCAAATCAGAAGACTAGGAGGCTTAGTTATATGCTTACCATAATTGCTGAGTGGATGAAGCCCTGAAGGGGTTTGGATCTTGTCCCCCTGCCCCAGTTAAATGGTCTTGAAACCCTATGGAAATTTGACCATGTACCATACATGTGCTCACTAAAATAAAAGTTTGTCCTTTCTCTCTGACGTTTACTCTACAAGGTGTGATTATGTATTGTGGCAATATATCTGTGGGATAGGTGAGAGGAAATATCACTGATGCTACAGTATAGAGTAGGCAAAGCCCTTATTCTCCTGGCTAGCCTGGGCCTTGGTGAGGCATTCCGGAGATCAAGTGATGGAAGAGAGAGAACAGGGTCACTGTCAGAAGCAAAACTACACTGTGACTTGGGATTTCTAATCCAAAAAAGTCGGTACTGATTTCTCATTGGCCAGGATCATGTGCTCTTTCACCTGGTCACTCATAGATCCCTATCCCTTACAAGTTGGGAAAAGTAAAAGGAACAGTATGCACTTACTGTGTCTTGTCCGTTAATGCAAAGGTCAGTTAGTGCTGTAATTTTTGTGATTTTACAAATTAGGTTTTTTGTTTCTTTTGTACTAACAGTCTCCTTTCTGATCCTATCAGGCCCATCCACCATTGATTTTGGAGAAGTCTGTGTGCATTCTTCCTCTACCAGGAAACTGCATATCATAAATAATCTGCCTGTGCATGTCTGGATACAAGTAGAAATTGAAAGTGAAGAACTGCAGCAGACCAGCCCTTTGTCTCATGTCGTACCACCTTATACAAAGACTTATATTCCAGTTGTGTTTGAGAACGACAAATTAGGAAACTTTCAAAAGTAATACTTCTCATTTGTTACTATAGATAATAGAGGACAAATATTTGAGTAAAGTGTGGTTGGTGAGAGGAACGCTTATGCCTCTTGTTGCAGAACAGTAGTTTAAAAGAACACATTGAAAACAAAATATTCTTTTGCAAAGTGATTTTGGACATACCTTTGGCATCTAGGTAGATATGTTGCTGAAGCAGGATTTAACTTGTCTGTGTTTTCCTTAAAAAAAATCTGTTAGCTGCCTGGGGTGCTAAGTTTAGTGAAAAGGTAGAATGTGCAGAATGTCTGTGTAAATTAATTATGCAGACATATGTTCTCCTGATCAAATGAAGGAAGCATTTACAAAGGAATTCTAGGAATCAAGCCGATATCTGACTTCAGTGGAGCTAAAACTTACTATTAAGACTGCCTAACTATGCACTTGAAACTGTCAGTGTTGGTCAGTGGCAGGATGGTGATGCATCATATATGGTTTGGGGACAAGTGTACAATTCTGGGTCAGGGTTTTGGGAACACTGCAGCCTGTTGGAGAGGGAGAGGATGCAAAGGGTGAAATTTGGCCCCTGACCTCATTGTAATTGCTCATCCCTCCTCTGTATGTGTTACCCATTCAGTCAATCATATTTTTTACTAGATTAATCTATTAGCAACCAGAAAAGAAAGGGAGTACAGTGTTTTATAAAGTTCAATCTTTTAAAGTAGAAAAAAGTATACCTGGTTGTGGCTAACATCCATGGGATTTCACATAGTTTTGAAAAGATGTTTTGTTTTGCATTGTTATAATTGCATAGATGATACTGACATGAATCCTGTCATGAAGATAATATTTTTTGTATTGCAGATCTTTCACATATACAATAAACCAACATCACACTGGACATGTATTAGTGGTAGCAAAAATAGTACCAGTTGCCTTGGAGCTATCTACAAGAGAAGTGACTTTGAATCCTGCCTTCAGCTTCTTACCAGAAAGTGGGTTTAGAACAACAGTCACACTATACAATCACAAAAACTACCCTGCAGAATTTATTTGGAAGCCAGTAATCACAGAAAAAGGAACAGCATTTTCCATATGTCCAGAGAAAGGTAAAATATACTAACAGAAGCATGACAGAAAAAGCGGGAATTGGGCAATGCCTTCAGTAGGACCAAAGATAATATCACAGAAGTGTGTGTAAGCTTTTCAGTTTCTAAAAAGTCTTCATCAGGCTATGTAGTACAATAAACAGGATGGAGCTGGAAAGAGAAATGCAAAAGTTAGATCAGCTGCGTGGCTCGAAGTAGACCATCTCTCAAGATGGAGATTGAAGAATGAAAGAGCAATCCTTAAGTCCAAGAACATCTTCCAAGGTTCATAAAATGAACAGAAATCCTTTTCTAAACTTGTAGGTAGTTTCTGGGTTTCTGGGGCTGCACTGCAGTCAGAACTCTGACTTCAGGGATGAGAAAAGAGACGAATGGTGGTGTGTACCTAGTTGCTGGATTTTCAACCTCCAATGCACCTAGTTGCTGGATTTTCAATCTCCAATGCATGCCTTCAAACACAGAGGAAAATTTAGGTTAGCTCTGAGACTGGTGTAAATGAATTCCATCACATTGGCTGATGTGATGACACTTTCAGGCTTATTTCTACACTAGGTATTCTACACATAAAAATTAAATTTCCTAACCTAGGAGGGAGAGGAATTGTGACTGATGTTGCAACATGTAGGAGATCCAGATCTTCCCACAATCTCTGACAAAATCACACAGTGTTACATTGCAAATAGCCAAGGAGTTTTCTTTAATGATTAGTAAGAAGAAACTTGGAAATACATGAAATAGAGCTTAGACAGCAGGATTTAAAATCAGTTTTTCACTTTGTTCTC
The DNA here is from genome assembly GCA_948472985.1 of Iguana delicatissima. Taxonomy (NCBI): domain Eukaryota; kingdom Metazoa; phylum Chordata; class Lepidosauria; order Squamata; family Iguanidae; genus Iguana; species Iguana delicatissima. The sequence goes on from CAOKZL010000666.1 coordinate 327,709, forward strand.
CACAGTATTTATGGAGTTATTAACAGCAGTACTATGATTCTTTTTCTGTATTAATTCAGGAACCATAGATGCATGTAAGGACCTAGAATGTGAAGTAGTCTGGCATCCAAGCTTCTCTTCTCCAACAGCAGGAGAATTTGACTTGTGTGTGAATCAAGGAAAAACACTTAAACTAAAGTGCTTTGCAAAGGTAATAGTGATATTCACTACTGTAAGTTTTTTCTCTTTCTAATATGTCTTCGGTGGTCTGTTGTCTTATGATACTAACCCCTGCTGAAAATGACACTTTATGCAAGCAATGTTAGCCTCTGCTGCATTGAAAGGAAAGTATAACAGTACTACAACTGATCCTGTTTTGGCCATGGTTCTAAACTCACAGGGGAAGAGGCTGCAACAATGGCATGTATTGACATAGTAAGGTAAGGTAATGGCAGAATCATGTTTAGTAAAGTCAGATCAAGACAGGTGTGGCAAAATTTAGCTTTGATAGGACAAACAGCCAAGGCCTTGGATAGATCCCTATAAGAATTCTGCCTGAAATGTTGTCACTCGTGGAAAGAAAGTGAATGCTTTGTTCAAGAAGTCAGCTGAGCCAATTGAGCCTTGCTATTGACACATCTCTCCTGGGTTTTGCAATGTGAGGGAGCTGCTGTAGTTCTTCTGAACCTGAGGAATTTGCTTAAGGCAAGGGTACTTATTCCTACTCAGATAGGGTGCCTTTTTTCCATCTGTGTTCTCATCTGTTCTGAAGCATATGACTGGGGGACATGACACAGATTTACTAGGGCAGAATTCCCATTGACTGAAAAGAGTAGATGCTTCTGCCTTTCACAACCTGAGTTGATGGACATCAAGGGCTGAAATCCTCAGACAGCTGCTAAGGTCTTGGTTCATGCTGTTGACTCAGTGCTGTGAAACAGAAGTCATCACCATCCTTTGTCTATGATCAGCAGTGGTAGGAGGGGCCTTTCTAGCAGAATTAGCTACATGCATTCTGTTTGGAGTAAGAGAAGGAATTTTTTACAAGCTGTTCTCGTACTCTTCCTCTGTTGGAATTTCACCTTGGGAGATGGTCCACTTGGCTCTTTGTTGCATTAACAATTTTAGGCCCTTTTCGCAGCGCCGGCGACTGCGCAACAGGGGAGGGCGGCTTGCGTGAGAAGCCTCTCCCGAAATGCCGCCGCTCTCCCCGCACCTCCTTACCGCACGTGGATTCTGTTCTTGCGTCGGTCGCTCTCCAGCCACGCCCCCAGCTTCCGCAGTGCTCCCTGGGAGCTGTAGGCGGCGCTGGGGGAGGAAGCGGGGAGGAAGCGCAACCCGGCCAGTTCGCTGATGCACCGCATGGGAGGTAAGTGCGCGGCGGCGCCAGGAGCCTTGCGTGAGCATGGTTTATTTTCGGCTGAAAACCGAAAATAAAAAAATCCGCGCGAGCGCCGCTTGAGCCCCATGAGCGCTGCGGAAGTGGGAGTGCGTTGTGCAGAGCGACGCTCCCACTCCCGCAAGGCTCACGGGACTCTTTCGCGAGAGAAACCCGTGCAAAAAGGGCCTTAGTGTTTAGAAAGACTTGTTGGACCATTTCCATGGCTTACAATGGTAATCTAGTCAGCAAATCTCAGTTTGTTTCCACTCAAATACAGAAAGAGCCTGACATTGCTCAACCTGGCTTTTTCACAGCCAGCAGGATGGGTTTACTTTGTTGCTTCTTCAAACTGAATTTCAGCTCCTCACGTTGACTCTTGCTTCTCAGCTTCCCATACCACTATATCTGGTTGATTTTTTCCATTGGATTAGTGGTCACTTTGCCAGGAAAGAAAGTAGAATCAAACAGTGAGATGCAGTACTATGTGTTCTTTATTAATTAAAGTGGGGAAAAAAAGGTGGAGACATAACTGATTTTTTTCCATTTAAGTTTCAGTTTAATGGTGAACATTAACCATACTAAGAATATATGTAGTCAGCTCATGTCTTCAACTAAAGTAAAACAGATGTTTCTGTGCTTACTATTGAGTTCTTTCTTTCTTTCTTTTTTTTAGAAAAATAATCTCATCACTACTCTTATGTTTATTTTAATTTCACATATATAGTCTGTTTTTATTCTTGTCTATATTTTTCCCTAACATCTGTGACATTAAAAAATATCTAAATGTGTTCTGGAACATGTGCATTGATTGTAATACATTGGTTTATCTTCTTCTCAATCTTAGCTTGGCCTCACTAGCGTTCAGTTTAAGGAACAGAGGATAACTTTTAACCATGCTCCTCTATACTTAACAACCTGCAGGACGGCCATTCTTCAAAATTTAGGACATAATAATGCATACTTCCAGGTGAGACATGCCTCAAGTGGTTGGTGGTGTAAATACTGCTGAGTAAACTAGCCTCAAATCTACGTGAACACTGCTGTTGTGTTCAAATTGTGGCCTTTAAGCTGCCTTACAAACTGTGGGGAAAAAAAGAAGTTTGGCAATCACTTCTATCATCAGTTAAAGACCTGAAAATCACAAGCAATATTTGAAACTAAAACTTGCAAGTCAGACTTTCAGCTTCCTGATTTTGTAGTCAGCACTATGCTGAAAAGTTATAATGAGCCCATGTCAAGCCAGGGATTCTTGGCATGAAAATGAGAAAAGAAAGCCCTCTAGACTCTTCCCTGGGAAAGGAAGCACTACTAATTGTGTTCAAGGAAGCAAGTTTCCCTCAGGGAACCTCTCTAGAATCTATCCCATATATAGTTTTGATCATAATCTAGCTCCCTCTGTCTGGCACTATTAGACTTGTAGCTTGCAGTTAAAAGTAAAAGAGCAGATCACCTTGGTCCTACAGTTAAGCACTGCAGGCAAACTTTGTGAGGCTAGAACTTTTATTTTTTTTATATGTGGGGGGGAAATGAAGCTACCAACTGATATACGAAGTATTAGTGATCAAATCTTATTGAGAGGACCAGATATTTTACTACACTAATTTTATTCTTCAAAAATGTACCAAAATTATTGATAAATTGTTCTTGAATTCCCTGGTGATGTTGGTGGCTAGGAATGCCTTTTGTAAGCCTTGGCTGACATGTTAGATATGGTCCTTCCTAAAGAATGTAAACTTAGCTTCAGGTATCCATGGACTAGTTACATCTAGATTGGGCTCTTGAGATGTTTTTTGTGCCAGTGCTGCTCACAGTGGTGGCCTAATGAGTTTCTGGGAAAGAAAGGGAAAAAAATGTAGGCAATGGACATGTATGTCACCAGTCCATGGCACATTGTGGGGGAAAAAATCCACAGCTGATCTGCCACATTTTGAAAAGCATTGCTGTGTGTGAGATTACCATTAAAAATCTAGAAGCTACATTTGGCAAAAAATGTGGCCCTCTGAATGCTGGAAGAAACTAGATGGTCAGAACATATTACACTACTTACATTGGCTAACAGTTTGTTTCTGGGCCAAGTTTTTAGTGATGGTGTTAACATTTTTTTTTAAAAAACTGATTCTTGGCCATTTAGGGCATCTTAAGGACTACTTTGAGCCAGATGGCCATCAGAAGCCTTGCTTTCTGGCCCATCTTTGGCAGCTGGCCAGAAAGAGACCTTCTTAGTGGTAGCTCTTAGCTATTGATTCCTATGACAGAAAGTGCTTTCAGTAGTGTGGGTTGAGCTTTTATCTTTTTAATTATGTTATAGAAGTGTTTTAACTCTGCGTTCTACGAGGATTGTTTAATTGTTTTTTAACAATTATTTATGCTAATAATTTTTAAAGGTATATTGTTTTAATTTGTTTTATACCATTTTGGGTCCTGTGCTGTGGAAAGACAGGATAATAAAATAAATAAATAAATAAATAAATAAATAAATAAATAAATAAATACATACATACATACATACATTTATTTATTTATTTATTTATTTATTTATTTATTTCTCCATGTTTTTAGACTAGTACTGAAAGTGTTTCAAATTGTTTCCATTTACTTTTTTATGATCATATTTATGTTACTGTGTTTTATAAGCCATTTGTTTTAGTATCATTCTGTAAGCATATTTGTTAATTTATGCTAAAAGTATGATCTAAAGAATTTATGGAAATGAAAAAAAAATAAAGGTGCAAAGTTAAAGCTGCATGAGAAAAGTGACTTGTAAATTTTAGCTTTATTATGCACCTACAGAAGCCAATGTGATTCTAGGCTGCGTCAAGAGGATTAGAGTGTCTAGGTCAAGGGAAGTTATACTACCACTCTATTTTGCTTTGGTCAGACCTCATCTGGAATATTGTGTCCAGTTCTGGGCATCATAGTTCAGGAAAGATATTGACAAGCTGGAATATTTTCAGAGAAAGGTGACCAAAATAGTAAAAGGCCTGGAAACCATGCCTGGAGAGGAGTGGCTTAGGAAACTGGGTATGTTTAGCCTGGAGAAGAGAAGATTAAGGAGTGACATAATAGCTATGTTTAAATATTTGAAGGGATGCCATATGGAGGATGGAGCAAACTTGTTTTCATCTGCTCCAGAGATCAGAATGCAGAGCAATAGTTTCAAACTACAGGAAAAAAGAAATTCTGCCTAAACATTAGCAAGAACTTCCTGGTTCTAGGAGCAGTCTGACAGTACAATATGCTGCCTTAGAGTGTGGTGAAATCTCTGTCTTTTGAGGTTTTTAAATATAGGCTGGATAGCCATCTATTGCAGTGGTTCTCAACCTGTGGGTCCCCAGATGTTTGTGGACTTCAGCTCCCAGAAGCCCTGAGCATTGACCATAGTGGCTGGGGCTTCTGGGAGCTGAAGTCCACAAACATCTGGGGACCCACAGGTTGAGAACCACTGATCTATTGGGAGTGTTTGTGTATTTCTGCATGGCAAGTGGTCAGACTGGAGGGCCCTTGTTGTCTCTTCTAACTCTACGATTCTGTGATTCTCTGTCAGAAATGCTGGAAAGAAATAAGCTTATCTATTTGCATCAGAATTCTAGAACCTAAGTTTTATAATACATTTTTTATTGGCAGGTCCTTGATGCCAACCCTGTTCCTGGAATGGTTATCTCTCCTCTTCAGGGCGTAGTACCTGTAGGAGGTCTCACTGAAATCAAGATATATTTCAGACCCAACGCAATAATGAAATTTGACAGCAGAGTAGAGGTATTGAAATTTTATTACCTTGAAATTATATTTTAATAGGCTAATGCTTTTTTTTTGCTTTGTATTGCTGTTTATGAAACATAATGCAGCATCTTCTGTGAGGCTGTGCAAGGTTTATTGTTGTTTTATCTGTTGAAGGAATAAGACAGCAGTCAAATTTTTGGAAAAGTTCAGTTTCTGTAATGAAAAGGTGTGCTTACTTGGAGAAAAAAATACAAAATACTCACAGTGGATAGGAGGAACATGGTCATAGAAAGGGACTGATGTTTTGAAAGTTGACAAACCAAAGGCATCAAAATGCAAGCAGCCCAGAGAAACTGGGAAACCAGGAGAAGGTCACAGCTGTTAAAATCTTTCCCAAGGCAGAAGGAAGTATACTGTGTATTATGAACAGATAGCAACCAAACTAATCTACTAGGGAAGGAGATAAGGCAACCGATAAGCCCAGTTATTCCATACAGGCTTGCCTGGTGGAATGTGTTTCACTAGGGAGGAAGGACTGAAGAAGTAAAAACATATAATGTCACTGCATACTTTTTATATTTTAATCTTGTTTAAAGAAATCAGGCATGCCTTATTTCCACTAAACCCTACAGGAGATGGCTTATGTATTTCTTTTGAAATGCTTCTACCACACTTTTCTGTTTCAGCAACATATAATAATATGGATAATTCTTATAATAGTATGTACTATTCATGACTGTGTAGAAGAAGTCCCAAGTACACAATATGATTTACACTCTGTTTTGTTCTGTTAAGTATCGACATCAAAGATCATATATGAATTTGGCATATGCAGTGTTGTCTGGTTACTTCTACTTTATAGTAGCATACTAAGGCAGGAACTTCCACATCAGACAGTTTTAAAGGGTGAACTACTTGTAAATCTCATGAGTGTTTTCATTTCCCTCCCTTTGATTAGGTGGCAGTGCGGCACACAAAAACTTTGGAACTTAGGATTGGTGGATCTGTAGAGGTTCCTGACATAGATGTCAGTGTGGTAAATATGTGATTTTCTTCATTACACCTATATTAGGTTTATCAGATTTCTAGTAGTGGATTCTGTATCTCTTGTAAGTCATATAAGTGTAGCGTAGATGATTATACAGAAAAACTGAACTTGTCTTTTAAAAAAATAATAACATTAATTCTTTTAATCATGTGAGCCTGAATTTTTTTTTTTTTTTTGGTCAGTCTCAACTGGAGTAGACATATTGAATCAATTGTTTAATGGTGAATCAACAAATAGAAAAATCCAATTGAGTGAATGATTCTATTCTAGTTAGAACTGACAGTAGGGTTCAAACTTTTAATTCTAGTGGGAGATATGTAAGCATGGTCTATATGTGTTTACCTTTAATTGGACTATACTTGTATATATGCATTTGAAAACAAAGAGTGGTTTAGCTGTGTTCTCATAGTAAAATCAACCCCTTATAATACTTATAGATGTATTTGTAAGATTCCTGGTGAACTTCTCTGACCTTGAGAATGAAGAAGAACTTTTAGAGATAATAAAAACCTGCTTCAGCTGAGAGACAAGCGTTTAAAGGTATTGCATTCTTCTCCAGTTCAGATTAAGCCCCAGGCTCCAGTATCTCTCTTGGGTAAAGCCGGTAAAGCTTGAAAAGATATCCAGTAATTGTGGGAGGCCTGCATTCCCTGGCTGCATCTCATTGCTATATCTACAAAGTCTCATGAGGCTACAGATATTGTGAACAATCTGAATGTTATACAGATAAGACAGTATGAACAATAATTAGAATTTTATTTTGAGATATATCAGTGTTGTAAGAGAAAGAATGAAAGTGAAGGGGAGGATTACTGGGACAGGAATGTCCTGTGCAAGTAAATATATTTTTGTAAATGAAGAATAATCATACTGTCAGTGCATTTGATCTGTGTAATCAGCATCAACCCAGTCACTCAGGCCACTGGGCTAACCGTATTTACAGCTGAGGGTAAACGCCTGCTCTATGTGTCCTCAGAACCTATGCTATAGCTGTCCTTAGACCTTGGTTGTAAAAAGCAAACTAACTTCAAAGACTCTTCAGATTGCTGTGCAGGGAGACTCCAGCATGAGTTATCTTTGCATCAGTATGATTGAGATACGATTCTGAGTTTACGGGAAAAACAGATTGCAGTAAGTACACATGGTTTGGTGATATAATAGAAACAAGGCAGAGTCATGTTTAGTCAGGTCAAGACATGTACAGCAATATTGGCAGCCAGGATATTGGAAGAAGCATTAGGGAAAAATAAGTTGATCAGGGATGGAGCCCTTCAGGTACTGATGAATTACTACTTGTGTTCATATCATATTTCACCATTTGCTGAGGGCTGATGAGGCTTGGAATTCACTATTATTTGGAAGGCTGCAGGTTCCCTGGTTCTGGTCCAGAAAATGTCCATGTGTGATATGACAGCTCTTGCTTTTGGCTTATTGCAAGCTGGCTGTCCTAGTCTTGCTGTTGCCTTGCTCTTTGAGGTGGTTTCTGTGCCCTTAAATGACAACTGCCTTATTCTGTAGCCTTCAGAGCCAATAGTGATAGGGTGATATGAACTGTCCTGGGTATGACTTTTCTGAATCTTAGGAGTATGGTAAAGCAATCCCCTCTGCCTTGGAAGTGACTCAGAGATAATAACTCTTTCAGAGGTATCCCCTGTTCTGTTTTTTTCTGTACTTAAATGTTGATCAGAACTGGAATACAATGGGTGCCTGAGGATTGTGTATACTGATCACTGTTAGATCATATGTTTCCCTCCTGCAAAAGCCATGTAAGATACCCTTGCAGGGAGTCTCTCTGCTAGGCCAGGCTTGCTGCTTTTGAAAAAAAAAAGGTCCCTAATATTTATTTTCATCTCTGCTTTTTGTTTGATTTATATCCTGCCTTTACTTGAGCACAAATTGTGCTCAAGGCAGCTGACAATAAAATAAAACAATTTAATAATACAATTACAAATGAAAGGAAAAGGCATAAACATTCTAAAACATAGGTTAAAGAAAGCAAAAGAAAAATACAGTAACCATCCAGTGAAAAGTACCTTCTGTAGCAATTGAGGTTGTGTGCCAAAAGTCTACCTGCATGAAAAGCTCTTTTCCTGCCAGGAAATCATGCTACCTTCCCTTGGAAGGCAGTTCTGAGTCCTGGTGGTGGCCTCCAGGAAAGCCCCAAAGAGATCTTTGGAAACTCTCCAAACACAGTAGACTTGAAAGAAGTAGTGTCATTAGTACAGTTACTTAAAGCTACCACATTCTTACTAAAGTAATGGATTTCTACTTAGCACAGAATCAGGAACACTTTTGTTGCCAGAAGCTTAATAATTGTTGAACTGTGGTGATTCAGCATAATTTTTGATAACTTTCCAGAGAGTTATATATAGAAAAATGAGAGAACTATTTTCAGAATAGTTTGAAAATGCAGAGGTAAGAGAATATGGGGTAGCTGCAAGCAAATAATGGAGAAGAAATGACTATGAAGTTTCTGAAAGTGCAGTAGGGAGAGATAGAAAAGAGAGAGAAGTACCATGGTTTTGGATACAGAGACAGTGAATAGTCTGTATCTTAGTGTGACAATATTTGTATAAATGAATATATTTGTCTCCAGTTTTTCTTCTATCGTGATACTCAAAGAATACATAAGTACATTCTTATCAGAACTATTTAGCTTGAATAAACTTGCTACATCATGTTACTTTCAGAAAATGTCCAGAAACACCTGCCTTGTAGTTGATTTATAATAATGTGTAAATTGGATAAGGAAGACGATTTACCAAATTTCTCTTTCAAGGGCATAAAACTAATCAAATTCAAAACACAATGTGACCTTTTTAGTCCCATTGTTTACTTAATAGTCAAATGGTTCACACATACATTTGGATATGAATGAACCCAAAACTGGTGGTAATGGGAAGCGGTGAATGGAGTAGTTATTTTTTCAGCATCTTCATATATTCTGTAGATAATATTTATCCCCTCTGCCATCAGTCTTCCTTTTCAGCATAGCTGTTAGCAGAGCTAATTGCATTGTCATAGGTTAAGTGATTCTTTCATCTTTTTTTCAAAGCAATCCTTTAATTTTCCTGGTGTTCATGTTGGCTCTACCCAAGAAATTCCATTTCTTATTGAGAACAAGGGAAAGACACGTGCCATGGTGACAATGGATTTATCCAAACATGATGCCTTTAAACTACGTTTTACTCTTCAGCCAGGTATTTTTCTTTTTTGTTCTCTTTTAGAACTGTACGTATCTGGAATAGTTTGCCTGGGTGAAAGAAGGAAGGTTGTTTCTACAGTAAAAAGGCTCAGTTTAAAGTAAGAAATCCCAAGGTTTCAGGTACCTATTTCATGAATGAAACAACTGGATAAATAGTTTCCCAGTGACTTGTTCAGACGTAGACATATTGGCTAGAATCCTATTCAGGCACTATTCCAGTATAACCACACTGGCTTAGGTGGTAGTGGCAGCAGAGAAAGATCACAAACACAGTGGCTGTGAAGGAAGTAAGGTGCTGTAGAATTAGACTACTTGGAACCAGCAGATTTTATCTGCCTTCCCCACCACTGCACTATCCTGGAAAAAATGCAATCATTGGTGCAATTGCTGGGCATTATGTAAACATATATTCAGAAAGTTATGAAGAATTAAGTAGTTTATTGTGGTGAAAATCAGGGTGTAGTGGCTTTAGCCTTGTTCATGCACTTTTCATCCCATTTGTGTCACAGTAGAGCGATGCCAAAGAGAACAATATGCAGAGCAAGACAGTTACCCAGAAACTGTACCCGTGTATGTAGACATTAACAACTTCAAAATAGCTGTGCTGCTATAGAGGCATATAGTATTCATGTTTTTGTTACCCTTAGTGAACTTGGAAGTGTTTTAAAGTACAGCTTATGTCAAGATCACTTAAGATTGTTTATTCCGTTGTTGCCTATAAGCATCATTCTTACTTACACACTACAGGGAAAAGTCTTGCTCTGCTCTTCATGGTTGAGATAGTTTTGTGATAGCTGAACAAGAAATCAGTAAATGCATACAAATATTAGCAGTGGTAGCTGTACATGAAATTTGTATTCTGTGAGGGCACATAGGACTCATCTTAAGCATGTTTGTTTGCAAATATATCCCTTTGAGTTTGCAGATATATCCCAGCAGCATCCAACTTTTCAGGTAGAAGATTCAGAGGCCTGTTTTGAGTGTGGCTTTTCCTCACCAGCAATGGGGTGATGCGCATAAAAACAACATCTTTGGGAGCTGTCATTGCAGCTTTGGGAGCTATCATTATTCTTGGTTCTTCCACACTTCTTGACACAATTAATTGACAACAGATACGATTCTTATTTTCCAGAAGATGAATACGATACACCAGAACCTCCTAGTTTGTATTCTACAATCATGGATGCAAATTCAGCTTTGGAATGTTCATTAATTTTCACACCAAAAGAGGTAAATATATGAGTTAAACGTATCCCCACCAATTTTTTGTTTGGGAAAATGATTTACCTTTTTCCTTTTTACAAAAGCTGGCTCATCACCCTTACCCCAAAATTGCTACACATCAGCCTGTATAGCATAACAGCATATTATCCATAACATTATTACTCTTAATAGAGAACTCACGTGATTGAGTGCCTTTGAAAGCAAAATGGGCTCACCATACAATATAGAGATTTGTGTGTGTGTGTATGTATGCATATATGTATGTATTTTAAAACTGAAAATTGCCTGACGAAACCTTGTGGGCATACAAATATTGATGGCAGCTGAAACTTCTCTCACTGCCTTGCAGTTAATACCACTAATTTGTTTCAGGGAAAAATAATTTATTTATGAAACAAGCTTGTGAACTTAAGTTAAATTCATCAGGTCCCAGTGTTGATACTTGTGATATTCTTCTTCTTCTTGAACTTGGTACATACATTTATGTTGTACTTTTACCTTGAGGTATTGTGGGATATGGGCCTAAAGGCACCAGATCTCATCTGATTTTGGAAGGTAATACATGTCAGCTCTGGTTAGCACCTGGATGGGAGACTGCCAATGAATACCTGGTGCTGTAGACTAAATTTCAGAGGAAGGAGCTGGTAAAACCGCCTCTGGGTATTCCTTGCCTAAGAAAATCCTGTGAAATTCATAGGGTCTCAAGTCAGCTGGCAACTTGAAGGTACATATATGCATTGTATGAGATCAGTCAAACCAAGTTTTTGCTTTCAGTTGGACTAATCGTGGATTCTAATTAATATAAATATTCAATACCTTGAATATTTGCTTTCTGTCATATGTCTGAGTGCATATTTTATTATGCAGTATATGGATAATTTTCATTAATATTTCATTAATATTTTCATTAATATTTAAGATGATTCACTACTGTCATACAGATTTTTCTAAGGTTGGTTACGCTGTCTCAGTTCAGATGATAATCCAGACTGTGTTTTAGATGTTACTGAACAAACCTGGGTAATCCTTAGGCTTGTACTCTCTGCTTTTCTTTTCCTCTTGCACATGTAAGAGGAGAGAAAAAGCTTCATCTTCAAGCAAAGTACAATTATGTGTTCCAGTCAGTTAAAAAATCAGAATCACAAACCAGTGTTAGTAGTTCCCATGGTTTGTTCTATAGTGAAAATGGAAGATTTACATCTTTTTCTTTTCCCCATTCATGAAGGAGCAGGAACAGGAAAGAGGGAGCGCATGAGCCCAAATCACAGGCTATTGTTTGTGGTCAGCTAAACTTTGGCCCTTTCCACACGGGGGGGGGGAACACGGCAGAACAGGGCAGCGCACGTTCTGAGTGGCTCCGTCCCTGCGGGGAGCAGTGCGCGTTTGCCGCTCTACATGCCACCGGTGTCCGCAGGTGACCAGCGGCGCCCAAAATGGCGGCTGGCGGCTTGCGGCGGTGCACCGCCAATTGGAGCAGCGCGCCAGCCGGAAGCCCGCCCCCGGTCAGCTCTGCAGGGACGCACTTGTGCACCCCTGCAGTTCTTCACAGGGCGCTGCGACAGGCTAGCACGCTCCTGTTTTAAAAAGACCATTTGAAAGGTGGTCTTTATAAAACACGTGGTGCCACCCCCTGGCCGCGCAAGGGTGCTTTGAGGTGTAGAACCTCACCTTTTCAAACCGCCCTAACTCACCCCGCGGTGTAGATGACCTCCTGGTGAGGTCGTCCCAGCGCGGGCTATATCCCCGTGTGGAAATGGCCTGAGTGGGAAACTTCAGTGTGTGTGTGTGTGTGTGTGTGTGTGTTTGTGTGTGTGGGCAGCCTCTCCTGGACCCACTGCAGGTCACAGCTTCACTGAAAATGTTTGTATTGCAAGGTTTTTTGGAAGCAGAGGTGACCACAAATTCTTGCCTGGTTTTAAACCAACGACATACATTGTTGCTACGTGAAGCTGTACACTTTGCTTTACAGTGTTTCCTAGAGGCATTGAAGAGCATGATTCTCCATTTTGTACAACATTTTTCCCTGGGGGGCAGAGGTGTAGTCTCTGTCCTCTCATAAAAAATTAACTGGGGACAGCATGTAGCTCTCACACTGCATTTGCCCACTGCAATCTCAATCATGTTTTAGGTCAGTGTGTCTCAGACATTTTGAAGTATGCTCCATTTGTAAAATTAGTTATCCTGTTAAGATCCACTTGTGAATGAATGTTGCCTTTCCTTACTTTCACTTTTAACAATAAAAAGAAGAAGAAAAGGATGGGAATTCAGAAATGTATGTTTTAATTTATATTTTCAATGTTAGTATAGTCATATAGCCATACATATAGGCAATATGGATCCAAGAATGCTTTAAGCAAGACAACTTGCTTAAAAGGGAAAGGATGGGAGTGAGAGTTTATTAAAGGGACTGGACAACCATAGTTGCTGTTGTTTCGGTAGAATGGAAGCAAAGCCATTGGAAATGAAAAAAAAATCACCTTCATAGTGTTGTCTATTTGGAGACATCCCAGGATCCATCTCTAACACATAATATTCTAATAATTGCTGGAATTTGGCTGCAATATTTAAAATTTCTTTTAAAAATGTAGAAAATGCTGTTGGTCTGAAAAAAAACCCCTCACACAAAATATATAGGTAGACTGAACTCTTACAGAGGTAGGGATATATTTTGCATAAGCTGCAGCAAAAACACAGAATGTAATCGCAGGTGCAGTTTCTGTGTTCTAGTCATATCCCTTGAGTTAAAATGTTCATTTTCAAGAGCATTAAGTTAAAACAGCTTTTTCATGGGTATAATTTTCCAATTTAAAATAATCATAAATATTCAGCAATCTTGTTTAAAATGTGATTTCCTCACGAGGGTAAGTTGCCAATTAAAATTAAAACCCAAAAAGTGCTGTCTGTAGTTGTTTATTTAGAATTCACTTTAATTCTTTCTAAGGAATACATTGTATTCCCTGTGCATCTCTTAAGGTAAAGGTGATCTTTACTGAGATGTGTAGTGCAATTCCTCTTGGTAATGCATGCGAGAAGTGAAGGGGAGTGTGGTGTCATGTGCATTGTTTGATTTAAAAAGGATTTTATTTTAGAAGAAGGAGCTTTGCTTCTTCTTAGATAGTAACTTTTGCACGTAAAATTCAAACCACACAAAATTTACCTAGCATGCTGTAAATCCTTTGTTATTGTTGCATATCTTGAAGATGAACTGTGAGGGCCCTATGGTAGGATTTTCTTGGCAAGATATATTCAGAGGAGATTTGCCATTGCTTTCTTCTGAGGCTGAGAGAGTTGCCCAAGGTCACCCAGTGGGTTACATGTATATACTACTTCACTATTTTAGACATTATTTATAAATTGATGATAGCCATTTAATTTATTGTCTACAGCTATAGGCCATTGCAATAAAACATATAACAACTACAATATAGAAGTACAGTGGGCCCTCAGTATCCACTGGGATTTGGTTCCAAGAGCCTTGTAGGTACCAAAATCTGTGGATGCTCAAGTCCCATTATATACAGTGGAATAGTAAAATGGTGACCCCTATATAAAATGGTGAACAGTTCAAATGAGTACTGGAGAGAGCCTGTGAAATGATGAGAGGCTACAACAGAATATGCCTATACCACTGTAGTGCTCAGAAAGTGGCAAACGCAAGATTTGTTTTTTGGATTTTTTTTTCCCAAATATTTTTGAGATGCGCTTGGTTGAACCTGTGGATGCACAACCTGTTGATATGGAGGATTGTATCAACATATTTTTAAAACCAGTATGACCATATGGGACAGGAGTTGAAAGCATGTGGATAATAACTTTGGAGGTATTTCATGAAAGAGTTCAAAATCTTCAAATCTTTTCAATACATCATATGAAGTACTCTTATAGTCATTTCTCAGAAGGAGTGTTACCACACCTTACAGCCCCTCCCCATGTTGCTGGATAGCAAAATTGGTGAGAAATATAATTTTCCTACAAATTGGACACGTACGACTGGGAAACATGCAGTAGCAGGACATTGCATGTGCTAAGTCGGGATGAGGATCAGTTCAATTTCAGGTTCAAGAGGATTAGATGGAAACCGTTGCCATTAATGGGTTTGAGATAATTGTCTCAATGATCTGACCTCCAAATACAATAGAAGACGAAACTGCCCAAGTAAAACAGGCACTTAGACCTGCTGTGCGCATATCCTACAGAGACTTTCCCTATTCACTCTACATGACCAAAACGTTAGGAGGCTGTCAGTGTTTTGTTAGCTGCATCAGTGTTTTGTTAGCTGCAGTTAAGACAGTCAGTCCATTTTGGACCCCTTTGTTTCTTCTGCCGGAAAGCACACCCCATCAAGGTAGGAAATAGAGTATAAAAACCCTAGCTTTAGCCCAGGTAATTTGTAACATGCTAGCATGTTGGTTGTCCTGCTGCACCCCAGACTTCTGTTCCTTTGTGTTGCCCTCAAACTCCTGTTTGAGGCATTCCACTCGATCTTCTACTTCAGGGCCACTAAATATCATCTCATCTACCCAAAATCTCTTTCTGTCCAACCTTTCTTGCCTTTTTCCTTCAATAGCCTTGTATGGTTCATGAGACCGATCAATTTCTTGTCCATTAATTTCCAATAAAATACAATTTTAACTTTTAATTGGAGTCCTCTCCACAGTAAGCATTGATATACGCAGGTGAAAAGATCCTGCCATTTTCTTCCTGTCATAGACCTCCTCTGAGCTAATAATTCCCTAAATCCTAAAGAGATGCTAGCAGTGATGGAGGCCTTCAAGGCTATGAGAAGGCCCTCAGGGTCCCCCGCCTTTTAGGGTAACAGGAGTATCATAATATTTTGTTCTGAACTTTCTGTTCTCTTTGATAAATAATAGGACAGAAACTCTTAGAGAATTATAAAATGGTCAAAATAGAAAGTAATTTGAAAAATCAAAGAATTTGTTCTGTCATTGTCAGTAGAATACAAGATAATGTAGTGCCTAACTGCTGGAAGTCCTGTTGTTTTAATATATAAAATAAGAAAATTTCAAAGTGAAAACATAATAAGGAACATGGATAGGTATACTTGAAAATGTGTGTACCTTGTGTAAAGAATGAAAAGCTTGTGTAAAGAATGAAAAAAATGTGGGTGCAGGGGAAGAGGAGAAACAATTGCAATCCCTCATAATCTATGGAAGTTCTGGCTTCAAACCCTATTGAGTACACTACACAGTTTGACTGTTCTCGATTCTAGCTTTCTTTTCTATTATTGTTCCTCAGCTCTTCAAGCATAAATTAAATATGATGGGCACTTATTTACATATACAATACTGCTGCCATTAAGTGGTTATGTTTAAAAGGACTTGTACCAGGGGCCTTGAATGTGTTTTTAAGATGGGGCACACCATAATTAAATGGAAAATTAAATTTAGAATCCCAACTATGCTGAAAAGACAAGGTACACGAATACTATAAAATGATAAAATTGGGAACTCAGTTTTCAAGGTTTGGCTTTTTTTTTTTTTACTATCGCTCTCTGGCCTGTTTCCTGATTTCCCCATACATTAGAATTCAGTTCAACTCCTAGGGCTCAACAAGGAACATTCAGTTGATGTTGCCTAGAAATTGTGTTGCATCTTGCCCACTTCTGTGTCATTAGCCTTAATTGCAACATCCCTCTTTTGACGGATCATCCATGGAGAGATGGTCAGCTCTCTGGCCATTCCTGAGGAAGGTGGAAATGCTCTATCCCTGTCTTTCTTCCCTCTACATTTGGGATCTCTTGTCTATTACACTTCTATTTGTGTTCTAAATATCTCTGTAAGAGCCAACTGCTTCTTCTCATTTGGCAGAAGCAACTTGCAAAACCATCTGGCTTTATTTTGCCAACAGCAAAGTAAGTATGCTGATGACATCCAACTCTCTTTCTCCTTTCCACCTCATTCAGGGATGCTGTGTGGTACTAAACCAGTGCCTGTGGCTAATAACAGACTGGATGAAGGAGAACAAATTCATACTTAATTCAGATCAGAAAGGGGTGCTCCTGGTCAGTTGAAAGGCAGATCAGTAATAGGACAGAGGAGAGCTAGTAGTCTGCATTACCTTCCTACCACACCTCCAAATCAATATTTTGCCTTTGAATGCCCCCAGATGTACTCTAGAGGGTGTGGAGGCATTTTTGCCATGTTTTTTGAGACTCATGGATCACTTTCTGCTCACTTCCTAGTTTAGAAACAGTGTTTGCCTGCTGACAGAGAATGGAGAGGGAGCCAATTTAGTTTCCCTTGGGAGGGAGTTCCATAGCTTAGGATCAGCTGCTGAGAAAACTCTCTCCTGTGTCCTCACCAGAAGTGCTGTGAAGGTAGTTATGGAGACAGAGAGATTCCCCTGAAGATGATAAAACTTAGCAAGCTGGACCTAAACTTAAAAGTTAGTTTTGAACCTGTCAACTGTGAAATTTATTCTTTCCAGGCTAAAACAATGATTCTGTATGTGTTTATAGTATCTATTGACTGCAAAACTTATGAAGTTAAGTAATAAAGGCTTTCCTGAGTGCATGAAGTATCTTTCTTTTGTTAACCTGTGTTTTATTCTACAAAGTTTTCTCTTTCAAATTTTAAGGGCTATTCTTTTCCATGTGTGCCTTTTTTTTACGCGTCTGTGTTTTATATAAACTCAAATACAAAGCAACCTTTTCCGCTTACAGTTTATGATGAATCAGAATGTGGGTTAATGTTGTTTTTGGATAGCAGGATGCCTGTTCTAAGTTTTTTAAAGGAATTTTACTAGTAAAATGATGGAAAAAGTCGTTTGGCATCTTGTAGTCTAAACTCTTTTGTATCATGACTGCAGAAGTAGGAGTAAGCTTCATCAGTCTCAGTGGTGGTTACTCCTGAATGTGTAGGTTTAGCTTGAAAAATGCATGTCTTTGAATTCCATTTGCTGGGAAGGTATTATACCACTCATCTCAGAGATACTTTGAACAGCTAAGGAGAGAAAAATCACATGTTTATTGAATGAATATTTCCATGACTTGATAAGTTTATCCTGACTGATGTCTTTGATTTCCTCTCCAATTATAAGGTATTAACAGTTGTAGCATATTTA
This sequence comes from Iguana delicatissima, assembly GCA_948472985.1. NCBI lineage: Eukaryota > Metazoa > Chordata > Lepidosauria > Squamata > Iguanidae > Iguana > Iguana delicatissima. Next base: position 345,349 of record CAOKZL010000666.1, read on the forward strand.
TTTCTCCTCTTTTTGCTGTGTAAAACTGGTACATCTTTTGTGATTTTATTGTTATGTGGATCCCCCCTTCTGTGTGTTGTGTATGTGAAGTGGCTGCTCAAATACAAAATCTTTGCTGTCTTCAAGCATTCAAGTAATTTTTTTATAATTATTGAATTCTTTTGTTGCCAGTAGTAAAAAAGCAACAACTTTATATTCACCCTCTAGGTGGCAGCATATGACTTCAGTCTTCCTATAAGCGTAAATGTTGGTGAGACTCCATCTTCACCATACACCAGGACAAGTCTTGCTGGCTCAGCAAAGCATATAATTGTCCCACGGCCTCAGCCATTGACTATACCTACTCGAATATGCAAAGTTCAGGCAACTGGTATGTAAATTTTAGAAGTGATCATAGTTGTGAATATATAGAATCTGGCACATCATATTTTTCTTGATAGAAGTGGGGAAACCAGCTGACAGTTAAGAGAATAAATCTTTTGGCATGCAGTTTTTATAATCGAGTGATAACTTTGTATTTTTTTGTTTGTTTGAATATAATGTTGGCACCAAATCTTAAAGAAAGGCTTTTTTTAAAAAAGTATCATTACGTGAAGTATGGACACAGAAGATTATAGTAGCTGCTTTTTTGATGAAAAAAAGTTGCACAGTTTTCTTGTCAAGGGCATAACTACTGTGACCTTCTTTGGCCTCTGATTCTGGTCAGGGGCATATTTAATTGAAGTGAAACTTATTTTGATGATTTAAAATGTAGTACTTTAAAGAGGAATACATATTGTTACGATAGATACAGAAATAAGGCTTCTGTTTTAAAATTATCCTATAGCACCTATTCCTTTCTTCTTGTTGGGTGACAATCCTGCCATTGCTACTGGCTCTGTCAGTGGAGTACTCTGTGCTTCACCTAAGACAACTACTGTAGTCATTTGCTTCTCCAAAGGCTGTTCTGTGAATCATTGCAACATCAGAGAAACACTGAATTGAAAAACACCTAAAAGCCATGTAGCCTAGTGCTCTGTCATCCACCCACTAGGCCTTCACTAATCAATTCTTGCCATCCATTGTGCTTGCCCTGAATGGATGAGAGAAGATCTCATTCCCAGAAAAAATAACATAGGAAAGAAATCAGAAAAGATACGGGGAACAGCTTAGCCAAGAATGTGCCATCCCAGAAGGAACAGAATGCAAATCTGAGTAAATTACAAAACAGATATGGTCCCATTCATCTGGATAACTGGATTCAAGGATCATGCTTTTTTCCTTCTCTCTCTGAGTCACATCCTTTGTGTCTTTTAGACTAAGGACTGTGTCAGTACTAATTTTTGCAAGCCACTGCTAGAGCCATTTTTGCTTATTCTTTTAAATAGACAATAATAAAAATCCAAACCATTGTGGCACAATTCAAGCATAACAATGTACCAAGGTCTCTTGATAGAAGAGCAAACCTGACATGCTCCTCTATTCTTTTTCTTCTTTCTTTCACGGAAGAGGAGAGAGGGAGCTTCTAATTTTTAACTAACGTCATATCTGAACTTGTAGAACTAAAGTTCAGGTAAAACATAATAGGACCAAACTGCAATTTGTTATCCTGATTCGTTAACTTTGATTTGTCAGTAGACCTGAATTAAGGCAGCATCATACATAGGGAATAGACTCACTGCTTTGGAAAAACAATTTTTGGTGTTTTACAAAAGAGTCAAGCTGCACAGGGTCAGGTAAAGACCAAAACCCTTACAGTACTTCCCAGCTGCACTTATTTTGAGATCCAGAGAATGTCACTTCTAAATTCTACTGGCTGCAGTTTTTACTGTATAGCAAACAAGAAAAGATTGAAAAAGAAATCTAAAATCTGGAACCACAGGTACAGAACTAGCCCTCTGCTGAACCGAATAATAGGCTAAATTTCTCCAGAGAAAGAAAAGAAACATATGAGAGGGAGTTTGCTTCATTGAAGAAAAAAGAAGCTGTCATACTAACTAAATAGCCTCCATGGCCCACAGCAAAAACACTATGAACCTGAACAATAATATTGTAGATCTATTCAGCTGCATGCTGAGCCAGGCAGAGGAATCTGTTCTTTTATAAGTCTTATCCTTCTGCACACCCACAAACATTATTCAGTTCTGGGTTGATTTGAAGGCTTTCTCCTGTCATCTATGACGCAATGAATATTCATGGACAATATTTCACGGATAGGATCACAGTTCACAAACACCACGCCATTTTCCACACCATAATAATGTATATTGCTTCAACACAAAAGAAAAGGTTCCTCAGCACTACAAAGAGAACTGTGCATGGACTGCTCCTGAAGGTTGGGACATGGAATTAGATTTCTAGACATAGAATGCTTATGTCATTGTTCCTAGACTGAGATAATCAGAAGGAGACACAATTTACTTAACTAACTCATCCTTTTGAAATGGGATGCTACAAACTGATAAAGGAGCCGTGGTTATCATGAACAAGTTGGACTATGTACAGGAGGTAGAGAAACAACTGTCCAACACCACATATAGCACAATCTTTTCTAAACATTCTACTAATGAATATGAGAAGGAACTGCACAAGTTACATGAAGAATTCTTCACTAATGTACTGAGCCAAATTCAAGTGTGCACCCCTTCAACCCTTCAGGTACCATCTTCTGTTCCCCAAAATGCATAAACTGGGTAACCTGGGAATGGTCTCAAGTACTGGAACTATCACTATTGGAGGATCTGTATATATGGACTTGATTCTCAGAAGATATGCCACCAATGTTCTAAGCTGTGTTAGGGATAAAACTGACTTCCTGAAGAAAGTATACTCTGTTCATAACCTCCAGAAAACACCACCCTAATCATTAGGGTTATGGAATCCTTCTACCCCAATGTCCCACATTATGTCTACAGGTTATCAAGAATATCATTTTGAGTGAGTGAAGTACAGCGTACTTAGCCACCATTCTGCCATTTTATACTCACTGATAACTATTTCACATTTGGGAATAATGTGTACCTTCAAATCAATGGCACTGCTGTGGGTACCAACATGGCATCAGAGTATCTTCCTGGCTAATCTGAAACAATCCTCCCTCAGCATATGCATTCAGAAATTTCTCCTTTGCCTGAGGTACAGCAATGACATTTTAACCATCTCAACCAATGGAAAAGAATTGCTTGAGAAATTTCATGATGATTTCAACAGCTTCCAGTGTACAATCAACCAGAGGCTGGAACAATTCACACAACAAGTTCACTTTCTTGACACTAGGCACCATTCTGTATTGAAAACCCACTGATTGCTGTACATACTTAATATGCATTTAGCTTCAGCCCAGAACACAGTGCCAACTCTATTGTTTACAGCCAAACCTTCCAGTACAGTTGCATCTGCTGAGACTCACAAGACAGAGACTCAAAAGCCATGGATTTGCAGTAAGTATATCTCAAACTACAATGGTCATCCAAGGAGGTGAAAAACAAATCAAGAAAGGAAGACTGGTACTGTGGGACAATCTACTGCAGGTAGATCAAAAAGAGAAAATGACAGAACACCACTTTTTGTCACCTACAGCCCTTAGCTGAGAACACTCAAATGCATCATCACTGAGATACAACCAATTCTGGAGAATGCTGCTACCCTCTCACAGGTTCCAGGTGGCTGTCCTTTACTGACTTACAATCAGCTCCCAATCTTATACAACTGAACACCCACAGCAGATTATTTAACACAAGGGGAAATAACACAGAAAGGGACAAGATCATGCTGCAAACATAGATGCAAACTCTGCTACCACATTTATTCTGGCAGCAACAATTTACTCTGGCAGCTGTTACCCTAAAACATAGGTGCCACAAGAGCCACTCTGCAATGCCAAATACCTCCTTGAAAAAGTGGGAAATTAATTAGCTCAAAATCAGGAGACTGCAAGAGGTGGGCAACTTAGTGAGATCTTTCCTACCAGTGTTTATGGGCGCACGCAGGAAAAAAACGAGCCAGAGATTCAGAAGTAAGCTAAAAATGTGTTTTATTGAGAGGAATTCACTCATGCATGCACACAAGATACACACAATCATACATTCACACAAGAGAAAGGGAGGAAAAATTATAGAAGCTGAGGAGTTTGGGAGGATTTATAATTACCAGTCCAGAAGAATAGTGAAGAGCAGCAATGTGTTTTGGCTTAGGTATGACCTAAGGACAGTTCTCGTACAGGAGTCAGATGGACAGAGTGATGGGTAGACCTTCAAGAGACTGCACTGGGCATCCTGAAATCCGGGGTATTTGTACCCTGAAAATAGCCTGTGGCAGTGAAGTTTCCAGATGCAAGACAAAGGGGACCTGTTGTGGACAATGGGTCTTTCGCCTGTTGATGGGCTTAGTGCTTGATTGACAAAGACACGATGAGTGGTGTAATAGCTGTTTATTGTGGGTGCTGTGAGGAAAGAGGAAAGAATCCAGGTGTACAAGGGATGGATATCTGTTAATCAATGTCCTGGTGGGCTGCTCACAGTTGGATTCCTTGGAAAATTCCAGCTTCTGTTTAAGCTTGTTATCCACAGGAATGGTGTGTATTTGCTTGACGAATGACTCAGTCTTACCTGGAGGAAGTTTTGAGTTGACCTGTCCTTCTCACATTTACAGTCAAATTCTTTCCCTCACTTCGTTTGACCTCTCTGTCACCTCTCAGGCTTGAATTTGATATCAGAGCCAATAAAATGTGTTGCCAGTGACATATGATGCCAATTAGGTATGGTGCCCATCCAAACTGTACTAATATCAGGGACCCCCAAAGCGGAGCCTTACACAGCAACATTTCAGTGTTATCAGGTATGACCACAGAGCATACGAATGAATTCACATATATTCTACACATGTAGACTTGCCCATCAGGTATCTCATGACTTTAGCAGTATTGTGTTTTGAGAAAATGGAATCAAAAACTCACATTAACACAGAACATTCTAGAAGGGGAATATTACTGAACATACAGCAGTCAAGATATACATAATAGTTGCATTTTTGTTGTTGTGTGCTTTCAGTTTGTTTCCAACTTATGGCAGCCCTAAGGTTAACCTGTCATGGGGTTGTCTTGGCAAGATTTGTCCAGAGATGGGCCTTTTCCGCACTTTGTTTTTAGAACGGTGCAGAGCGTCCTCCAGCGAGGACATTTGCACTTGGGAGAGGACTGGGTCCGGACTACTTTGTGTAGTTCCGGACTTCAGCCCGCTCCGGAACGACCAAAAGTGGTCATTCTCTGTGCCCCTGAAAGACCACTTAAAACAGGTCTTTCAACAGCACGGATCGTGCCACTCTGTGGCCATGCTCCGGTACAGATTTGCAGGCTCACACCAGTGCAAGCCTGCAGATCTTCCGGGGGCGGGCTTTAGGCTGGCAAGCTTCACTGGTTGGTGGAGAGCCTCCACCAACCGGAAACCACCATTTTTGTCCCCGGAGCAGTGTGTAGCGCGGCCACGCACTGCTCTGGACCAGCCTGGATTCACCGAGGGAGCACTCCAGTCTGGTGAGTACCAGAATGGGGCGATTTCTTTGCCAAGTGCGAAAATGGCCATGGTTTCTCTTTATCTGAGAGAATGTGGCTTGGCCACGGTTGCCCAGTGGATTTCCATGGCCAAGCAAGAATTCAAACTTTGGTCTCTAGAGTTGTAGAGCAACAGTCAAATTGCCAAACCACACCTGCTGTCCATAGTTGCATTGGGGAATAACAAATATTAGACAGTAGATGCAAAACAGAATACAGTTGCTTCAGGATGCGGAGGTGCTAACTCAAAATGATCAAGCTTCTGTGGCTGTGTTTGGAATTAAGCAATTTGAAGGTGTATGGACTGCTCAGATGAAGGAGAAATGAGAGAAAGAGCTTCAAAAATAAGGATAAAATAATACTCCTCCTAATCCATATCCCCTCTGAACACACCAGATAAAGTGGGAGAATTTTGGAGAGTTTTAACATGCAGGGAAAGTTGTCCCCAAAAGATAGATTTAAGAGATGTTATTTACCTCTCCTTGGTCTCATTGGACTTGTGAAAAGCTAGGGAGCCCTCATGATTGGAATAATGAAAGGACAAGGAAGACAAGCTATGCAAAGCCACCTGTGCTAGAACAGGGATTTTGAGAAAGAGATTAAGGCCATTTTCACACGGGGGTAAAACCCCGCTGTGCGACGACCGGAGACAGAGGTCGTTCACATCGCAGGATGAGCTAGTGCGGTTGGAAAAGGTGAGGCGCCACACCTCCAACCGCTCTAGCTCAGCCGCAGGGTTGGTGCTGCGAGTTTTTTAAAAATCACCTTCCCAGGTGGTTTTTATCAAACTTGCCCGCACTAATCCATGGCAGCTCCCGGTAAGAATCTGCAGAGACGCGGTAGCGCATCTCTGCAGATCTGCCCAGGGGCAGGCTTCCAGCTGGCATGCTACCCTGATTGGCGGAGCGCTGCTGGAAGCCGCTGGCCGCTGTTTTGGGTGCCGCGGAACGCCGCCAAGCGCCACCGAAATTCGGCAGCGTGTGAAGCAGCGGAACCACGTTCCCCGCAGGGACGGAGCAAAACGCAAGCAGGTAAGCTCTTTCCCTGTGTGCGCTGCCCCGTTTCGGCCCCCCCCCACATGAGAAAAGGGCCTCAGTTAATGAAATCCCCTAGCCAAAATCCTGGATGTTGGAGGTCTGAAAAAGTGATTTCAGCTTGAAGCAGGGGAGGATAATTTATGCAGCGATTTCAGCAGGAGAGGGTCTAAGCTATTTCAGTGAGAGGAGCAAAGCTAAACCAGCAGGAAGACTCCAGGAGGAGGAGGAGGCAGCTCAAGTTCTTGCTTCAAGGGAATCTTAGGCCCCAAACCTTTGAACTTGGATTACTTTTTAAACCATTTCAGATTGGAAAATTTGACACATGACATCAAGAATTCTTGAAAATAAAAGGACTCCTTAAAACAAAAGATACCCATTTGGAGTTTCTTTGAGACATTGCTTGATATTAACAAATCATGGCTATATTTCAGATCAGCACCCACCTAAGAGAGGCGTTACACAAGCGTTAAGTCAATCACCCTTGCCCCAAAGGTGATTGGGGTAATCAGTATCATTTCCTGCCTGTAATGCATTGTTTGCCAATTGCCGGGCCACATGCTAGGAGAGGTAGAACCTTGTGTAGGAAGATATTCAGTATTTCAATATAATCAGAGAACTTGACACATGTAGGTGTTAGCATTAACGGAATCACATTCCTTCAGAAAAGGGTGCTGGCTACAAGATTTGACCAGAGACCTTCACAGCTAACCCTTCTGTGTCCCTGAGCAGACAGTCAAAGGTGGTTCCATTTTAGAGCATACACATATACATATTGACTGAGGTGTTGTACAGATGCTAACAACAGGTCTTAATAATGTCATTCACAGTTATCAGAGGAGCATTTACAGGGACATCCTCCAATGGGTACATGCCATCTTATGTTAGTAGTATCCTCTCTATTTGTGGACATTGGATAAAGAGAATAGTCCCTGTGCAAGAGGATAAATGGACATAAATTAGAAATGGCAATACCTCAAAACCAGTTGCATAATAGTTCAGTTTTCCTTGACAAACAATATGGAACCTACAAGTAGCATTTCTGGAAAAAAAAACTTGCGATGGAAGATTGAAAAGAGAAAAAAATGAATTGAGACATATTTACAAATTCTGTCCATTAGCAGAGGAATTAGCAAGGATGACACAGAACAACATATATTATTATATGGGTACTCAAACTGCACATATAACAAGAGAAGGTTTGAGTCCAAGGAAACTTTTGGTAAGTGGATTTATTACATCCACAGGTCAATACTAACAGATTGTTTGAAAGACTACTACCAACTTCTTGAAGACTTGTGTCATCTTACAATACTGTTCAAACATTTATGACTGTAGCCACAATTTACATCTTTTGGTATCCTATTACGTTCTATTCCACTTCCACAATTTTGTAACTGTGCTTAAAATCCTGTGGTTTTAATAGCACTCTGTCACTGCATCTGAAGAAGTTGGTTTAAATCCATTAAAGCTCATGATAAAATGAATCAGTCTTTTTTTTAAATTTTTTAATTATTTTATTATTATTATAATACAACACAAACAATACAAAATCACTCAACAAAACAGAAAAACAAAAAAACAGAAAAAAAATAACAAAAGATAAAAAAGCAACCCAGTACCCACTAACATTAACTTATTATTTACCCTTCACCTAACTACCAACACATAACAAATAATAACCCCAATGTGAGAGATAGTGATATCTTAAAAAATTTGAATCCTTATTCCACCTTATTTCTCGTGAATATCTACATAATATTATATAATATAATATAATATAATAAATTTAATTAAATAGCATATTCTTAATAGTATAAATAAATCATCAATCAAAAGAAAAAAAAAGGGATGTCCTCAGACATATCACCCTCTCACCCTCCCCCCATTAATAACATCTCACTGAAACTCCATATGCACATGCTTTCTTATCTGTAATTTCCTTCTAATTCTCACATATCCTTCAATATCTTGTAATATAATGATATTTTATCCATATATCAACATATAAACAACACACTTATTATTATTTGTAAAATTATATGTTAAATAAATAAATAAATTATGACCCAAATCGTAAATTATCTTAATCTGATGCACCTTTCTTTCCCCCCCATTATATTCCCTATTAAACTAATAACTTTAAAAAACTTAAAAAAAAAACAAAAAAAAACAAAAACAGAGAAACATATCCTGAACACTAATTAATATGTTTTAAATGATTCTTCAGTTTTAAAAAGGGAAATTTATGACGTCCTTACTCCAGTATTTTTTCCATAGAGGGGACAGTATCTTCCACTCATCACTAATCTCTTTTTTCCCCTTATCTTCTAAGGACCCTATTATTATATCAGCTTCCACTATATCTAACAATTTTAGCAACCAATCTTCAATTCTTGGAAATCCATTATGTTTCCAAACCTGTGCATAGCATAACCTCGCAGCGGTTATCATATATAAAAGTATTTTCTTTTTTGAGTTATTCATATGAAAATTTTCTATCATATTAAGAAGATATATTTTTGGAGATAGGCAAAATTTAATTTTAAATACATCTTGTACTTCGTTATGTACTTCCATCCAAAAGTTTTTCGCTACTTCACAATGCCACCACATATGATATAATGTACCTTCTTCCCACATTTCCAACAAAGATCACTTACATTTTTTTGCATCTTTGAAATTTGAACTGGAGTAATATACCACCTATGAAGCGTTTTAACATAGTTTTCTTTCAAGTTTATCAGTTTCAACAACCTCCAAGTATTTGTCCATGATCTTTCCCACTCTTCTAATGTGATTACTTGGCTCATGTCTTGTGCCCATTTTATCATTGTATCTTTAATGAATTCCGTCTCATATAATAATCTCAAAAGAATACTATATATTAAACTTACCTTATGTTTTAAATCAGGTTTTAAAATATTATCAAAATCTCTTTCTCTGATTTCAAAGCCTTCAGCTATTCTATCCTTTTTATATTTTTCCTTTAATTGCAAAAATAATAACCAATGCGTCTGCCAACCTTGGGAATATAGTTCTTCTTTTGATTTAAAAGTAATATTTTCACCATTCACATTTAATAAATCTTTATATATAATCCAAGTATTTAATTTAGGGATCTCTTTTTTATAAAAAGCCTCGTGAGATGAAACCCAGAGTGGAATTTTTAAATATAAAATTCTTTTATATTTTAACCACACTGTGATTAAGGATCTTCTTAAAAGATGGGCTTTAAATTCTTTATCTATAGAGGCCTTGCCATACCATAGGTAGGCATGCCATCCAAAATATAATTCCCCACCCTCCAAAGTTAATAATCTACTATTTCTTAAAGTAATCCACTCAGATATCCACTCTAAACAATTTGAATAATAATATAATTTTAAATTTGGCAATCCTAATCCACCTCTCTCTTTACTATCTTCTAAAATCTTATATTTTATCCTGGGCCGCTTTCCCTTCCATATAAATTGTCTAAGTTGTCGATCCCATTCCTCGAAAGGTTTTTCATTCAATATTATTGGAAGATTTTGAAACAAAAAATTAAATTTTGGTAAAAAAGTCATTTTAATCACAGCTATCCTACCCATTAAAGATAATTCCAAATTTTGCCATCTCTCAAGTTCCTTCTTAAGTTCATTCCAGATCCTTTTATAATTGTTACCAAATAGGTCTACATTATTTTTTGTAATAATTATTCCAAGGTATCTCACCCGCTTAGCTAACGTAAATCCTGTTACTTTTGTTAATTCCTGTTCTTCTTGCAAAGAGATATTTCTAGTCATTATTTTTGTTTTTTGCACATTTATTTTATAGCCTGATAATAAACCAAATTCCGTCAATTTATTCCTTAGTATTTCCACACTAACAATAGGATCTTCTAATATAATTACTAAGTCATCTGCATACGCACTGACTTTATATTCTTCATTCTTAATTTTAACACCATAAAGTTGCTTATCTTGTCTAAGCTTATTAATCAATACTTCTAAAACTAATATAAATAGAAACGGTGCCAAAGGACATCCCTGCCTCACCCCCCTATTTATATTTATATTCTGGGTAGTTTCTCCATTTACTATTATTTTAGCTTTTTGATTATTATAAATACTCATTACCCAATCTGTATATTGCCTACCCAAGTTTATAACCTTTAGAGTTTGCTCTAGAAAAGCCCAATTAACCCTATCAAAAGCTTTTTCAGCATCAAGGAAACATAAAGCCATTTTCTTTTCGTTATGCTTATGAAAATACTCAATTATATTCAAAACTGTCTGAATATTATTTTTTAACAACCTTCCTGGTAAAAAACCATTTTGATCTGGATGGATTATTGTTTGAAGAACTTTTTTTATCCTTTCAGTTAACACAGTCGCAAATATTTTATAATCCACGTTTAAAAGGGATATAGGTCTATAGTTACCCAAATCTTTAGAATCTTTCCCCTCTTTATGAATCAATGTTATATTTGCTTCCCCCCATGATGGGGGTCGTGTGGTTTTACTCACTCTATTCACAATTTCATATAATGGACTTATTAATTGGTCCTGAAATGTTCTATAATACAACGCAGTAAGACCATCTGGTCCTGGTGCCTTACCTAATTTTTGCTTCTGAATTGCTTGCATGATTTCTTCTTTTGTTATATAATTATTTAATTGTTGCCTTTGCTCATCAGTAATCTTAAAGTTACCCCCTTCCCTTAAATATTTCTCTATCTTGTTTCTCTTATTTTGATCTGTTCCAGGGTCAGCATATAAACCTCTATAAAACCTCTCAAATGCTTTCTTAATGTCCTCTTGTTTAACCAATATTCTCTTATTCTCAACTATCTGGTATATCATTCGTTTCTCCCTTTCTTTTCGAATTTTATAAGCTAGCCACTTGTTCACTTTATTTGCAAAAAAAAGATTTTTTTGCCTCGTAAATTTCAAATTCCTTTCTATTTCATAGGTATCCTGTATTGATATTTGCTTTTGTAGTACTCTAATCTCATCTGCAATTTTAATATTACCTGGGGAACATTTTAAGATACTTTCTAATTTATGTATTTCCTCAGTCAATTCCTGCAGAAATTGGCAGGAAATGAATCAGTCTTAAAGGTGCTGCTACATTCCCCACTTCACCCCTTTTCTGTTTTCACATTGGTTGCATAGTTTCTCATGACCGAACATTCTATCTTTAGTTGTGACAGTCTTTGATATCTTTGAAACCTCTTTCACATGAAAGATCAAACATGGTCTTATGGGTGAGGGAAGATGCCTTCCTCATTTTGGTTGCTCATATCAGAAGCTTCATTTGGATTGTGAAGGGTTCCCCCCCTAACCTTTTGGCTTCTTCAGTTTCTTCAAGGAAACTCATGAGAGATTTTCATACCTTTATAACAGGGGTAGGAAGGTGCAGACTGTGGGCTGCGTGCAGTGCTTAGACCACACTCTTGCAGGCCCTGAAGCCTCCCACCAGTCTATCAACCCCCTCATTTTGTTCAATTTTAAAGGATAATTTTCAGACAAAAATTTCCTGAAAATCACACTCACTGTCCCCAAGGCTGTGCAAACATGTTAAATCCCTCCTTAGGCCCCCTCAGAACTCTCTCTTTAAAATACCTACTTTTCCTTCCATTTTGCCTCCCAAGGCGTGATGTTACATTACTTCTGTTCACCATTTTGAAGGAGAAATGGAGAGAAAACTAGGTATATTGATTTGCTTGAATATGGGGTGCTCCTATTGAGAGGCTGAGGTGGAAAGTTGGCCCCCTTGCCCGCCCTTGCACTATGACTTCCTCATTTACAGTCTAAATTTGGTACTGCTACATTTTTAGAAAGCTACTTACCATTTTTAGCCTAAATTGTTCTGGACACTTTAGTTTGTTATTTCCTTTATTACAGAATACCATCAGGTACTATATCCTCTCTCTGCCTGTTTTAAGTTAGTACAGAAAGGTTACTCAGCCCCTTTTGTGGAATCACATTTTCTGGTCCTGCTGTAAAACAGATATCACATATGTGCATTGTAGCAGTATTACTTCAGAATGTAAATAAGGGACTGCCCCACTGGCAGGGATACCCTTAAGTATGTCCCTGCCAATAGGAAAACAGTATGGTTGGAAGGGAAATGTCAGTATGCTCTACTTGTGGAGTACCATGGAGAATTAAAAACATCTCTAAGAGTGTTCAGAATGTGATCTTTGACTTGCATTTTGAGATGGTTTGGTCCTGTATCAGTTTATCTGCTTTGCTTTGGCTGATAATATTTATGCTACTTTTATTATTTGCTGCTTTTGTTGTGTTCTTTTATTATTTACTGCTTGTGTAGAAAAGCAGTCTTTCAGTCTTTCACCTCATAGAACTGTACAACACTGTTTGAATGTGTAAATAAATTGTTGCTAGTCTTTCCAGTGTTTTCTGCTCAGATTCATATATTATTTGTGGGTGATCAAGACACAGTGTTTCAGATCTAACCTCATCAATTCTTTGTCTAAAAATACCAATATTTCTCTAACTCTTGGACATATCTTGCCTATACCTTCATTGATTTAGTTTATTTTTTGGCAGTCGTACCATTTTTTTGCTTCCTAATATGAAGTGCAGTAGTAAATATTGAGGTTCAGGTGCTGATCCATGACCACACTCACAAAGAGAGCTCAAGACTTCAGATGGAGGTGTTGATTCATATCAGCAAACATGTTCTATCTGTTTTCTTTTTCATTAGGAATCTTTTTTTTAAAAAAAAATCTTAATTACTATTCAAGACAAATGCAACCAACAGAAAGCGCTCACAAATACAAATATTGTTGGTGGCAAATTCCTTTTTTTGCTCCCACTACTGTGTGGATACAACTAAACTCACAGGGCAGAAGAGAACCTGAGGGGTGACTGTTGGAGATTATGTCTTTGTCTTGTTGATCAAAAGGACCTGGTGCTCTAATCTGTGGGCTCTGGCTTCATTCTTTACTATGTCCATAGTTCTCTTGTGATCAGCCAGTGTTGTTTCTCCTTTGTCCTTTCCCAAGAACTCCATGCTATATCCCAAATTTGTGAGATCTTGCAATGCGGTCTTCATAAGAACCTGAATTTTTGTATTAGCAATGTTAGAGTTACTGCCAGTTTCTTAAGCTATAGCTTTCCTTTCCCGTTGTCAATAACGGATACCTCTTTGAAAAGAGCAGTTGGGAACATTCTGACACAGACTGACCAAGAATCCAGAGTGTGTCCAACTGAAAATTATTTCAGATATACAACTTGTCATATCCTTGCTAATTCTGTAGGCTTTTCCAGAAGTTCTTTCCTTTAAAAAAAACCACACCAATAAAAGAAACTTCTGTTAACCAGAGGAAATTACCTTATTGGGGAAAAAATTCTCTAAAATGATGAAAGAAAAGCAAACATTCCACCTGGGATTTCCCATAGTTTGTTTTTGAATGATACACTGGATTGCAGTAATATATAGGCATACTTCAGTTAACAGTGCATCTAACAAGCTCTTTTTTGCAAAGTCATTTTATATTCGTCCATCCCTACTTTTCCTCTTAACTATGAATAGGATTGGTGGAATTGTGTTAAATTTTTCAGTGCAGATCCTTGTGACAGGCCCTATAGGTCAGGATGCCAAATATTTTTGTCCTTTGTGAGCACAAAAGGTAGTTTTGGCATGTTATGGGTACCACTGGGTCATTTTAGGCCCAGAAGAGACATTGTTCTAACAAGAGTTAGCCAAAAAATTGGCTTTCTGACCATTTCTTGGTAGAAATACCCCCTTGTGCCTCCCAATACATCTCACAGTGGGTCAAAAACCAGGTGAAATTGCCTCCAGTGCACCCTTTGAGACATTTGAGGAGTGAGTGGACAGTTTTTTCAACAATGTTGTGGGGTGTGGACCTCTGAATTCCCTTAAGGTGGTAATGGATGCTCCTATTCCCCACAGTGGTCAATAGGAATATCCACAAAAACAGTCCAAATATATCATGTAGGAAGATATATTGATCTGCCTGTCTGTCTGTCTATCTATCTGCCCACCTACTTGTCTAAACATATTCACATTTCTGGAGATTTTAATGTTTACTAGGAACAATATTTTGTAATGCTAATATATCTTACGTGCTCAAAGCAAGCCATCCCAAAATACTTTGGATTACAATGAGGGATAATTTGTAACGGTATAATGCTATTGGTAAAATTAATTTTCACTCCATCTGTTCTGGGGATTGCAGTTAAAGTTGGAGAGAGCAGTGAAGTCCGAAGATGATGGCAGATAATGTCATAGTCTCAACTAATCAGAAAGTTTTGGGATTTCAACTTTGTGGACCCTAACTCCACTATGCCACTAGTTAAGACTGCTTTGAATTGATAAAGTTAATATATTTCAAGTTATTGTTTCAAATAATGACTTGGAAGCAAGTCATTAATCACAGATGATTAGATAATTTATTATGGCAAATTATGATTTCAAGAATAGGAAGTGGAGATGGGAGCCATGGTTGAAAGGGGAGGAAGGAGCATGTAAATCTCGAGTCTCCAGATCCCTGCCTGGAGGATCACAGTTTTGGCATTTAGTAGACTGAGACATAGTTTCAAGTAAGTAAGAAGTTTAAATTGAATAAACTATATTTAATAGAGTCTAAATTCCATGATGAAGGATTTATTTTTTTTCAAAGGAAAATATGTAAGTTCCAAGATCTTATGAAGTGTAAGTTCCAGGAACTTCTGGAAGCATTTATTGAGAGGTTAACTTTAAATACATATTTGTGCTTCTGTCTACAGTATTACAGCCACCACTGCAAGTTTCTCCTTTGGAGCTCGTATTTCAGTACAGTATGAGAACTATCAACTTGGGTGTTGTAAGTGACAGCAATAACATAAAGGTAGGTATATTATAGAGATGGGGAGAGTTCTCCATTTCTTCTTCAGTATTATTCAGCAGTTATTATGTCTTGCATTCCACTTCGGTAGTCTTCAGGCAAGACAGAAGAATTTCAAAGTGCTGATAACAGATTTTCTTAGTGTACCATCATGCAGCTTGCCACCTATCTTCTTCTTTCCAAATCTCTATATTATTTAATTTGCTTTTCTGTAAGAGCAGAATATAAAAATGTAAGAATAACATTTCTTAACAAGTAAAAGATAGTATGGAAGTATATAATATGTATACAGAATTGTCATCAGGAAAGCTCTACTACCAGTTTTATCATCTCAATATCATCTCAATAAACAGATGTCTGTGGAAAATGTAGGAAATAGAAGATTAAAAAAAATGGAGGAATAGAAATGGTGCCTGAAAAATAATGAACAAGTCTGTGCAATTCTCTTTTACACCCTGCTACCTCTCCTTTGGTTTAACCACAAGTATACTTTTGTTTCTGTTTTTTATATGCACCATTATCTGGTGATGATCTTACCTGGACCAAGAAAATTTGTGGCTAGTTGATTATGGTTCGTGAAGTTAGCTTGTTTCAATAAACCAGTTCATGAAGTTAGCTTGATTCAGTAAACAATACTTGAGATTAAATACAGTTTAGGATTTGGAATGACAAATAGGGGCTAATTTAAAATACAGCCAGGTTTCCAGTCTCCTTAAAGGAGCCACGCAAGTTGAAGGAGTAGAGGATTCCAAAGTCTTCCCAGATTGTATTGTGTTATGTAAACTATTGCTAATTGTTATGTCTGAATAAGGCTATTAAGTTGTTGCAGTGCGGGAGTATTAAAAAGTGGAAAGCAAACCACATCAGATTCCCCTTATGCTAACAGATGAACACTATGAATTCTGTTATTAATGTTACATCAGTATACATTCAAATTCAGAATGCCAAAATCTGTGGTAAGGATTTAGCTAGAGAGAATTTTGTAAGAACAACTGGTAGATTACAACTGTCCCTTCTCTTTTTATTGAAGGGAATACGTTATACATATATAACAACAGAAACATGTTTCTCCTCCCTCAGAAAAGATTCCCAGGCCAATGGTTCTTAACCTTTTCTTTCCTGAGGATCCCCTGTAAATATAATTTGTTGCTGGAGACCCTCAAGATGAATGCAAGATTTAAATATTTCAATTTAATTTAAATATTCAAATATTTATTTAAACATTCAAATATATATTTAAAGTTGCTTACCAGGGGTCTTCAAATGAGAGAGCAGTTTGGGTTCATGCACACACTTGCTATTATGTCCCTTTCGTCAGGGACACAGCAGTGAGAGAGTGTGGGTGCCAAAACTGCTCCGTTTGCAAATGAGGAAGCAATTTGGGCATGTGCACATGCCTGCCTCTAGGTCCCTCAGAGCTCATGCCCCTCTGCTGCCATGTAGAAGAGACAATAAAACAAGGCATCTTATGCAGCCGTGGTATCCTTCTGAAATGAAAAATTAGTGTATTACTCAGATCACTCCCTCACATCTGTGGTGAGCCCAGGGAAAGAGAGGAGGGAGGGAAGGGGGTAGAGAAAGAGAGAAAGCAGAGGCAGAACAAAGGCAGAAAGACAGTGTCTGACCCTCAGTGTGGAGTTCCGTTTCCCTCCCTTCCTGAGCAGTGAGGCCAAGCTGATCACTCAGGCACACTTCCTCCCCTCTTTTTCTCTGTTTTCTGAGAAGAGCCAGCCATTGGCAGGGGGGTCTTGCTGCCACAGCTGTTGATGTCCAGCAGCAGGGCTTCACAGAGCTCCTTTGAAGGCTCTGTGGACCCCTGGAAGTCCAAGTACCCTAGGTTAAGAATCACTGTTCTAGACCATCCTTCTGCCTCCTTTATTAACTGATAATGCAAATAGTGATTTGAAGGATTGATCAACGAAAATAAATCCTCACAATGATATTTTCTGCAAGGTCTGGCCGAAGAATAAGTTATAGCTTATTGGTTTTTGTTCATCATGACTTCGAAGACCTTGACCTTAGCATGGATCATATACCAATCTTGTTTGATACCCAAAACTGTATCCACTGGGCAGAAGTACTGAGTCTCTTTTAAAAAGTTTTTTGCAATGCATATCTATTTTATTACTTAGGTTTTGCATGTCATTAAGGTGTTGCCTGGTACTAATTTCAATGCATGCATTTGAGCTCTAGTGTAAACTACTACATCAGCATATTTTTATTTGCCGCCCTCCGATTCTTCCATGTTAAGTAGATTATTCTTAGTCTAGAAAAAAAATCAGGGAATCTATTGCCCTGCAGATAGTGATGGCCTATAATTTCCACTGTCCCTCAGCATTAGTCCATCTGGCTGGGACAAATAGGAATTGGAGTGCAACAATGTTTGGAAGGCCACAAATTATCCAGTCTAACTTTTAAAGTTTTTGGAGACTTTAGCTATTATTCCCTTAAGTAATTGTGACATTGTAAGTCTGCCTGGCAACATGGAAATTGCCATAATTGTGGGGAGCTGCACTGCTGAAAAGGTTGGTTTTGGAGGCTAACATTTGGAGGCATAATTATGAAGCTGTTGCTTTTTCTTGGTTTTTGTTTGATCTTGGTCTTTGTTTGAAATTTGGAGTTGTGACATGGTCCTATAGAACACAGATCTCTCTAATATTGGCTATTAATTGTAAGTAGAGAAGCTCCATTTTATTACAATAATGCAACTGGTGATCCTTCTGATTTCTCCCACAACTTTTTCAGAAGCTGCATCTTACAAATACATCAAAGAAAGAGATTAATTGGAGATTTGATCTTAATGCTGCAGGCAAAGCAGTGGATGATGGTATCTTCAAATTTAGTTTACATACGGGGGTTCTCCGTCCAGGTCAATATACAGTTGTTACTATTTGTTTCTGTCCATGTAAGTATTTTGTTTTAACATGGTCTGCTAATTTTGTGGCCTAAATCCAGTTATTCATACCAAGTAAAATAAAAAAATTGAATTAGTAGAATTTTGTAATTTTTGTGCCTGCAAGTTGTTTCTCACTTGTGGCGACCTTTAGGCAACCCTATGACATGATTTTCATGGCTAGGTTTGTTCAGAGGGGGTTTTCCATTCTTTTCTTCTAAAGCTGAGAAAGTGTAACTTGCTGAAAGTCCCTGGGGGTTTCTGTGGCTGAGCAAGGATTTAAACCCTGGCCCCTGAAGTTCTAATCCAATACCTAAACGGCTACACGCTAGGTCTCCTAATGGAATTTACTTCGTGGAATTTCCCTAATGGAATTTATAACTTCCTATTGTTAGCAAAGGCAAACAGTTAGATTTAGGCTTGTATGCTTAAGATTGTGCTTTTTGAATGCTTTTGTAGAAGCTTTACTTTGCGTGTCAACAGCTGTTTATTTTTTCTTTATGACAAAGTTATTTATTGTATTAAAACAAACATAATTTCCCCTCAGTTTCTAAAGCAGTAGATTGGTACAGGAAGACAGAAGTTGTAAATTCATTATTTATAAACAACCATGTGCCTGGAAGTTTGACTTGATGCTGAAGCAAACTGTACTTGTTAATGTACAGAAAAATAACAATTACTGTTGTTTATTGTGTTCTGATAGCATCCTCTATTCTAACTTATATAGAGACTCAGGAATGAGAATCTTATTTTTAAAAGTTTAAAGAAATTAATCTGTTTTGAGACTTCCCTTCTCTGAGCTCTAGGGAAATGGTGTGAGGGTGCCCTAGCAAAAGGTCTGAAAATATTCTTAGTTGTCAAGTTTTCCTTTTTACATTGTGTTGTACAGAGACCTCAGAAATATTCTTCTTCAGCCCAGAGTGAACTGTTTAGTTCCCTCCTCTTCATTGATCTAAGAAAGTTTGGTAGGGAAATGACTTTAGAAGAAGAGTATAGAGAACCATAGCTACTTCTTCATTATCTCTGTGACTCACACAACTGGATTATCTGTGCCTGTCCAGTACAGCATTCAGAACCTTCTTGAGCCCTAGAGATAGGTGTTTTGGCAGTTAACCCCTCCCTCATCTCTTGAGGGTATAAATACCCCCTCCCACTAAAACGGTCAGTTCCTTTTCTTCCGCTGCAGCAGCACCATCTAAGGAGCCTTTCTCGTACTCTCTAAAGATTTAATGGTTTTCTGACCTGATATTTTCTTCATACAACAATTACTCTTGGTGTTTTGGATTGGTTTTTCAGATTGGATCATTTCTAAGATAAGGATTTGGATTGTTTATGGCTGAGATTTGTGTTTATCACTTTTTGCAACCGGTAATTTCTGTATGGCAACTCAATCCTTCAAGCATTGCATTTCCTGTGGAGGAAAAATACCGGATAAGGACGGTCACTCTAAGTGCCTCCTTTGTCTTGGAGAAGGCCATAACGTTGGTGCATGTGGGCATTGTCAACTGTTGACCCCACAAAGCGGATGGAATAGGACAGCTCGTCTAAAAGCCCTTCTGTGGGAGAAGGTTCTGACTGTTTCTGATCCTAAAAAGCAGTTGAAGACCTCCCAATACTCATCAAAGTTAGCCCATTCCTCGACTGCATCAACCTTTTGGCATCATGTTTCGCTACTGACTGAAAGAAGGTCTCATTCAACCTCTTGGTCTTGTGAGATGGTACCAACAACCTTGACACATCAGAAACAACAAGACTGTCGAGACTGAAATACTTCTTCATCTCAATCTTCTTCTTTAGCAAAATTGGAGAAAGAAAGAGGAAGACAAAAGAGGCCTTACCTACTGAACCTTCTAAGAGACATAAAAAGAAGGTTAAGAAAGATCAATCCATGGTACCATCTTCAAGGAGAACATCTCATCAGTCTCCAACTACAGAATGGGTACAACAAGAAAAATTACCTTCAAGAGACCATATATAACTTCCTTTGAAGTCTAGACCTTCATCTGCTGACAGATGTATTATGATTGAAGAAGGCAATGAGCCTATCATGCAGACAGAAATTAAAATGTGAGAGTAGCTTCAGAGGGAGAGATTATTGAATCTTCCCCAATATTGTCGGTGAGGTCACCTTCCTATCAAATCGTTGAAGGTCAGTTATCCCCTTCAGTTCATCACTGTTCTGATATAGAGTCCCGACTATCTCAGACTCAAAGGCGTACTCCACCTTCTCCTCCAAGATCTAGAGGTCAACAGTCAAGATCTTTCAGTCCCTCACCGTCTCCCTCTCGATGTTGACCATATGTTTGTGACAAGGATTTTTTTGACAACTGCTTTGGTATTTCATCTTATCTTGAGGATTATTATTATTATAAGAAATATTATCAATAGAACGGTCTGTCCAAAGACAGATATCAGCATTCTTCTTGGCATCGGTCGAGGTCAAGATTCTTTACACCACAATGTCGAAGGGTCTTAGCAGCTCCAATTCAACAAGGTGATACTGACCAAAGACATTAAAAAGATGGAAAGAGGGTTGTCACAGGTGGGCAGAGATTATATTCTTCAGAGATCTCCACACAGATCTCCCTCTCCTTCACTTTCAGCATCGTCAGATGTATCTCACAGTACCGAGAAAATGCTGGCTAATTTGTTTTCTTTGGCAGAGATGATATCCCCAACAGATGATGTAAGGGTGTTTGCAGATCTCATTCTCAGGATGGCTAGATCTTTGACCCTTCAAACAGAAATGCAAAAAGAGAATCTTCGGGATCCAGTTTTCCAGGAGCTATAGGATTGTGCACCTGTTCCAGCAATGATTATGCCTCTACCATATATTTTACACACAGTAAAGAAATCTTGATCAACCCCTTCTTCAATTCCGTCAACCTTGAAAATATTAAAATCTCTATACCATCTGATTGATACAGATCAAGAATGGCTGGTGCAATATCTGAAACCAAATTCTATAGTTGTTGATGCCTCACAGTCTAAAATTTCACAGAGATTGCATGCTGCTCCTTTGGATAGGGAGGATAAAAAGCTGGATAATTTGGGAACGAAGTCATATTCTAATGCTGCACTGCTGTTCAGAATATCTAACTATGCTGCACATATGGAAGCATATCAACAATTCCTGTGGGAAAGAGTTAAGCCATATTTGGACATGCTTCCTGATGAAGACTGAAAGATGGTCTCTGCCCTTTATGGTGAAGCATACCGCCTTTTGTCACAACAGATTACTACATCTTAAACATAGACTGCAGTGGAAAAGCAATAGCAGAGGCAATTGCATTAAGATGACATACCTGGTTACGATAACCTGGACTTTCCCCACAAGCAAAATCAATGATAGAAGATTTACCTTTAGACTCTGTGAGATTGTTTAATGCTGAAACAGATGATAAGTTGGAACATGCTCAAAAAATGTGCACTACAGCCAGAAAGTATGGTTCTCTATCAACAACAACATACCCAAGGTATCATTATCGTCGATACCAGTCGACATCGAGGAGAACTTTAAGCCCAGTTCCATCTCAACAACAAAGACAAACCACTTCACAATGACAACCATCCAAAAAGTTTCCTGCTACAAAATACAAGCAGCAACCTTATATGAGGAGCCAAGTTGATCAACTCAAAAGTAAAGTTTGACGGTCAGCAAGACAATCCTTTTTTGACAGATACTTACCTTCCATCCCCATACACCACTTTAAAGAATGAAAATTCTCCAACTCCCTCCTTAGGTGTCGATTTTGGCACCATCTTAAGTACTGTTACTGACATTGATACCACCAACTTCGATACCATAACTATGCAAGTTGCTGGAAACTCTTCCCCACCTTTGGGAAACAGATTGAGAAGTTTCCATCATATGTGGTCATCCTGGGTTCTAGATATCATAGCCAATGGCTACAATATCGAGTTCCATTGACTTCCACCAATGGGGAGGATTTGCCATACACCACCATCTCCAGAGCTGGAGGAGGAGATCACTACATTGCTTCAAAAAGAGGCTATAGAAACAATTACAAATACAGACCTCAAAAGTAGTTTTTTCTAAAGATACACCCTGGTGTCAAAAAAGAATGGAGGTCTTCGTTCCATTCTCAGTCTCAGGGTGTCAACTACTACATACGTCCAAGATGTTCTCGCTTCAATACTAGCACTACTGGAGAAGGAGGATTAGTTTCCAACTCTAGATCTCAAAAGACACCTATTTCCATATCTCCATAAGGCCAGATCACAGGAGGTACCTCGCCTTTGTGGTGGGGAAAACAGCATATCAGTTTCCTGTCCTACTTTTCGGAATAAGCATGGCGCCGAGAGTTTTCACCAAGTGTACAGTGGCGGTCACAGTGTATCTGTGTCAAAGAAGGATTGTCCTATTCCCATATATAGACGACTGGCTGATAGTGGTATCATCTCGAAACCAACTCTTAAGACAGCTAGAAATGACAGTAGATCTTATCCAAAGATTAGGGTTAATGATTAACTACAAGAAGTCAAGTCTGGAGCCAACAAGAAGAATCAAGTTCACCAGAGCATTGTTGGACTCGACAGTGCAACGTGCATTTCTGCTGGAAGACAGATGGCAAAAGATGTGTTCTAAAGAGAATATGTCAGTACTGATATTCGAGGGCAAGGTGAATACAAGTGCCTCTAGGTCTCATGGTGTCAACAACCCTAGTAACACCATATGCAACGTTAAAGATGTGTCCGCTTCAACAGTGGTTTCTCAACAGCTTCAATCTGCTTTGTCATCCGCAGTTGAGATTTCTTATGATACTGTGTCCAGTGACTTGGTCTCTACTCTGGTGGCTAAACCTGGACAATGTACTGAAGGGGATTCCCTTTCTGCCACGTCCACACTCTGTAGTTGTGACAACAGATGCATCCTTCGAGGGATGGGGGGCACATTTAAACAATCTTACTATAAGGGGTTGGTGAATAAATTCAGAAACAATGTTTCACATCAATGCACTAGAATTTATTGCAGTGATAAAAGCATGCCGTGCTTTCCAACAACACGTTCAAGGGAAGTCTGTACAGGCTGCAACAGACAACACAACAGTAATGTATTATATCAACAAGTAAGGAGGAATACAATCCTGCACACTTTTAATTCTAACAATTCATGTATGGAATTGGTGTTTCATCAGAAACATTCTCCTTTCAGCAGTTCATGTGCCAGGGAAAGAAAATCTTTTGGCCGACAAACTAAGCAGAACCCTGGTGTCATGCCATGAATGGAAGATTCACAGAGATGTCCTCAAGCTTCTATTTACACTCTGGAAAAACCCTGATGTTGACCTGTTCGCTTCTTGGGAGAACAGACAGTGTCCTCTGTTCTGCTCTCAACAAATGAAAGACAAACAGTCATTGGGAGATGTGTTCCTATACAGTTGGATGGGACTGACAGTTTATGCATTCCCTCCTTTCCCACTCATCACAAAAATGATTGCAAAGATGGGTCAAGACTAGGCAGATGCAATTCTAATAATACCTTGGTGGCTGAGACGACCATGGTTCACAACATTGCTACAGATATCGAGAGGTCGGTATCGAATGCTGCAGTACAGACCAGACCTGCTAAGCATCCTTGATAGTACCATCTTCCACCTGGGTGTAAGATCGCTAAGATTGACTGCGTGGAATGTTCTTCACTAGATAACATACCTGAGAATGTTTGAACTATTATTCACATAATTTATACACATAAACCTTCCACAGTTAAATCTTATGGTTATAACTGGGGTATATTTCTCTAATATCTAGAGGACAATGGATTTGAGATGCATTCTTGCGGTACTGTGTAAATCCTCTCATTCTTATCACATCTTTCTGCAAAAAACCTCTCACTGTCATCTATAAAGTGCTATTTAGCTGCTGTTTCATGGCATCTTCAGCAAATGGGAAAACCTTCATGTTATTCAGATTCCATGGTGAAGAGATTTCTACAGAGGTATAAGCATCTCCATCTACCCACACAACCACCTGTACCTGGTTTGGACCTTAATATGGTATTGGTTCAGTTGACTTGTAAACTTTTTGAACCAATGGCAACATGTGAGCTTCAACTACTAACATGGAAAACAGTTTTCCTTGTGGCAATTACTTCAGCCAGAAGGGTAAGTGAACTGTGTGCATTGAGAGTCGATCCTCACTATTTAAGATTGCACAATGAAAAAGTGGTATTGAGATCAGATATCACTTTTTTACCTAAAATTGTTGTGGTAATAAAATTATTGTGGTAATAAAGTTACAGTTGTTACATTTGAGTGACAAAAGTCTTAATTGGATCTGTGGTTGTTCTGTAAATGATATTTGAAAACATGACACTCCCACCTTCCATTATAAAGTTTGCTAGTCTCCCAATTGTGTGGATCACAGAGACCAGGACAAAGAAGAAGATGTTGCTTACCTGTAACTATAATTCTTTGAGTGGTCATCTGTGAATTCGCACAACCCTTCCCATTCTCCCCACAATGTGTCCTGCTAATAAGTTGGTTCTGGTCATGCTGCCTATGTGGCGAAGGAACTGACCGTTATAGTGGGAGGGAGTATTTATATCCTCGGGATGGGGGAAGGGTTAATCACCGAAATGCCTATCTGTAGGGTTCGAGAAGGTTCCAAATGCTGTAGTGCATAGGTGCAGATAACTCAGTTGTGTAAGTTCACAGATGACCACTTGAAGAACCACAGTTACAGGTAAGCAACCTGTTCTTTCTAGATGTTGTTGCACTATCATTGGCAATACTGCCTAGGCCTTGTGGGGATTGTAGTCCAACAATGTCTGGAGAGCCTTAGGTTTTCTACACGTGTTGTAACATAATTATTTTCTATAGTGAAAACAGGAATTTTGAAGTGTATTGAGTAGTTTTAATTTATTCTTCAATGCTCTGCATGGTTTCATATAACTAAACTGCAGTGAACTTGTTAGGAGTTACTTCTGTGAACATGCAGAGGACTGAGTTATCAAAGTCATGGGAAACTTGGGTTATACAATGACTCATTTGGCCAAGCAAAATTAAATGTATCTTGAGAGAAATGTATTTTGTTTATTCCTAATCCTAATTGAACAGATGTTTCTTCCACAACTATCTCCACAGCTGTGTATGAGCAGCTATTTCCAACGTTGTTGGCAGTAGTAAAGACCAAATGGCCAAGAGGACAAAATCAAATAATTCACCTTTGGTAATAGTTGTTCCAGGTTTTTAATTGAAGCAAATTGTATAATTGGGGAAGAAGCTTGCACAGCTGTGGTTGTTGTACTGTACTGATAGTATCCTTTTGTAACCTTTTAATTTCATTCAAGTAATCCCTGAAATGTGTCTGCTTGAATTGCAGTGGATATGTGTGTCCTTGATAAAGCAGTAACCCCATATAAACAGTATCTTAGCTTCTTGAATATTTCTGGCACTTTAACACTAAGTAGAAATTGGAGCAGCATTGCTGCAACAGACCTTTATGCTTGTTCTTTGGCAATACTATGAAAACTTAAGAGAGCTTATCATGTACCCTAAATATTCTATACTAGTTTCTCAGTCTCATACTTCAGAGTAGTAAATGATCCCATTTCATCCTTCTACAGATGTCATTTTAAACTTCCTACCTGAAAGTAGATTCCATAATGATTCCATAATAAACAAAAATGTGAAAAAATAACAGTGAACACATATATGCAGCAATGGTTTTGAAACAGTTTAGTTCCTATTATCTTCAGTAGTATGTGACTGGAAACTGAAAATAGAACTCTGGAAACTGAAAATCTGTAGTGGAACTGCACTTTCTAGTTTTGGTCACCATCTCAAAAAGGATATTGTAAAACTGAATAACTGCAGTAGAGAGAAATGAAAATGATCATGGCACTGAAGAAACTTCTCTGTGAGGAAACATTACAACATTTGGGGTTTTTTAGTGTAGAAAAAATGCAAGTAGTGAAAGCTATGGTAAAAGTGTATAAAATTAGAAAAGAGGTGGATAGAGGGATCGTCCTCATAATAGAACATACAATCAGTGTCACCATCCATTGAAACTGAGGCCCTTTTCGCACAGCATTTCCGAAGCGAAAGGGCCCCTTGAGCATTGCGTAAATGTGATGAGCAGTCCAGACAACACACGCACATTTGCGCAGTGCTCAAGGGCCTAACCCGGACCGCGCACACATTTTTTCATTTTCGGCTTAAAGCCTAAAATGCTGTGTGGTCGTGCATCGCTTCGGGGCTCTGCGTGCACTTACTTGGCGTGCGGAGCCTCGGGAGCTGGGCTGGTCGCGCTTCCTGTACAGTGCAGCCTGGGAAAGGTCCCAGGCTGCACTGCAAAAGGAAGAGGTGGGGCGCTTGCACAACCAGGAAGCAGCTGCGGAGCTGAAGCAGCAGGGACGTGAGAGCCTTACTCCCCAGGCTTCTCGCGCCAGCCCCGCACCCCAGCTCCTCGAAAGGGCAAGGTGCGAAATGCCCTTGAGTGGTATGAGATTCAAGAGAGATGGAAGGAAGCACTTCTTTACAGAGTTCTTAAATACCTGTAAATTATGGAATGTGCTACCGTAAGACTTAGTGATTGACCAACAACATGGCATTCTGCTTTGTTTAGTCAAGTTGTTCTGTGTTTTGAAATTGAAACTGATTAAATAAAGTAGAAGTCACCAATGTACTCACAATAAGTACACTCTATTCGCAGTTCTTAGCCTTTCCTTTACCATGGTCACCCTTTAAGTATCTTTTGTTGCTGCAGACCACCAAGACTTAAGATTTAAAACATGGTAGCAAGAAATGTCACATGCTTTCTCTTAGCCACTCAGCATCATTCACTTGCATGTTCTCACCACATGCAGAAGCAGCAAGGGCTGGTACATTTTTTCATAGTTGCTGTTTCATAACTTTTGAATGGTTTGAGATATTGTAATGAAACTTGGTACAGGTGATATCTATCAATGGCAAAAGACTCCTCCTCTTGGAGATCAATGTATGGCCATCCATCTTCCTTCCTTCTTTCCTTCCTTCCTTCCTTCCTTCCTTCCTTCCTTCCTTCCTTCCTTCCTTCTGTTTTTTCTTGCTGTTTTATGTGTAAATGCTCATAACATTTCTTCAAGCCTTCATGGTACCCCCTGTGAGGAGGTTGCGGACCCCTGGGAGAGTGTGGACTATAGGTTAAGCACCACTGCTCTAGGCACTTTTTAATTGGTTTCTAGAGTTTACATGAAACTCCTTATGCATACAGGATAAGAATGACCAAGTCTCAGATTACTGTATGAAATTTTCAAAAGGTTTGCCATGGAATTAATTAGTAAAATCAAATAAGTGAGTCTAGCAACAAAATTATGGCTCATATCCAGTCCAACTCCTTATTAAGTGTTCTTATTTAGAGATTTAATTAGCATAGAAGAAGAACCTTCTAGTACTGTTCAGTCTAGAGTTAGGTATGGAAGAGAAGGACCTTGAACTTCTTAACAGTCTGCTTTCAATTACTTTCAACCATTGATTAAATTGGTACACTTTTGATTTATATCTCTTTGCACCTCATGGTCCTTATATACCCTTTTTGTAAGTATGGAGGCTCTGGGGTTCTTGTTGGTCCATTCTCATCCTTTGGCTTCACAGATATATGCAGTTCTTTGAGAGTACAGAAAACACTGCCTTATTTTGATCAGTACCCATGTTGTTTCTGAACTGATAGGCATTTAAGCATGGAAGTTTGTTATCAAGGTTGATTAAGAATTGAGTTTGTGTTTATGAAATTATGCAGTGAGGTTGTTTTTTAAAGACATTCCGGCAATCATAAATGGATTTTTTTAAAAAAATTAATATTCAGAAACAAAGACTTTCAGGGAAGGGGATATATTTCAATTTAATGGCTTCAGTTCTTTGTAGGATCACTGACTCTGAGCTCAGAAGTACGTATATTGTCCTGTCAGACTCTCACTTGTGTCGTCAGCAAAGATATCTAAGTTCTGTTCCCTCATGAATCTGTAACAAGCTGGGGTAGATAGAGGGAGGCCATTAGCAGCTTTTGTGTGGACATGGTGGTCCAGTCAAATATTTTTTCATTCTGTGGTATGCTGTAAGATATATCTAATTACTGCCTTTACTGTTTTCATTGAGACATTCTTTTCCAAGGAATATTGACAATCTATTCAAAATGTTTGATTTAAAAAGTTAACCTGCATGTGGCAGTATGGGTAGAATATATTTATTTTCAAAAATGTGGTAAATTCAGCATTGAGGCTATGAAGTATGTATCTAGAGTTACCAGCTATCTTTAAAGATTTGTATTAGTTAAAAGTAGCATTTCAAGTAACCATAGGATTCAAATTCCATGTCAACTTTTATCTTGGGAGATAATAGTTCTTTTTGTCAAGCACTTCTGTTTCTTATAAAGCCTGTGTTAAGCACGGTGTCCAACCAATCCCTGTCTATAAAGTCAGGAATAAAACAAAGAGTAGTTTTTGAGCCAGTGATTGGAAGGAGGATAGGTGAGACTTTACTAGCCACTCAGCAACACTCACTATAACTCAGCAAAAAGCCAAAGGAGGAATGTGCAGGTACAGTAGCCACAGTTCATCCATAAGGATGAGGTTGTACTCCCCTTGAATGATGAGCTTCTTAATCTGGGAGAGCTTCTTGAAAAAATTGTTACTAGAGGCCCAAGTGTCTTCAATGTCTTGGAGCTGTTTTACGGTTGATTCTAGCACTGTGGCCTCCTATGGACAGTGAAAGGCTAGTTCAAGTTGCCTGCGCTCTGAAAACTTCTACGTAAGACTACTATATGTGGGGCTTGAAGACAGTTCAGTAACTGCAGCTTGTACATAATAATGATTACAACAACTCTCATTGCTATTGCCGCCAGTTTATCATGGCATTTCTTACATTCATTCTGTTCAATCTTGCTTCATGAGCTAATAAGCTAATTAACAGTTTCATCTTTTTCTGGCGTAGATGACATTTACAGTCCCTGATTTATTTTTCCCAGTATTTGCCTTGATGCTATTTGTTTGTCATTCTAGATAGACAAATATCAATCCTTCTGTTTCTTTTTTTCAGTATTATGTTCTGTAACCATTTCCAGATGTGTCCCTTCTGAATTTTTCCTTCTGTGCTTTTAATGTACTAATCACATAGTGGTTTGTTCTGTGAAGCTTCAAGATGATTTTTCACAAATTTCTTTCTATATACATCTTTTATTTCTTTAGTGTTCAACACATTCTTATTATATGCATCCATCAACATTTTTTTCTTCTATATATTCACTCAAGTCTATATGCTTTTCTTCAGCAGTTTGTTTCACTTCTAGAAATCTCAGGCCATCTGTTTTACATGGTAGATACAGGGTGTCTCCAGATGGAGAAAAAAGCCTCCTGAAGTCGCAGCTTTTTTTCTTGCACAAGCCAATTTTTTTAAAAAAAATATATCATGTTCTCCTCATTCTGAAGTATTCTCTGGGAGCTCCAAGCATTACAAAAGATTTTTCATTTCGAGTCCTCACGTCAGTTTAAATTAACCGAGTCTTTTCCAAAATGAAATGCATCTGCACTTGCCTATTTGTACTATCTTGGAAGCTGTAAAGATGGCCGCCACCAAAGGCTTTATCACACGAGGAAGGTAAATCACACTTAGAGCAGGGTAATAGCCTTTTTGGCTGTGACTTATCACATTACTTCATTCAGGTAGGAGACCATATGGAAAGCATTACTTTTAGAAAGGAAGTCACTAATGGATTAATCCAAAGATGCTGTTATCTTGCTGTAAGGCAATTTACCAGCCTTGTGTGATAAAACCCCAAGTAAACACAGCTGTTGTCTTCAGGACACAGATTCAGTAGAGATCCAGCAAGGGAAAGAGAAATGTTAGCACTAAAACAAAATGATCCTAATGCTTAATTTGAATTATTGCCAAAACATTTTAGCACTTTGACAGTAATTCCTGAACGATAATAAAAAGGTTCAATGGAAGTTGGTGAAAATCAGTTTCTGAAGTGTTGCATGAGACTGGATGTGACAGGTGATCAACGAGAAGGGGAAAGAGAAGGGGAAGGAGGGGAGGGAGGGAAGGAAACTCACAATGTTTCAGAGGGACTGACTGGAAACATATGAATATGCAGGTACAAAAAAAAATCATTAAAGGGTAAAATTCAGATCAGATGCATCCAAGAATAAGTTCTGTCAACTCACTAGTTTTAAGTGTAAAAAGCACTTTGGACACTGCAGAAATCTTGGGTCATTTCTGCACTAGACCTTCCCCTCCCTAAACTGCAAACCTCAGGATTCCATAGGATGTTGAAGGTGGAATAATAGCACTACAACAGTCTAATGCAGAAATGCCAGCTGGCCCGTCTCTAAACTGCAAACCCCAGGATTCCATAGCATGTTGAAAGTGGAATAATAGCACTATAACAGTCTAATGCGGAAATGGCCTACAACAGTCTAATGCAGAAATGGCCTTGGCCTCTAGGCCTAAAGCTTGAATATAGGAGTATAATGAAACTGTGAACTTGCACTTTCAGGAGGATTATTACTCATTCAGCACAGACTGAATCCCTATTCCCTGATTTGCCTTGCAACTGATGAAGAGCACCTCTGTAGAGTCTGAATTAAGAATGAATTTGCAAGAAGTTTTTCTGGAGTAGCAGGGTGCTGAGAATGTTCTCTGCTAGTATTAAGAAAGCTTCACTAGCTTTCATTTTATTTCCAAGCCCAGTTCAGCAGCCTTTAATGCTGTATTTAATGATCCCAGATAGTTTGGGTCCCAGTTCTCCATAAGGACAGTGGTCTTCATATGAAAGGTCATTGGCCAATGCTCTTCTCAAATTGCCCTGTTACTGAAGGTGAGGGAAATAGTGATTTGGAGACTGTTTTTGCAGTGGTGCTCCATTTGTGGAACGCCTACTGAAAGAGGCCCACCCAGCACAAACACTGTTATCCTATAAGATTTGAACAAACTCCATTTTATTCTTTCAAGCCTGCTGGGTACCTCAGATCTGCTTTTGTCCTATTCTGTGTTTTGGTCTGTGTTGATTTTTTAATGTGAGTCCCATGGGGTTCTTTTGTGATGACTGGGGATGCACAGTTTTTCTGGATAAATTCAAGCATTGATTACTAGCTAGTCCCTGATCTTCATAAAGGCTTCCAGATGCTCTACCCTGAACCACACAGGAAACTGTGTTTGACAGATACTAAGAAAACATTGTAGGTTTTTTAATATTACAGTCTCTATTAAAATGTGGTCAAAAATGCTTAACTGCTTTTAAATACAGCATATTGCAATGGAAAGCTGTTCAAATGAGTGTGTATTATGGATTGAGTTACATTCAACTTTGTACAAGTTCCTTGTGAGCTCACCTCACTTTCTTTCCAAACTTCATCAAAGCTAGACTGTCTAAAATCTTGCTCACTATGTATCTGTAGAATGCCTGATAGCTATCCTACAAAATGAAAAAGGGTCTTAACACTTTCTGAGCTTGCTTTTAAGATTTTCTATTTCTTTATGTTGGAAAGGTCAATAATGAAAGAGGCTAACAATAGAAAGGAAGGTAACACTGCAAAGTAGTGTACTGGGAAGAATTTGAAAAGGTGTGAGCACTGTGAGTTGAATATGTTCTGTCAAGATCAGTCTAAGAAGTTAGCTATAAAATCAGCCATTCAATAATTACAAAAATAATGGCCCATGCTTTTTAATTAGCCTGCCTTCTCATGCAGTTTTATCACTGTTTACTATTTTATAATTGATTGTAATTTACCAGTATGCCACCCAGAGAACTCTTGATTATTAGGTTTCTAGAAGTATATAAATATGTACACATATGGCTCCAAACTGACAAAAGAATCAGCTTCTACAAAGTTTTCTGGACTAACTGCATGGAACTGCCTTTGATCCCAGTTGGGAGAAAGGCAGGATATAAATTCAACAAACAAACAAACTGAGGGACCTACGAAGAAATTTATTGTGCCTGTTATTGATGAATTAGCTAAAGACATTTGTTTGCAAGT
The DNA here is from genome assembly GCA_948472985.1 of Iguana delicatissima. NCBI lineage: Eukaryota > Metazoa > Chordata > Lepidosauria > Squamata > Iguanidae > Iguana > Iguana delicatissima. The sequence continues at coordinate 377,644 of CAOKZL010000666.1, forward strand.
TAAACATATTACCTTGTAAAGTTGGGTTTTGAATTGGCTATAAAAAGTGGCTTCACAAAACTAAGCAGAAACATAATGTAAACACGTTTTAAATGAATAAAGTTTGGTCCTTTTTGAGCTGGCTTCTTAATAAAAGCAACATATAGTTTCTTTTAACTTTATATAGCTGCTGGAAGTGGAATTCAGTTTCTGTGTTTGCATTTTGGCTTGATCACTATCATACCAGATGGTCCATATTGTTAACATATTTTTGATCAAGCAAAACATTTCGATTCTGACATGTAAGAGAGAAAGACTGATAGGACACTTGGGATCTTTAGGATAGGTTATGTAGGACTGCTGGAAAAAATGTCAAGGCAATACCAAGAACATGCAGCTCTTGCAGAATGGGAAAAGGCAGCATTTTAAGTCATACTTATGTTTGTGGTACAGGCCTGGCTTAATAAACTGACCTAAATAAAAGAAATGGAGGCCAAAGGAATTCTGAAGAGCATCAGGAGCAATGCTAACAGTCACCATTTTTAGTGCCTCATTGACTGAATCTGTGACTCACATTTAACACCCTCCGTGCCTCTTGAATTGTTCTTAATGAAGGCCCCTTGTTCCCCCAGAGGGCGTGGGGGAAAATTTCCTATATTTTTGATATCTCCTTGTAGCTGTTTTAAACCCAAGGTAGTTTTTTTTTTTTTTGGTCAAAACTAGAATTAGCTTTTTGGTCACCTGTGTGGTTTTTTAAAAAAAGACCTCTTCAAGACCAGAATCACATCAGGCATGCCAAGATAAGGTACCACTGTCCACCCCATGGTTCTAAGATGGTAAAAAGGGCCCATATATATATATATATGCATGTGTGTGTGTACATGTGTGTATGAGATACATACACACATACAATATATAAAATTCAGTGAGTGGATGCGGTACAGGAGTGTATGAGAGCCTCTGGGATCTGATGGGAGTAGTTTGCTAGCCCTATATTTCCATGTATGTCTCATCTGTGATATAACTGGGAATGAAAAGTAATTTCTTCCATATACAATTATGTAGCCTATGGATCTCAGGTGTTTTTGACACAGTAGGCTACTATTTCTGCTGTGCTACAGTGTCTGTATACTATCTCTGTTAGTGAGCTTCGGGGACATGGATAAGTGGTAACTTGGAATATAATTCAAATGCTGCACATGACTTGGCTTTTGGAGTTCTCATATTGTAAGTTTGCATGATTTGTAGCTTGTTTCCTTAAAAATGATTTTGTAAAAGAATCTGTTAATCTAGCCTGAAATATTACCCAGTTCTGGTAACCAGTTGTTATATTTTAGCTTAGCTGTCAAAAAGAAATGTGTATGCTTCACTTCAAAAATCTAGTTTAATCTCTGCTCTAAAAATATGTATATCGTTTTTAGTAACATGGATGACTCTCAACATTTTTTTCCAGGTTGTCCTGGAGAATACACAGCTGAAGTTCCAGTGTTCTTGAGTGATGAGACATCTGTTTATAGAACAGTCAGTTTATCTGGTGCTCTGAGGTCACCCAAGATCAGCTTTGAACCTCAGCTGTTGATATTGACTCCTGTTCCTCTCAGGGTGAAAACTGGAGCAAATGTCGTTATAATTCCCCAAGACTATTTAAGGTAAAACACCACCCTAAACTGCAATATACATTTTAGTAGCTGAAATTCTTCATAGGTGAAATCACTATTTTCTGCTTAGTCTTTTAAAAACTCTAATTTTGTGCTACTGATAAGGGAATAGAGAAACAACTGCAAAAAGTAATAAAGTTGTAGGATAATTGTTATCTAGTTTATCAGTAACGGGAGCTTGTCTGAAAGAGAAATCACTTTTTCCAGTTTTTTGATAATACCTGATTTGATTCTGGAGTTATTTCTTTAAAGTTTAACCCCTAATATATATTGCTAGTATGGTATAAGGTCATGTTTTCAGAGCAGGTACTCATGTATAAAGTAATGCTTTTCAGATCATACATGACACAGATTGGATACTAGGATGTTAACTGCAGTTAAAAACAGACAAAAAGTCCATGATAAAATAGAATAAAACTGGTGTTAATATTTGAGAAGCCTTGGAGAACATGAGAAGTTGCAGCAGACTGGAGAAAAGCAAATGTTGTCCCCATCTTCAAAAAGGGGGAAAAAAAGACCCAAATAATTATCACCCAGTCAGCCTGAAGTCAATACTTAGAAAAATTCTAAAGCAGATCATTATTTTTTTAATTCCAGAACGGAAAGAATTAATAATACACAAAGGTATTAAATAGATGTTAATATATCACAAGTAAGCACACTATAATAGTTAATTTTATCATTATACATTATCCAATTATTCATTAATAAGGATTTTAGAACATATAATAAAGGAGGATAAAAAAGAAGTTAAAACAATCCCATTTAAAACAATGCTGCACCCCCCCTACAAGCCCTTTTCTTAAAAGCCTTCAGGTTTAAAAGCCTGTCTGATTAAAACAAGTCTTTACCTGCTCACAGAAGGACAATAAGTAGGGCCCATTTGAGTCTCGCTAGAATGGGATTTCCAAATTTGAGAGCTTGCCACCGAGAAAGCCCTATTTCATGTTCTCACCAATTGTATCTGTCAATGTTGGGAGACCTCTACTATGGATCTCATGGTCCAGGCAAGCTCATTGGTGAGGCACAATCTCTTAGATAGCCTGGAGTAAAGCTGTGTAAGCTTCATAAGTCGTAACTAGCACTTTGAATTGTTCTGAGGAACAGACCAGCAGCCAGTGAAATTGTTGTTTTATGGCTGCTTTAATCTACTGTGTTTCGCAGTCTGGCTGCAGCTCTTTATATCAGCTGAAGTTTCTTAACATTTTTCAAAGGCTACCACATCGAGAGTGCATTCTAGTAATCCAAATAGGATATATCTAATGTGTGCATCACCATGGCCAGATCTGGCATCTCTAGGAGGAAGTACAGTTGGCCCACTAACTTCAAGTGTGCAAAAGCATTCCTGGCCACAACAAAAATTTGGGTATATACATTTAAAGCTGAGTATAATCAAACTGAGAACTTGCATCTTCAAGAGTGTAACTCAGTTTAACAGACTGTATCCCTTTTCTGCAGCCTACCTTTCAAATGATCAGGAACACCTCTGTCTTGTCTGGACTGAACTTCAGTTTGTTTGCCCTCCTCTAGTCCACTACTGATATCAAGCACTGGGTAGACCCAAAGCAGCTTCCTTGGAGCTGGATGAAAAGAAGAAATAGCTGAGCCTACACCTTTGCCATGCTATTTTGTTTTCTATTCTAAAAAGTGACCTGTCCAAACTCTATGTTAGCATGCAACATATCATTGTGTGCTACAGCTTTGAAACACCAAGAGTTTTTGTGGAAATCATAAGGATGGGCACAAAAAGTTTTTGGTCTGTTAGAGGATGTTTCTGTGCCAAATGCAGGGTTGCCAGAACAATTTTTTATCTTTTGTGTGGACACAGAATTCACTTACAGAAGGAGCATTTTAGATTTGTTAAGTAGCAAACTCAACGGTAGCAAGTCATTTGGCTTGCCTGATTCTGCTTTGACTTCAGGAACCTAGATACATGTTCTTGCTGTAGAGGTTCAAGTCTTATGGAATTGAGCATACATATATAATATCTACCAGTGATTCTGTGAATTTCTGACAGTTGTTTATTCCTTAATTATTTTTGTTGGATTTAATCCAAGGAATCATTCATCTAGTTCTTCATATTTTTGGAGAGTTGTAGTTTTTGTGTTTTTATATCCATGCCACATGCTGCACGACAAACCTCTTTTGAGGGGTCATTCTGTGGTGTGATATGGGATTATGCCATTTAGAGGGCAGAAGAAAATTCCTTTGGTCATGCTTGAGCCTTTGCAAAAGATGGTTGTTTGGATGAGACATCAAGGTTTTCTTAGGTGGCCTTGAAAATAGACCCAAGAAAGGCCCAACCATGATCAACATGGCGTTACCGTGATAGCGTTTATTTTCACTCTCTTGAAAAGTGAGTAGTACAACAGTTTGAAAATTATGTATAAGTTAAGTATAATGTGAAATCCTCTTCATTGTTTATTAATTTGAGGTACAAAGTGTTAACTAGCTAGATAGTTGTGTTAGTACATTTTTGGAGGGCAAATACTTCAAAAATATTTTTCTCAAAGCAGTTCTCTGGAAATGTATATTTCTTGGTATTGTTACTTTGGTCCATTGGAAATATGTACTTTATTTGGTTTTATAGGCCATCAGTTTTACAAGTTGAAATTCCAGGGATGGATTTTGGAGGAGATTATGATGGTGATGGTGTTATTGATGAGGATGATGAAAAAGAAAAAGAAGAGATTAATTTCCTAACAGTGGACTTTCCAAATGGCAATGTGATTAAAATAACAGAAGAAGGAGAGAATATTGGATTCAGTTGCAGAGTCAATTTCAGTTCTTCAAAACCATTGTCTTTTTTGAAGAACTTGTTCTTTGTTGATGAAGAAAGAAACAGGTATGTCTATTAAAGCTTTTCTTGGTGTTGAAGTAATGGTTTAAAAGCTATAAACTGAGAAGAACTGCCAATAAAATGCTCCCTTTGAATACATTTCAGTCATGACTTTCTGGCAAATATCATATGAAACTTTGATATTTAAAATAGTGCTGATATTCTGGGGAAATTTCACAGAATGTGTGGTACAGTGCTGACTGTAGAAATTTGGTAACTCCCAGGCAAAGTTACTCTTATCCATACAATTGAATGAATGGGGAATCAGTTCTTCTTTTCCTTCCATAGTTTTCTGCCCTCTCTGTCACCTGGAGGAAGCAGTTGTGAAGAAAAGCAGAAGAGAGAAGTTGTGCTTCCTTAAGTATGTGGGCAGCTTGGATCAAGATCATTCCAGCATGATTAGAAGGACATGAGGGAGGGAAAGTGGCAGGATAGTAGGCATGAGATAGATAGGCAAGGAGGCTTCACAGACTGAGTGCAGCCTATGGCAGGGATGTTGACTGCTGTTCCTCCTCACTCAGTTTGTACTGTTTGATCTGGTGGACCCATCAGAACTGCAGGTGTTCTTTCCTCCACCTGGAGAATAGAGGAAGAACATAGGTATGTAGATAAATGGTGGTGAACACTAAAAATGAGATAATGGGCAAACAATAGCTAGCTGCTTTTTTTCTCCATTGCAATTATGATGTCCCTTTCTGGTTTATGAACCTTGATAGGTTTTTTTTTAAAATTACTGATTTGTGGAGCTCTGTGTGCTTTATAAATATTCTAAGATGAAATCCTTTATTGAACGAAATCTGCAATGTTGAAATATGTAACTGAGTTGTCAAGATGTGACCTACTATTAATAAAATAATAAAAAATAATCTTTTAGTAAGCCAGTAATCATTAACACTGAGGTTGTGGCTTCTTATTTGTGCAGGAGGTCAATGCACATAGAGAGAGCTTAATGAGACATTGTCACATCTGTGACAATGACAAGCAGTGGCCTGCGTTTTGACTCTGAAAAATAAAAAGCAGTTGTTACTTAGGAACTTCAGTCAAACTTTGAATTGGACAAGTAATGTGAAAAATGTTTCTACTAATGGATAACTAATGGATAAAAAAATCAAATATGTGACAAGAATCTTAGAAAAAAATTCTCTTTGAAACACTTAGAACCATCAGATTTAAATTAAATTGCTTGCTGTTTTAGATCACAATATTCGTCCAAGGAAAGCACAATAGCTGTGGTGGTATTCTCACATAAAACTTTGTGAGCTAGATTAAGCTGAGTGTTGGTGACGTTCCAAAGGGTAGTCAGTACTCGTCATGTCTGAGTGACAGTTTTAAATCTATGATTTTCAGATCCACGTTTGATGCACTGTTCATCACACCACTTTGGCCCTCACTCTGTCATTCCCATCTGAAGTTCAGCTGCTTTGAGTATTTTAGATTGTGAAGCATTGTGCTGATGATGCAGATGTTACTTTAGTCTACAAGTTTGAAGTTAACAGTTATGTGTGATAAAGTTACCTTGCAATTGATGCTTGGTTGATGTTGTTTCAAAGTAGTCTTTACATGGTCATAATACATAATTACAGTATAAAATGTATTATACCTTTCTCCCCTCATATGGCTTTCAAAATGTATAAAGATTTGAAGAAGACATTAAAAACCCATCCCATCAGATAATGCCAGGCAGCAGAATAATAACACTGCCAGGAGTTATTCTATAAATGCCATGTAGAGATGTTTTCATTTACTCATGACCTTAAATCAAAGATGGGAATCATGTAACTAAATGTTGTTGGGCTGGAAGTATTGCATCCATAGATACCATAGCTAGTGATGAGAGATACTGGATCTTATAGTCAGGCAGACTGCCTGATTTGAATCCCTGCCTTAAAAGTTAAAACACCACGAAGGCACAGAATCCTGAAAAGTACAGAAAACTTGTAGTACTATTTTTTGGGATATATCTGTTCCAAGCCAGAAGTATAGTGAATTGAGATAATACCTTGTAGACTCAGCTCTCATAGAAATAGCCATTTTAATCTGCTTTGGTATAAAAAAAGAAGCAAAAAGGAGTCTTGTGCTACCTTTATGACCAACTGATTTATTTCTTGTATGCTTTTGTGGTCTACCTTCCATTTTTTCAAAATGCATTACCCTCTTGTAGATATAGAAGCTCTCTAGACCTGCAGCACTTTCTTCTTTTAACATTTCATCTTTTGTCTTGTTTTTTTATGCTGAACATGTATAACTATATCCTTTCGTTTGATTATTGCTGCCCCTTCTGCTAAAATGAATGAAAGTATTTACGTGCAGATACTTGGATATATGAGAGCTAGTATGGTGTAGTAGCTTTGAGTGTTGGACCATGACTCTGGATACCAGAGTTAGAATCTTTGCTAGGCCATGGAAGCCCACTGGGTGACTGTGTGCAAGTCACCATCTCTTAGCCTCAAAGGAAGACAAAGGCAAATCCTCTTGGAACAAACTTTGCCAAATAAACCCCATGATAGATTCACCTTAGGATTACCATAAATCGGAAACGAAGGCATACAACAACGACCACAAATTTGGATGTATGCAGTACAACATGCTGTTTACAAGTCTGTTTCCAGGCAGAGAGGGTCTTCTCTGTAGCTACTCAGACTAAAGAATTCTCTCTTGTGGGAGGTGAGGTTGGCCCTATCTCTGCTCTACATTTGTTTTATTTCTATTTTGTTTTAACTTAGTGGTGTCCAACCTTTGGTCCTCCAGATGTTTGGGACTTCAACTCCCAGAAACCCTAGCTACTTGGTTAATAGTCAGGAATTCTGGGAAGTCCAAAACACCTGGAGGGCCAAAGGTTGAACACCATTGTTTTAACTCATACTTTAAACTTCCTTAGTTCTCACATTGGGAGAAAAGTAGGATATTAAATAATACATACATATATACATGTGTGCAGTGTTAGATTTTGGTGTTGATTGCAAAATAGGAAAATGTCGCTATTGGTTAGCAAATGCTGAATTGTAATTTCAGTGAAAGTTCCTATATTTTTAGATACTCACTTCAGGTGTCTGCTACAGCAGAAAACTGCCTCCTTACTGTGTATCCATACCTGGCATACCATCTTACTGACCAACAAATTATCCTAAAAAATGGTAAGTACAGAATATTTCTTCTGTTCACAAGCTCCTGTGATAGTTTATCTGTACCTGGTAGCCCATGGCTAATATCTTAAGATATTTGTCATACGTAACATATACTGAGATTTTGTTCAGGAGTCCTTTAAATTTTCTTGGGCCACCAAACTGTTGTTGGATTGTGCAACCATTGTTGGCTAATGCTTTGGGTGGTGAAGTGAAAAGAAGTAAAAGTACACACTTCGAATATCTATGCTTGATGAACAGCAGTTAATGAGCAAAAACAATGATATAGAGGTGGAGTGGGTCCGTATATATTTTAGTAAGGGTGGACAGTTATTTCTCTCCCCCGCCTGCCCAGTGGACTGCGCTGGTGAGTTTTGACACATCTGAAGTGACGCAACATCACTTCTGGCTGCCATTTTGGCCAATTTTCAATCAGTTTTTTTTGGATTTTTTTTTTTTTTTTTTTAGGGGGGAGGTTTGGTTGCTTCTAGGGAGGTAAGAGGAAGCAAACCGCCATAGTTCCAGGCAGTTTGGGCAGCATTTTGAGAAGCTTTCAGATGAAAAAATACCTGAAAATTGTCCCTAATTCAAAGTTTTTGATGGGGCCTAGAGGCTTCTGGGAGGCTTCAGGGACCACATTTAGGAGTCCTGTGGGCTGTATGCCACTCACAGCTACATTTCCCGACCCCTGATACAGAGGTAGATAGGTAATGAGAAGTGAGTAGTGATTAAATGACAAAACTAGATAAATTGTGAATAAGTTTGCTGTGGACTAGGTTTAGAGTAGATATAGAGTAACTTTGTAAGTGTAAGAGTAATTTAACTTATCAAAGAAATTATCCCAGAATGCGGAAATCTGTTTCAAATTCTCTAAAACAAAAGGTTCAGTCATTTGTATGCTGTATTGGACTACTCTTTTTACAATTTAACACTTCAGAATTGGTATTTAATCACCTCTGCTAATTATGTCATTGTACTGTTTAAAGCCCTTTGCATTGAGGTTGTTCATTTTCAGGGTCAGTGCATGGTAGTAACCAGTATAATTTTGGTTGTAGAACCAGTTCCACACAGGTGTGTAATTGGTGTAACTGTACCAGAGAGATATTTCCTCCACTATAAGCCATGTATATTTTTCTCAGTGGCACCGGCTATGTAGATTATGTTATTATGAATGATTTATTTATTTGTGTATAGTTATTCATTTAGTAGGGAGCATGCAATTAGCAGGAAAAATATTTTTTTTGTTTCTGCTGTAGATAGTAAGGTGAGATCTGTATGATGTTTTGCATTTGTGTTTTTATTAAATATATAGATTCTACTGAGATAATTTATAGCACTGGAGAAGCAGTGCAACATCCATCCTATATACCAGGAACCTGTTCGCAAACTTCTTCCAGTACTTTTGATGGCATTACAAACTCTGCCTATGAAAATTCTGTTGCAGGTATGAGGACTGTTAATATATGTTAAAGGCAGTTGAAATTTTCAGGAGTTCTCTGAAGGTGCTAGATTCTGTGTTGTGTTAATCTGTCTGTATTTCTAGATGTTTCTTGTAATACAGGTACACCTTTTTAGGAGATGTTACACAGTAATCCTGTTCATACAGGAAGTAAAATTAAACTAGCTGAGCTGATCACTTCTTGTTCTGTGTTCAAAATAAATAATACATATTACTTCTTTATGGAACCATGTCACAGAGTTTCATCTGATGTTGCCGAATAAGAGAATAATAGCTAGATCTTTATGTCTGGTCTAGATTTTGCTATGCTAGTAACATGTTTTAAACAAGGATTGTTTCCTCTTACTCTTTGATACAAGACAGGAATGTTTCTTGAAAAGGATAAGAGAAAAAGAAGTGGCCATTCTCCTACACAGTACTAGTTTCTGTTTTTCAAGAGCTGCACTTCAATCCCAATGTGTAATACTTGTCTGGTACATACTATATACACGGTAGTTTTAAGTAGGTAGGATGCTTGATATATGACTGCTAGACCTAACATAAAAGTGAGAAGGGATCATTTCTGAGGTTAATTTACTAATTAAAAGTTAGTAAATCACTTGCTTCTGATGGAATTTACTTGAGAGTTTTTAAAGAATTCCCATGAGTAATTGTTGTCTGGTAAGAAAAAGCAAAACTGACTTAGCAAATTGGAAAACTGGAAAGAGATCAATACAATCCCAAATGTTTAAAAAGGATCCAGAGAGGATCCAGAAAACTTCAGGTATGTCAGTCTAATGTAGGGGTGGGCAAGTGAGCTCCATCCAAGATCAGTGGTTATCTTTCTAGATCTTTGGAAATTGCCCACCTTTTGTCTTACATTTGTACTAGATAAATTGGTAAAAAACAGCAAAACTAGAATTATGAAATGCATAAAAGAACATGCCTAGTTTTTGTGATGGAGGTTCTATGTCACCTGTTGTACTGGTGGAGTTCTGTAAGACTATTCACAAGCATTTAGAAAAGATTACTGTTGTATTTAAATGGTTATTTTGCCTCCCAAGCTTAATTTCCAAGGTAATGTCAAGAAAATCAGTACAATAAATTTTATATGTGGAAAAGCAACAGAAACAAAGTGACCATACAAACTTAGAACTATGATGAACTGTACGTAGAACTAGTACAGATATGGCACCAAGCCATTTAGGGCTTGAGACAGCCAGCGCATTGAACTGTAGAAATAATTTGTCCTAAGAAATCTGGCAGTAGCATTTTGAACTAATTGAACTAATTGATGATTCTGAATATTCTTTGAGGGATGCACATTAGGACACATTGCACACTCAAAATAAGAGATGACTTAAGACATGGATCACTGCGATCAGATTGGAAAATTCCAGAGAGGGTTACAGTTGACACACCAATCTAAATTGTTCAAATATGCTTCTTCTTTGTGGTTTCTGTGACGAACACAAATGAGGTTTACTGCATTTGCACAGTGCACTGTTTGGGACCTTCTAGAGATGTTATGCAGGTGTTTTGGTGGTAGCTCCTCTTCCACTGGTGCATATAATGAGGTATGTTCCTGCTCAAACCCTTGGCAGCACTGAAAGGAACAGTTAAGTGTACATTTTTGTTTTCAATCATCAGGTTTTTGGCTTGGACTGCTTACTCTTCTCTTTGCTTTCTCCTGTGATTTGGCTTGGTAACTTTGTTCACTCAGTTTGAGTTAGACTGTTTCTCAGCTTCTCTCTCAGTTTAACCTCTTGTGGCTACCCTGTTTACCTCTGATTCTTCAGTAGCTATGCCATCCAGATCTTTTAAGAAGTGTTCCACTTGTGAAGAAAAGATCCCAAATACTGATGGCCACTCCCATTGCCTTTTGTGCCTGGGAGGAAATCACATATCTTCTTCATGCACCTGTCCTGCTCAGAAGGTGGTGTTGTTTCTGTTACCTACAGAAACACAGGCACATCCTGCAGCTGTTTCTTCCATCAGCAAGCCTTAGGCATCCACTTCAGCCATTTGCATATCTGTTCTCTCCATTGCTTCCACCGATGTTCCTTGAACCACTGTCACCACCAGAGCTATGACGATCATTTCGGTTGTGCCTTTCTTCTCTACACTGTCACTCTCCTGCATCTGCTGTTCCCCCTGCTGTGACTTGGTCACCATCTGCACACAGATCATGCTGCCATCATTGCATAACAGCTCTAGAAGGTGCTGAACAGTGCACTGAGCAGGTGATTTTGCGAGTTCACAGGTGACCACTTGAAGAACCACAATTACAGGTGAACAACCTGTTGTCTTGCCATGATCAGGTCCAAGAGAACCCCGAACTGCAGACCAAAGTTTTTAGAGGGAGTGCATCCCCTTTCAACTTTGGGTGAACATCTAAACTGAAATGCTTCCTGTGGATTAGCAGAACTTCTGTCTTGCCATCTAGCCTATTACTAATATCAGGCACTGGTCTAGGACATCTGTGTTTCCTTTGAAAGAAGAAGAAGAATAGAAAAATCCATGGAAGATAGGCTTTCTGCTGGCTACTAGTCATGATAAATAACTAGAATCTTTAGATTCAGAGGTAGTGTGCTAATGATGGTCAGTTTTGAGGTATAACAATAGATGATAGCTTGTAACCCACATCTCTGCTAAAGGTGTGTCTGGATGCATTTGACTGGCCACAGTTGGAAAAAGAATACTGCAGTGGGTGGACACTTAGTCTGACCCAACAATTTTTCTTACATTAGTGAGATAGTGTGTACTTAATGTGTACAAATATTCATGTATATGCTATTGTGATCCTTCTATCAAAAGAAAAACAGTTGTGAAAAGGTAATATTTAATACCAAGTGCTGAGATAAAGATATTTCATTATTTGTTTTGTAGCATTATAAATTTTGTTTTCCAGACATGTGCAGTAAAGAGATTGCATAGAATCAATTTTGTGATGAGGCTTTAATACATCAGTGATTACAAGGTTGCACTGTAGAAATGATAAAACAGTCAATGTCATCTAGCCTAATGTATGAAGTTCCAGTATAAAGCTATTAATTTTGTTTGGTTTTATATCATAGCTAATGATTTCTCCATGGTAGAGGTGTGAGAAACTTTAGTCGTATGATCTGGGCATGCTAGAAGTCCTTAGTTTTCCTTCCTCAGAAAAGAAAAGAATCTCTCTCTCCTTGTTTGTTCAAAGTAACGGCAACTAAATCCAACTATTTTTGTGCAGAATTGGAAAAGATGCTTCAAAATGAAACAATAAAGAAGAGAGATACTGTTGGCCAAAACAGAAGGATTGGAAGCACACTTGAACAATCGCTTTTTCCTGAAGAAGGCACAGAGGAGTATGCTTTTTTCCAGAAAGTGATTACAGCAGTCCAGAACTGGTTTATTCTCTTTGGTTGGTCTAAAGGACCAAACCCCATTTCCATTCCTCATTCTCTACGACGGTACTTATTATTTTCTCATGTTATTTTTTAAAAAGTGTTTTGTTTACTTAATTAAATGTTTACTTCAGTATTTTCAATGGTTTTTAATGTGATCCTGGTGTGACAGTTGGCAGGGAAAGAACAAATCACAGGATGATTTTGAAGCTTTAAGCAAAATGAAGAAGAGCTGATTGAAAAAGCATGATGAACAGCTGAATGGGGGCAGTCTTATGCATGCCTTGCTTTGATCAAGGACAGAGGGCCTAGTTGTCATATGTCTGTAAATTCAGAAGAACTGAGTGTGCAGGGATGTAAGATCTCCAGTGATTATAGTAGTGCTAGAGGAGTGAATCAGTCCTGTATTTGTGTTATCATCACTTGTGTGCTTCCCTGGAGTCAATGAAACTTAGAATTGTAGAAATTGGATAGTTGCTTTTTCTCTTTTTCTGTGATCGGAGTGTCCATAACACCCAACATTGGACTCTTGGTACAAGCTTTTCAGAGTGTAATGTTGAAGGTTTGGGACATTTTTGTGCAAGCTGCACCCTCTCTGGTAAAATCTGAGATGGAACTCTCATGTAGGAAGACTTTACTGTCAGTGCTTCTGTTGAGGAAGGTTCCTTATCTAAGGCTAAATCTACACAAGGAAAATAATGCTGTGTTACCTCAGTCTCAATCCTGATGTCACATGATATTCCTCCAATCTATACCTGAAGGTTTTGAGCCACTTTTTTTTTAAACCCTCAATTATAGGCTGTGATTTTGGGGAGGTACAGGTATATATTTTCTTTTTTACTGTGTATCTTGAAGCCAAGCTTAGGCTCAGAGTGAAAATGGTGGGGGCCAAAGAGGTAGGTGGAAAGGTGCATCAGGAGACTGGCTGCATGTACAGCAGCTAAGAAGGGCCAGCACCATGTTTTTCTTTGCATACTGGACATATGCAAAGCTTTGGATCTCTAAATCTTCTCCTTGACATGGCTTTCAGTAACTTTTTGGCATCTGAGTTTGCGGGAATTGCAGATGCCCTTTTGAATGGGGTTGTATGGAGGTGTTATCTCATGGAGTAAGCACTGTAAGCCACTTACCTGGGTGAAAGCTTTATTGGATTCAGTGGAACTTCGTTCCAAATCGACCTGTATAAGATTCTACCATGAGTTTTAACTCCTGTACCCACTTTTGTGGGAGTTAGCCCCACTGAACTTATGATTAGACATGTATAGGATTGGTCTGTTAATGCTGCAGATCTATGCATATGGGCAAGGGGGCTATGCCAACAATGCGAGAGGGGAAGGCCAGGTGCACTACTGAGGGCAGGGCAGTGGTGCCAAGGAGGAGAGTGCAGCCGAACGTCTGTCTGTATGTTCATGCACTGTGGGAAAACAAAGGCTGAAAGGTGACCCATGTGATTTTTTTTTAATAGGCCCTATGAATATATGAATGTATGCATATATGGTGGGGAACAAAAACCAAACCAAACCAAAAACCTCACAACAGTAGCTGCAAGTTCTATTGCCATGTGGGTTAAAATACTTTGAAACAGCCAACAGATGACCAAAGTCATATGTCCACTTAAGCCAACTTGGGTTCATGATGGGAGACTTGTGTGGCTTATCTTACTGATTCCACACTGGATGAAAAGGGTCATATATGGTTCAAGAGAACACAAAGTGCAACAGTAACAATTCATGTTGGAGCTGAAAATAATGAAGGGCAGTAGCTTACATTCTTGCATTTGTCCTGTTAGCTATAAACATGGAAAGACTTGAAATCTGTATGTTTGTGTTAAACTTCATGACTGGAAGGTTTACTACAGTCAGCTGTCCACATTTGTGGGTTTCGTTTTTGCAAATTTGATTATTCGCCAATTATTTTCTGTCACCTCTGCTGCCTCCCTATGCCATTTTTAATAGGGACTGCAAGCCTTGTGAGACTGAGAAACTGCAAATGAGCCTTATAAGTCTCTGTTAAAAATGGTGTGGGGCAGAAGTGGAGGTGGCAGTAAGCCCCACCAGCCCCCCACTTCTGCCTTGTGAAGGAACTCTGACTCCTCAAAGGAATCCATGGTGGGTTGAATATGGTGGTCATACTTTTTTTGTGTGTTAAATATGGTTTGGGATGGCCTAGAGTTATTTACGGTTTTTCCACTTTCACGGGGGTCCTGTGCCCCTCACCCTAGCAAATGAGGAGGGATGATTGTATTTGCAAGTTTCTCTGACCCCTACCCCCCATCTCAGGTGCTTCTGTTCCAGGGATATCTTCCCTCTCATTGGCTCCAATCAGGCTACACAGCCCTTTAAAAACCCACCCCAATCCTCTTCCTTCTTCACCAGGCACTGTCTGGCCAGCTAAGAATGGCTTGCCCCCGCCTCCTCCACATCCAAGGAATGAGTTGGGCAAGACAGAGGAAGTATAAGGCCACCATGCTGAACCACCCTCCTTGCCTCTCCTTTCCCTGACCTGGTTTGGACCCTAGGAGCCTATTCTTCCTGCCATTCCTTTGTTACTGCAGTTTAGACCTAGCTAGTGATAGCACTAGATATCACTTTGATATCATAATTCAGCCTTACCATACCACCCCTCTTCACGTGTTTGTGAGGGCCCCGGACAAGCACAGAAGTAGGCTGGGCCATCAAACGCTGCAATATCCCAAGACAATACAGGCAGGCCAGAAATAGCCAGATCACCACTTTAGGAGACCTCTCTGCAAACACCCTCATTATGTATGCACGGTGTTTACAAAGGACTCCCTGCCCCGAGCAGGTAACTTGGCAAGCTAGAAGCTTAAAGGCCAAGCACTGAGCATTTGCATACAGTCTACCTCTTTGTCAATTCGGACTTAACTTAATCATGCTAAATTGTGACCTTTCGGAGACATTGTCTCACACCCAAAACTCATTGTTGTCCCCGAGTAAGGCATTTCCTGCAGTCGCACTTCTCCCTATAAAAATCCCTGATTCCGAGACCTTCCTCGGATTGCTCCGGGCTTCCATCTAACCTTGCTACCACTTTGTTTGGCGAGCTGTCCCCTCAGTCCCATGTACTGAGACTCCAGACCAACGAACTCAAGCTTCAGGACAGGTGTCGTATCACCCAATTCAACAGTCCCTCTCCAAATCCCTCTATACCACTCCAACCTTTATTTTCCTTTATTTTATTTATACTGTGTGAGTATGTTGCATACACTGTTTGTCTGTATTTAATAAAATCTCAATTATTCTTAACTTGGTATGCTCCTTGGCATGGCCTGACCCTGTAAACATAGGGTTACAAGATCCTGCTAAGTTGCCCTGCCTCTCGTAATGCTAAAGCAGTGCTCTGAGCTAATTTTCCCCACCTATAGTAGAGCACATTTTGGAGTCCCTCCCGGGACCTCCAGTAAACAGGGTAACACCTTGGCCCACTTCCCCCCCGCACGTACACACACATTTTGATATTTGCAATTTTTCCACTTTTGCGGGGGTCCTGTACCCCTGACCCTAGAGCATGTGGAGTGCTGACTGTATAGTCCAGCCTTTCTCCAACATGGCACCCTCCCAATATTTTGCAGTATAACTCATATCATCCCTAACCACTGTTTATGCTGACTGGCTCAGTCAATGGAAGTTGTAGTACAAAACATGCTGTAGTCTAACAAGTTGTGACAAACTGAGGTGTTTGCCTTCTAACCTTGCAATAGTAAAGGCAAACTGCAAGAATCCAGAGCTTGTTAATAACGGTTATATCCTGAATATAGGAAAATGAAAACTTCTGCACTTGTGAAAAAGGATGGATTACTTTTAACAGTTTCTTTGCCATCCTTAACAACTAGAGTAGCATATTTTTGCCAGCAGTATAGCTCATTGGTAAAAGTAAATGAAGGCATCAGAGTGAAAACAGGAGCCCCTCCCTAAACTGCAAACCTCAGGATCCCATAGAATGTTGAAAGTGGAATAATAGTGCTATAACTATCTAGTGTGGAAATGGCCGGAATCTTAGCAGGTGTTACTTTTACCTCCTTGCGTGACAGACACACCTTCTGACATTCTCTCTTCTGCGCAACTGTTAAAAGTACAAGAGCTGCCTACAGTTTTTAATCTGGGAACCATAAATAACTCAGGAGAAGCACAAGAACATCTAGATAAATTCCAGTCTACATATTCAGTATATTTATTGAAGAACTAAGCCAGGCAACTTCTGAAAGAATTAGTTGCTTTTAATATAGAACAAGATGAACAAGCAAAGTGTTGATGAAATAAGCAGGACCCTAGGAATTACTTCCTGTCAATTGCACAGTTTTCTTTGGTGGTGGGATTGCAGGCTTTTGTCAGGCAAGAAGCTGTGTGCTGCTTGTAAGTTTTCTCATGTTACACAGACTTTTGCTGAGGAACCAGGTTAAATTTGCCAAACAGCTGCTGGGCAGCAGCAGTAGTGGATGAGTGGGGTGATCATAGAATCATAGAATCATAGAAATATAGTGTTGGAAGAGACCACAGGGGCCATTCAGTCCAACCCCCTGCCATGCAGGAACACCCTCAAAGCACTCCTGACAGATGGCCATCCAGCCTCTGCTTAAAAACCTCCAAAGAAGGAGACTCCACTACACTCCGAGGCAGCATATTCCACTGCCAGACAGCCCTGACTTTCAGGAAGTTCTTCCTGAGGTTCAGGTGGAATCTCCTTTCTTGCAGCTTGAATCCATTGCTCCTTGTCCTGGTCTCTGGAGCAGCAGAAAACAAGCCCACTCCCTCCTCTACATGGCATCCCTTCAAATATTTAAACATTTAAACAAGTATTTAAACATGGCTATCATGTCCCCTCTTAACCTTCTCTTCTGCAGACTAAACATACCCAGCTCTCTAAGTCTATCCTCATAGGGCGTGGCTTCCAGGCCCCTCACCATTTTGGTTGCCCTCCTCTGGACTTGCTCCAACTTGACCATGTCCTTCTTGAATTGGGGTGCCCAGAACTGGACACAGTATTCAAAATGAGGTCTAACCAAAGCAGAGTAGAGTGGTACCAGTACCTCCCTCGATCTAGACACCATACTCCTATTGATGCAACCGAGAATTGCATTGGCTTTCTTGACTGCCGCATCACACTGCTGACTCATGTTCAGCTTGTGGTCTATTAAGACTTCTAGATCTGTCTCACACGTACTGCTATCCAGCCATACTGGTGGAGGATCTCTCAGAATCAATGGTAATGGAACCATAGTTAACACCTGTTGGTACTGTGCAGAAGGAGACTTGGTAACCTCCTTTTGAGTGTCTTTTAGCATGAAAAACCTATGAGGAAACAATCCAAAATGAAATGAGAGATAAAAGGCGAAAGATTTATATGATCTGAAGAGAAACCAGCTGGAGAAAGATAAGACTAAAAAACTGGAGACCAAAATAAAAGATATTGAATCCACAGTAGAAAAGAATGAAATGAAAACAACGTTGATGGAAATTAAATATTGAGAGAAGTGCCTGAAAATTAGGGGTCTGGAGGAGACTCAGGGGGAGGACCTCTATGCCAAGCTCATCCTGGCATTAGCTCAATTTATCAACTGGTCGACAGAACAATTGGATATTGAGGTGGACCGGATGTTCAGGAGCAGCTCTATAATCACCAGAAAACATCGTGGTGTATTTTGTGAGAGAGAGGGTGAAGGAACTGATCATTCAGCAAAGCTACAATAATAGCTTAATTCTGGACGGGGTGGAGCTTAAGATATTTAAAGACATACCCTCACAAATACTCAAGAAGAGGAAGGATTGCGGTTTCTTAACGCAAGTGTTGAAAAGAAGAGGAATCGTCTATAGGTGGGGAAGATTTGAAGGAATAATTCTAACATATAAACAAAGAAGATATACGTTGGATTCGGTTATAAAGCCCTAAGAATTTCTAAGAAGAAATAAAGAGGACTTGGAGAAAATAGAAAGAAAAGAGGTAGAAAAAGAAAATGAAAAAAGTGAAGAAAAGATTAAAGAAGAATAAAAGGGAACAAAAGGACAAGTAACAAATAAAAAAGAGGGAGTGACAAACCTATCAGAAGAATCGATACTATCAGGAGAAGATAATTCAGAACAAGAAGAAGAAGAGATAGACCCAGAACTAGAAGAAGAAATACTTGAACATCCAACCAACACCTGAAGAATAAATTCAAAATTTGAAATACAGAATGCAGATTAAGATAATCTCTTGGAATGTTAGGGGACTAAATTACTTACTCAAACAAAAAAAAATCTTTCACTTACTAGAAAAAAAATGTGGAATTATATGCCTACAAGAAACCCATATTAAAGAAATAGATTCCAAATTATTAGTTAATCCAAAACTAGGGGATATACTTAGGACATCAAATAAAAAGAAAAAAAGAGGGGTTGCAATAGATGTAAACAAAAAATACAAAGCAGAGGAAGTCTTGAATGACTCGAATGGTAGGTACTTGGGAATAGAGCTAACCTTACTAAATAACAAAATATTGGTGTTAGGAATCTATGGGCCATTAGAGAATAAAGAAGAATTTTATAGAAAATTGTTACAAAAAATTTCAAGTTTTGAGTATCATGAGATAATAATGATGGGTGATTTTAATGGGGTGATAAATCCCCAACAGGATAGAACAGGAAAATTGACAAATAATAAAAAGAGAGGCAAGTTGCCTAAATCCTTCTTTCAGGTGATTGATATGTTTTCTCTAACAGATGTGTGGAGAAGGCTAAATAAAAATATCAATGATTATACATACTATTCCCAATATCATAAATCGTGGTCAAGAATCGATATGTTTTTAACATCCAAGACACTAAATTCAAAAATAAGGAAAATGGAAATAATCCCAAGAAGTATCTCAGATCATAACCCTGTAATACTAATATTGGAAGATAAAAGACGAGAATTTGTATGGAGACTAAAGGATAATTTATTGAAGAATGAGAAAATACTACAAAGAGCCAAATTTGAATTAAAAAATTACTTTAAAGATAATCTGGATAAAGGTATATCAACAAAATCAGTTTGGGAGGCGGGGAAAGCATTTATGAGAGGCTTCTTTATCCAACAGGAAACTTGTTGGAAAAAGGAAAAACAGGAAAAATAAAATAAAATTATAAATGAAATTAAAAAACTAGAGGAAGAATTTAAGAAAGATCCGAAAAATGATTATATAGACAAAGAAATTAAAATACTACAGAAACAAATAGATATAAAGGTAACAGAAGAAATAGCAAATAAACTAAAATTTACAAAACAGAACTATTTCTTTAATGCTGACAAATCAAATAAGTGGTTAGCACATAAATTGAGAAAGGAAAGAGGAAAAAAACTATTCAGGAATTAAGAGTAGGAGAAGAAGTACAAATTAATCAAGAGAAAATTAAAAAAGCATTTGTAAATTACTATAAAGAACTTTACTTCAATGAGGATGTGACCCAAGAAAGGTTAGATAAAATGAAACAATATTTAAGAGAAAATGATATATCAGAGTTCACCGAGATGCAAAGAACGGTAATGAATAATCCAGTATCTAAAGAAGAAATCGTAGAAGCTATAAAAAGATTAAAGTCTCAAAAAGCTCCAGGTCTGGATGGATTCACTGCTCTATATTATAAAACATTCACTGAACAACTAGTAGATCCATTATATAAACTAATCCAAAATTTGGAAAAAGAAGATATACTCCAAACATGGAGAGAAGCGAATGTCACCTTGCTACCCAAAGAGGGGAGAGACTATTTGGAGATGAAGAATTATAGACCAATATCTCTTCTAAACATAGACTATAAAATCTTTGTATCGATGCTAGTAGAGAGATTAAAGAAATTTCTTCAGGAGTGGATTCATGATGATCAGAATGGATTCATTCCTAAAAGACAACTTAAAAATAATATTAGAACTATAATAAAGATTTTGGAGCACTTCCATAAACATAATGAAAAGAAATTAGCACTAATTCTGTTAGATGCGGAAAAAGTGTCTGAGAACATTAATTGGACTTATATGAAAGAAATATTGGCTAAGATTAATATAGGTAATAACTTCTTAAATTGGACCAACTTAATATATAAAAATCAAACAGTGCAGATAATAATAAACGGAGAGAGAACGGAAGCCATAGCTATAAGAAAAGGAACTAGACAAGGATGTCCTTTATCCCCTTTATTATTTATTATGGTATTAGAGGTATTAAATAGAAAATTCGAGATAGATAGTATTTGAAATGGAATAGAAAAAATTCAGGTACATATTTTAAACTAGCAAGTTAACAGTAGAAAAAGACAGCATGTTTAACATGGTCCACTTTTGTGTGCACGCATGTTCATGAGTCAAACTCAACCTACTGCCACTGCTTATATTTTGAGTACTTAATGTTATCAGAAGAAATGGTTTTTAAACATAGAATTGACATACTTTATTGGCCGCACAGAAGATACAACTGAAAATATTCAGGTAGTAGTTAACCTGCAAATGAGTTTGATGCTGCAGTCCTCCATATACTTGTATAGGAACACACCTGATTGAATTGTATTACTTAATCAGTAGGCATGTATACGACTGTGTTGTACATAGAATTGTTGCTTGTTCTCTGATTTTACTGCAGTGCTAATCTGTCATTTGAGATTTTATACCTTAGGCTGTTGATTGTTCATAGAAGAGAAAAATGTGTATGTTGATGTAGATGGTTCAGTCAACAGTGTTTGTGTAACTATTATGTCCCTGATCCAGAGCTCCATGAGTACATGGAGCTCTGGATCAGGATAACAGTAACTGCTACCAAGATAATACCAGAATCACTATAATGCTGGAGTGGGAATCATGTTATTGCACTTTAACACTCTCATTCCTCATTATTAGCTGTGCTGGTTAGGGCTGTTGGAAGTTGGAGTCCAATAACGTCTGGAAGGCCACATGATTTCTACTCCTCCTGTAAAAGAGTGCATACATTTTTAAATTGGATCTCCAGTAAGAGAGCAATGACGTTTATGGATGTCACCTTAGCTTTCTTTGAATAGTGAAACAAAATTGTTTTTATTTCCTACCTAGTGATGTCTGTAAAATTCAAATGACTTCATCAGATGAAAAGCTTAAACTAAATCTTGGTAAGGATATCAAGACCATTTATGACATGCTGCTCCATCTCAGTGGGCAGTTACTGCCTGGCATTAGTTCAAATCAATCCTTGCCATTTGACCCTGTTCAGCGAGTGGTACAGCTTCATTGGCAACATACTACGATGATCACTTTTCTCAAGTAAGTGTTTTAAAAATACTGTGTTTTGCCTAAAATTTTCCTGATGTAGTTTAAAAGCTTTTGATAGTATCTTCTTACAGAAATAATTCATTTTACATTCTGCCTGGTTCATATGTTCAAAAAACACCAAATTTGCCATATCCTTACTAGTTGATTAAATGCTTGGTTAAATGTGTGTGTGGTTTGTAAAATCTTGTATTCATTTAAGTATTTCATATGCTATTAAGTATTCCTTATACTGTTAAGCGAGAGCCAGTGTGGTGGTGTAGTTTGAGTGTTGGACAACAATTCTGGAGACCAGGGCCCCATTCAGCCATGGAAATCTACTGGGTGACCTTTGATAAGTCACACTCTCAACCTCAGAGGAACACAAAGGCAAACCCTCTCTCAAGAAATCTTGTCAAGAAAACCCCATGATAAGCTTGTTTTTGGGTTGTCATAAGTTGGAAATGACTTGAAGGCACACAATAACGACATATTATTAAGTAATTGCTGCCTACCATGTTCATATACTTTATCAGTAATAACAACATAGCAGTTAATTACGTGACTTCCTTTTGTTTCTTCCCCTTGTTGGCATTTTGCTAGACTTGTAATGATACTGGATTACACAGGCGTGGGGGTTTCTTATTTAGCATCATTGTGCTTTACTACAGTATCAACTAATTTTTCTTAGGATTTTAATAAGAAAATAGCTAATGGTAATGCTAAATTAGTACGTCTGATTCCAGTGTTTTCTGTTCAGAAAAAATGTGAAAGAATATTACACTTGAATGAAAAGAGGCTGCACAGATTTGGAGGAAAGATCCAAGAGCATAATACTAGTTTCCTGTTAGATTTTTAGCAGTCACCTGGAACTGGCCAGCAGGTTTTCAGTATTTAAAGACACAAAGGCGTAATCTGATGGCTTCCCTAAGTCAATTTTGGGTTGCTCAGAATGGAGGGAGGGGTGCCACAGATATGGGAATGAGTGGCTTTCTCAGATTTGATCAAGGTAGTAGTGTTCTTGCTCAACCTTCTTGTGGTTCCCCTTCTAGTATGTGGTGCAGCACATAGTAATCAGCAACAAATATAGAAATATCTTTGTTTGAGGTCAAATGGTGGCAGGGTCCATGTGGATTTTTTAAAAAATCATGAGTTAATATTTTTCCTTTGTGCATTTTCCTTATATTCCTCTGAAGAGGTGAAAGTTGCACGTGAATGGAATTGGAGGCTGTGCATGATACGATTAACATTGATGTTAAAAGGGAATGAAAAAGTAGTCTTGTGGAATCTTAAACCAAGACTGAGCAACTGTCAAAGGTTAGGAGGCTCTGTTGGTTCCCCAGCAGCCTTTAAGGATTGCCCACTCTCTGCCTTCACTCTAGAAATAAAAATATCTTATAAAAATTTTTGCACCTTAGATGCTCAGGGGAATTTTGCCAAATTTTGGGAGGAGCACTGGGCAGTTTTTGGCCAGGATCTGCCTTTTTCCAGAAAGTGACTGGAAGGCAGTTTTCTTACCTACTTACTGTTAGGAAAAAAGATCCTAAATGTCTGTGTGATCAGACATTTGCAAATAGTAGTTGCGCTGATTTTGGTGTCATGTGTTGTTTGGTTGCCTCCAAAAACATCGTGGTGGCGGGGACTCAGTAAGTCATTTGCTTATTGTTCATGTGAGTTCTTTCATCTAAAAGGTGTTTGTGAGATGGCATGGGAAAAGAGGGGTATCCACTCCCCAACCTACTTTTCAGAATGTGGAGCCCAGCATCTAACTGGAAGCAGGAAATGAACCCAGAAGTGAATCACGTGGGCTTCTTCTTTGTGGTCTCTGTGACTCATACAAATGGGCTTACTGCACTTGTTCAGTGCATCATTTGGAACCTTCTAGGGTTGTTATGCAAGTGTTTTGGTAGTAGCCTCTACTCCCCAGGTTCATGTGACCAGCCTAGTTCCCACTCAAACCCTTAGTTCCTTTTTGTCTGCTATAGCAGCAGTGTTGAAGGAACTGTTGGTGAGCTGTAATGCTTTATCTGCTTTGTTTTTTTCTGGCTTTGCATTTTTGGACTGTATTTTGGCTTTTTCTCACTTTAGATCTCAATTTGGCCAGTGTTGTGGACTCTGTTTCTTGGCTTTACTAGAACATTTTGTGGCTGTGTGTCTGACTTGCAGATCTTTAGTAATGGTTCTCAGTGATCTACGATGCTCTCTGGTTTGTTTAAAAAGGGTTCTTCCTGCAGGGCTAAGATCAGAGCATTTGCACTGTTTATCGTGCCTAGGAGAGGGCCACAATGTTTTGCTGTGTGCTCATTGCAAAATGGTGACCCCTCAAGGACCTAACAGCTCAAGTCACTCTTGTATGAGCAAGTCTCGACAGCTACTGATAAACCTTTGGATTCAGGATGTGATTTGGTCCCACAATCCCCTTCCACTCCAACTGCCTCTGGTTCTTCTGCCCATCTTGCTGTTGAAAGGTGCAAGACTCATTGGTTTCAAAAGGCCTGCAACCAACTCAGCTGTTAGAGCTAAATTGTTGTTGGTACCGTCTCATTCTGTTGAGTTGGAGGTTCAGTCTCATGTCCTTTTGATACTAGGATGCACTATTGACCTGGAGGCTTCCTCTTCCAAACATCAGCTGGGGAAGATATGGCATAAGAGGAAGAAGAAGCTGAAGGATGTTCTGGGGTATAAGTCACTGTCACTTTCACTTCCAAGTATGTCTGCCCATTCTGTTCATCGTCCTCATTCAGAGCTGGTGCAAGAGAGAGAAGTGTTTGTACTGGTGCATCTCACCATACTGAAGGCTCTGCATCAACCCCTGGCATGGTGGCTCAATCCCAAGAACATCCAGGCTGGCATGCCTTTCCGTCCTTGTCAGTCCATAACATCGTTGACTGCAGACACTTCCATGGAAGGATGGGAGGAATCACATGGAGGGCTTGCCAATCAATGGGAGTTAGTCAGAGAAAGATAGTGATCTCTGCATCAACACTCTTGAGATGTTGGTTGTGGAAAAAGATTACCAGGCCTTCAAAGTGTTCCCATGTGACAAGGCTGTTCAGATAGTTTCTGACAATACCATAGTGGTGCACTATCTGAACAACCAGGGAGCAACATGTTCAGGGGCCCTGCTTCATCTCACACTTGGCCTGTGTGACTGGTGCCTCGAAAAAGCATCTCCATCTCTGCTATTCACCTCCTGGGAGTGGAGAATGTTTTAGCCAATGTTCTCAGCATGGCAACAGCCTCTTGCCATGAATGGAGACTTCATCCAAACACATTTCAGACTGTCTTCAGGAAATGGGGCACTCCAGAAGTAAATCTCTTTGCTTCAGTGCAGAACTGACAGTGTCAGACCTACTGCTCAAGGGAACATTGGGAAAAACTCACTTGGCAATGCATTCCTGTTTCTTCGGGGAGGCCCTGTTTTGTATGCTTTTCTTCAATTTCCCCTCGTCACCAGGGTAATGGCCAAAATTTGAGGAGATGAGACAAAGTGAATCCTGATCACTTGATGGTAGCCCAGACGGCCTTGATTTGCCCCACTTCTCCACTTTATTCGGGGCATCTACCTCAGGCTGCTGGAGAGACTGGATCTCCTGACACTACACAACAGACAAATGAGACGTCCAGATCTGGACACTTTCAGGCTAACAGTTTGGAAGTGTTTCTGTTGACTATCTTCCTGCATTGATTCAATCTATTATGGCAGAGTGAGGCATTTAAAACAATAGCCAGAGAAGGAC
Organism: Iguana delicatissima; assembly: GCA_948472985.1. Lineage (NCBI taxonomy): Eukaryota > Metazoa > Chordata > Lepidosauria > Squamata > Iguanidae > Iguana > Iguana delicatissima. The sequence continues at coordinate 403,052 of CAOKZL010000666.1, forward strand.
AGTTCTTGGGATGTCACAGCCCCTTGAGAGCTCTGTCCTCCAGTGGGAACTGGAAGAAAAGAAGAAGTATTCCAAAGAATGGGGAAAAGTTGGCTGTCTCAGGTGGGTGTCAGGTCCCTGTACAGAGAGGAGCGAAAAGGAAGTACCAATAGGGGTGAAGGCTGGTGCAGAGGCCTCATGTAAGTGATTTCTCTCTCCCCGCTCCATCTCTCCCCTCCTTACTAAAGCTGCACAGGAGTCAGAGGCTCCCCTCTCTGCCAGAGGAGGGCCCCTTCCCACCACCGGGGGACATGACTGGGAAAAACATGAATGGGAAACTTTAGAGAAGGAGGTGGAGAAGCAGGGAGGATTTTGTAGGACTGAGATACTTGCCCGTCTTAGCTGCACAGAATGGAAAGAACTTTAACACAGTGGTTCTTAACCTGTGGGTCCCCAGATGTTCATGGACTTCAGCTCCCAGAAGCCCCAGCCACTATGGTCAATGCTCAGGGCTTCTGGGAGCTGAAGTCCATGAACATCTGGGGACCCACAGGTTGAGAACCACTGCTTTAACACAAAGTGTCTTGTTAAAGGAAGGGGAGAATGGAAGAATGGAAGAATACTGTACTAAGATTGGACTGTAAGAAGGGAGTCAGAAAACAAGGATTGTGTGAATAAACCCATGCCGTCAACAAGGCTACAATAAAGCACTGCTGTTGAAACTAACCTCCAGATATGCCCAAACCACAGAGTGGGTGAACAATATGACATGTCACTCAGCAGTAAAATATTACCACATTTCAACATGCTTTCACATAATTTGCTATTTTCTAACAATGGTAGCTGTTCTTAAAAAGACTGGAAAACAGTCAGGCCAGCACTCTTGCCTGAGATATGTAGCATAATAATACTTCAGACATCAGCATCATTGCATTTTTTTGTTGCAAGTAATAGTGATAAATGGAACATTATTTTGGCTTTGAATCCACTGCTTTCTGTGGCTTGGTATGATTTGTGTTGTGTTGTTCCAGTCTTAGAGCAAATATGGAAGAACAGTTTTTGCCATGAAGGCAATATGCTAAGATTTATATAAATTTCTAGCATTAAACATGGACCACTATGGCTTACGTTAAAGTTAGTTTGATATAGAAATTACCCAATATAGTTAATAAAATTGGCTCATTACCTCGAGTTTCACTCAAATATAAATTCCACCAGCCGTGAACTAGATTGCAAAATGACCCTAGCTGGAAGTGCTGATAAGGATGTTTAATTTTGACTGTGACTGCTGGCTGGATAAGACAGAGGAATAGGACATTTAAGCTATTTCTTTTGAAGGAATAACATGTCTACTTTGTTAAACAAAGAAATCGGTGCACAAAATGAGTCACATTTCTCACTATAGACAGCTAGTGAGACATGTTAAATGCTGTTGCAATTTCTTAAATTTGTCATGAGTTTAGTTTAATGAATAGTAGCATTTGAGTTCATGGGACAGATGGCAAGGAAATAACTAATTTTAAAAACAGATTTTGACCCATTTTCTGCCATAAAATCTATTAATCCCTACACCAGTTTGTGAACATCAAAAAACAAAGTAGCCAAAAACCCCCTGTCCTAGGCAATGAAAGTCTAACTAGAGCTGTGGTTGAGGTGTATTATTTTCATTTTGTCATTAGGAATGTTCATATTTTGGGATTTTTAAAAATGTAATCTAGTACTGGTTGGGATTTTTGCATGACATCATCCTGGACTTGTTTTGATATTCCTTAGTTTTTATGATGCTGTTTGTTTTGATATACTATCCAGCAAACTCTGGGACCTTCCAGAAACTAGTGTCTCTAATCTGAAATCACGTGGTGCTGAAATTGCACACAGTTTCTGTTTTTATTCAATTATCTGTGTGACTTCTTGAGTCAGCATGTTGCATCTAAGTTTATTTAGGTATGTCATGGCAAAGGGGGTGAACACTTATACAACTAACAAGTGCGGGTTTGTTTTTTGTTTACTTCTCTTTTGTGCCACAGTAATGGTCTTTTGTACCTTCACAGTGTTAGACAGTGTTGCCTAATCAAATCGTAATGATACCAGTTAAATCCATTTCAATTCCAGGTTGTAACACAGTGAAAAGTTATATTCCAGATGGTAATGTAACGAAAAGTCAAATGGGTATGTGAACCAAACACTTTTGCAGAGCACTGTATCATCCCTTTTTATAATATCACTGAGATACTCAAGGCAGCTCAGACCAGAATGTTTTAAAACAGACATATAATGCTTGCACACACAAAAACACCGATGGATTAAATAGATTATTTTAAGAAAAAAAAAACACACAAAAATAGTCAAAAGCCAAGCTGTATACCTGCAATCGAACAATCAACAATTTGAAAATTCTACTGAATTCAGTGAGGCTTACTTCTGAGTAAAAATATTGAAGATTGTATGTTTCTCCATTACGTTAAGTAATCAAGATTATAAAATTTTTACAAAAATTCTAGCAAATAGATTAGAGAAATATTTACCTAAATTAATTAATGAAGATCAGTATGGATTTATAAAAGAGAGGTACATTCAATAACCAATTAGAAATGTGTTTAATGTAATATATCATGCCAAACAAAACAGTAACAAGTCAGTGTTAATAAAATTAGGCATTTGATTCCATAAATCATTGTTATCTTCATAACATTTTTAGAGAAGTTGGTTTAGGTGATAAGTTTAGTAATATTATTATGGAAATATATAAATATGCTGAGTCAGAAATTATTGTAAATAGGGAGAAATCTAGAAAAATCAAAATTAAGAGTGGAGCGAAACAAGGATGTCCTCTTTCCTCTTTATTATTTACATTGGCAATAGAGTCTTTTGCAAATATAATTAGAGAGGACTAGGAGACAGAAGGGTAAAAAATAGGTAAAGAGGAGCTGAAAATAAATTTATCAGCTGATGATGTCCTGAAACAATGCAGAAACCTTTTCAAATTATAATTAAATTAATAGAAATATTTCAAAAAATTTTACAGTTTGTCAGGGCTTATGTTTAATATGAATAAGTCAGAGATAATGTTTATGAATACAGATTGGCAAGAACAAAGAAGAATACAAATCACTTCAGGATTGAAATTAGGAGTTAAAAATATAAGATGTTTGGGTGTAAATTTGTCAACTAAATTAGACAATGTTATATAAGGAAATGATAATCAATTATGGAAAAAAATAAGTAATCAGATTTCTAAATGGTCTAGTAAAAATTGGAAAGTGCTAACATCATTTTAAACATTCTGATTTTTGTTGTTACCAACATTTTTATGTCTCTTTCAAACTATCCCAAAATCAATCCCTATAAATGTAATAAAGAAATGGGATACTTCAATTATAAGGTGGATTTCCAGAAACAAAAGGCCTATGTTACCTAAGGCATTCTTATATAGACATCAAACAGATGAAGGTTGAGGGGTTCCCTCTCTTGAACTATATTTTGAGGCAATTCAGTTGCTAAGCATTTTAGAAATAGAATACAATCAACAAAAAAGTGGGTTAAAATAGAAAGACAAAGCAATAAAATAGATTATTTTTCTATCTTTCAAGTGAGGATAAGGAGTAAGAAGGATAAAGAAAATATAATTGGACCTATGAGGTGAATATTATAACATGGGATAAATAGAGTAAAAAAATAGGTATTAAAGATGGGTAATGATTACCAGTAGAATATTTAAATAGGAATAATAATGAAGTTTGGGAAAATATTAAAAAGACAAATGGAACTAAAATTATTGGCGATTTATATGATAGGGCAGAGAAACCAATAAAGGAGGAATTATTGATTTCAATGATTTTAGGCCAGCATTGGATTCAGGTAAAAGGGACCATTAAATTTCTATAGGAAATAAAATTGAACATACTAGAACAGAATACGTTTCTAGAGGAAATAATCAAAAGAAAAATAGAAGAAGAAAAGGGATTAATAGGGAAAATTTATAAAAAATTGTTAATGGCCCAATATAGAATGATAAAGGGGTTGACAACTAGTTGGAAAAAAGTTATATTGATTGATAGAAAAGAATTCAAAATTTGGTTACAAGAAGTTGCTAAAAATAAAAATACAAATGTAAAAGAACAACAAATGAAAATGATTGGTAGATGGTACAGAATGCCCCATCAAATAAACAACAATTTCTCACCAAAATGTTGGCATGGATGTGGAGTTAAAGGTATTTATATACATATGTGGTGAGAGTGTCCATTTATTCAGGAATTTTTGAAAAAGATTAAGAAACAAATAAACATAATAATAGGGAGAGAGGTTCAATTCAGTAAAGAAATTGTTTAACCCTCAACTTAGGGACAATAGATTTAAATAAGAGTGGAAGTTATGTAACACAACAAGGGGTGGAAAAAGAAATCAATGTAGAATGAGTTTTATTTGATAACATGTATAAAAGAAGTTATATTATTTGGTTTCTTAGAGTAAAAAGGTTAAAGTATAGTGTACACTGTTGTAAAGAATCATGGGGGGATAACTGGAAAATAATGATTGAGAAAGTAAATGAAAAATCAAGGTTTGAAGATGTGATAAATTTGATTAAGATTATATCCCATATCTCTGAAAAAGCTTACTGATATAAATGGATACAAATGGAGTCTGGATCCTCTGTCAGCTATTTGGAGGGTGGGGGGAGGGTAGGTTGGATTGGTTGAAAATGCATTGTTGTTAAAAAAATTTTTCCCCTGCAATAATATTGTAATACAGTATATATTAATGTATATTAAGTATGTGCCTCATAATAAAAAGGAAAAAATGTTAAAAAAATTGTATGTTTCTCATATAAGTTTTCATTTTGTGTGTAACCAATATGAGTGAAGAGCCATCCAAACCCTTAGGATCTAGAATTCTATTGTAAGTGTATCAACCTATTCATAACCTCTGAACAGTGCTTCTGATAATCATCTGAGCAGACAGGTAGGATCCTGTGGGAAAAGACAACAGCTGGAATTCCATAAGGAAGTTACAAACGTGTAACCACAGCAGTTACATAATTATATAATGTCTCTTAACCTGACTCCCTCAATATCCATTCACTAGGGAGCAACAGATGTGAGTGACAGGGGTCTGTTCCCTTGTTGATTGGGAAGCAAAAGACTGAAGTTCTCACCCCTTCTCATGATTGATCTCTGGTGTGACAGCCAGAAGCAGGTCCCTATCACAATTCCCCCTCAGATTGCTTGTGGGAAGGGTGAATTGGAACGTCAGTCAGCTGCTTCCTGATCAACAGGGGAACAGACCCCGTAGCTCATGGTGTCTGCTATCGGGTAAGTAAGGATTGGAGGATTTACGAACTAGTGAATATGTAAGGATTGTAATTACGAATCAATCTAGGTGACACATTTATAATTGCCTTTGTGAATTTTGGCTAATTTCTGAGTGCTGCTAATAAGGTGTTTCATTTGAAGATTCTTATATCTATGTATTTAAAATGCACAATCATGGAAAATGTCCATTAATTCAGCATCTCAGCAGAGAGAAAAGAACATGCCAGGATTTGATTTATAATTTTCCTGTTATTCTGATTGTTTCTATATTGATTTTAGAAGGCAAGGAGCATCTCTTTCTCACATTTTGCCAGAGTTCCTTCTTGATTTTGAGGATTATAAGAAATGGACACACTTACAGCTTATGGCGAAGGTAATTTATCTAATTTTGTTTTTGCCATTTTATAAGGATTATTTCAGGACACAGGAGTCCAAGAACTGTTTCTAGGGTGGGGTGGGAGGCTCAACATTGTCAGGAAATCATTATTATTTTTGCCTTCTTTTAGGCACATTATTAAAATAAACACTACCAGCAATCTGCCAACCAGGAAGGCAATGACAAAATGCTAAATCAGTGTTACAAAATTGATACATCAAGTAAGGAAAAAAAAAAGTAAGACCTTGTTCAGTGAACACAAAGGTGCCTGTAAGGTCCCCTATCACATATAGAGTCATATGCATAATATTCTCAAAAGAAAGTGCAAAACCATATATATTGCGAAGATCGAGGTGCAGAAAATCAGGTATAGGGCACAGACAGAGGGAGGGCAAATTATTTCTCCCATCAATAATCATTTAAATATCCTTAAATATGAAGATCCTTAGAATTGTGATGTATACTTAGAAGTGCCCTCCATGAGTTCATGAGAACTTACTCCCAAGTAGGTGTGCTTAGAATAGATTGCATGCTCCCCTTTTTCTTTATGGGATGGCCAACTTGAAGAGTACTACTAAACTGTCTTTGTGTGTGTGTGTGTTCTTGATCATTTAGTTCACTTCTGATAATTCCTCACTACACAATAATATTGGGTTGTCCAACTTGCCTGATCATGTGGGGGATGGGATCACACCCCCAGCCTAGTCTGGGGAGTCTTGACCCCTCCTTTGGCTCCCTGTTCTGGGGTCCACAAGGAGCACAATCACATGCATGTTGTAGTTAATTCCAAATGTGTTATACGTGCCACTGTTTCTTATTTTGCTTGTGAGTTCTTCTCAAGTGATTACCACGATTTAGTGTCTCATACTCTCTGATTCATGTTTATCAAATATAATGGACAAGATTGCACAAGATTGTCTCATTGGAGATGTAGCACAGACTTCCCAGTTCCTACATGAGAATTCACTAACAGACCAATCAGTTCTGAAGTACGAATAGATGCAATTGCTGTAGTATATACGTCTATTCCTGTATAAAAGTTTGTGCATAGGATTTTCTGAATTAACCTATTGGTCATTCGGTATTATTATATTAGTAGTAGGGTTTTAATAAAATGCAAATTATTGTGAAATTAAAATATAAATCACAAATGTTTTAATTTGATCTGAAGGCTCAGAGGCATGATTCTGATGACAAGTATGTGTATGTTTTGGATGACTGTTTTTTCGAAGCCATGAGCAAGCGAGCATGGACAGATGTGCTACTTCAGATATATAAGGTAAGATGAATATGTGAACTCATGGTTTGTGGTAACCATAGAAAAGAACTGGCACTGTAATTTGGACTTCTGTAAGTGCTGCAGACAACCATGGTTTAGAACTACTTGTCTGCTTCCCCCCCATGTGCTCAGCACTCAGTTTTTTAAGTTCACACATGTCTTCATGGTTCAGAAATCTTGAGGCAGACCAACTGCTGTATCTTTCATGCATCAGCCTCTTGAAAGGGAAGCAATAACTCTTAATGCTGCCCTCCCTTTATTCAGAAGTAATGACAAACCACAGCTAGCAATTTTTTTTTCAGATTCTGGTTTATTGGTTCCCACCAAACTACCATCTGAAGGCAGGTTCAATTTCTGACATACTGTCAAACAGTGATTTGGCTAATGTTAACACATCTGCTCTGGACATACCTCTTTACATATTTCTGGTATTTTGGATGTAAGTCCTTAACATCAATGGACAATTTTAGTCTTCTGCTGGGGAATCTCTTTCCTCTAATGCCCTGGCATCTGTTCTGCCAGAGGACAGGCTACTTGCAGTTTGGTAGAGCTGTTTAGAACTTGGCATGATTAACAGGAGAGCAGTGTAGGTGACTTGGAGTCTTTCAGGGAACTGAGCATCTCTGTACAATTCCTGAGGAGGCACAAGATAGCTGACTTATTGGGTTGGAACTCAGAAATGAGTTTTATTAAATGTCCATAAAGGTTCTGTGCCATCCTACAGAAAAAAAGGGAAATTGGAAAAAGCTGTGGTCTTCATTTAGCACTCTCAACAGCAGGTGGGAATTGTGGTCATCGAGATGTTGGACTCCAACACCCAGCCTCACTCACCATTGCCTTTTTTAGCAAGAACTGCTGAATTTGCACTCCAACACCTCCCCCATTTGTTAAGATTCTCCTACTCCACCCCTGCTCTAGATACTACAAACAGTAGTAAAATTATACTTTTTTAAGCCCTGACAGAAACATTGCCAAGGAATGAGCAACTTTTCCATATGTCAGATCACTTCATTAGGCCAGATGTTAAACCACAAAGCAGTACCTGTGGATTTGCTGAGAGGCATAGAAAATGCCAGTTGCAGATTATAATTATTTTACTATACAACCCATTGCATGTTATCCCAAAGTGCATCCCACTAGGTTTTAGTGGGAAAACAGTCAACTGCAATCCTATACACATGTAACTGAGAGCAAACCTTATTGTGGGACTTACTACTGAATAGAATGCAGAGAGTTGCTTCTCGATGAGCTTAGCAAGTTACATTCATCCTCTGGACTCCAGAGGGCTGACCCACCTATCTTCCTTCCTAGTAAAATTGACTAGTGTCTGTGGGATAGTATTGGCCATTTTGCTGTAACAATTCTAGGCACAGGGGAGGCTTTTTCTTTCAAGTAGAAACTGTGGATGGCCACTTCCTGTTTTGGAAAAAAAGGACCCATCCAGTACTAATAAAGGGAAGGAATTGTAAAAAAGCTTTCAGTGTAGTAAAATTGTCTAAAGCACTTCCCAGATGCTTTTGGGAACACTATTACCCATTTTTAGGGCATTTTTTGTTGATGCTTAGTATTGCAGGTGGACACAGAGATCCTGTAAGCTCACAGAAATAGCCTTGTGGACTGATTAGGTCCATGAGTCTTACTTTCCATACTTCAAGTTAGAATTTTTCAAATGGCAAAACCTTTCAAGCTGTACAAAGCTTGATGGAGAGAAAAAAAATGATTGTTAGAAAATATTCCCCCCTCCATTGCTTAGTAATGTCTCTAGTACTAATAAAAAAGCATAGATCCCTTATGAGTCACAGACTAGGAATGTGTGGGGGGATATGGAAATCCCTATTAGAAGAGCTGGTGATTAATTTAACTAGTCCTGTAGTAAATGAATCTAGGGAACAATCACCATTGAATTCAGTAATATTCTAGTTAAACCTCCCTTTATTTGGGCTGTTACATTTTTAAATGCTGGTTTTATAGAAGAAACAATGTCTGTTTTAGACTTTGGTTCTCCAGCGTGTCTCTTTTCTTGAGAACAACAGCCAGAGAAATTCAGAAGACACAAAACATGTGCCAAGAATAAGTCCTGATCCTTTGTCCAGTAACATATATTCTTCACCTGAAAGAATTCTTCTTGCTTGGATGAACAGACATTTTGAGAAGATGCGAAAAACTGTGTGGAAGGACTGCAAGAAAGGTGAGGAAGAACTGTTAAATGTTGTCCTTACAATCCTGTTTTCTTTACATGGTTGAGGTTTACTGTAAAGGTTTTTCTGTTGCAGTAGTACTATTGATCTTCTAAGACTGTTTTATAATAAGTTTAATGTTGATCATAATGCATTTTAATTTGCTCAGATATTGAAATATGAAGCTGTGATGGATGTCTTCACCATTATTTTTTCCTTTTTTTTCCAGAAAAAAAGCATTTTAATGCCATCTATAAATTGAATGGCTTAGACATTTCTCAGGAAGCAAATGACTTTTGCCAAAGTAGGGTTTTCAACTTCTCAGAGAACCAAGGCATCCTTTGAAAAGTGCATATTTAAAGTCAGTTGCGTGACTTATTCACCTTTGTAAAAGTACCATGTACTAGTCAGATTTTAGTTATTTTATTAACACCAGTGAATATGTAAAAACTGTGAATGCCACTACAGTTCTTCCTGTGGCACTGATTGTGACTGCAATGCTAAATTTTATCTTTTTAGTGGTTAGATTAAAGTAGTCTCAGAAGAGCATTAACATTTAAAATAATGTGTAAAATCTTCTTCTAGGATGAAAGTAATGCATAAGAAAATAATATAGCTTTTGTGTTTCTGATAGAGAAGTAGTACACAGTTCCTGATCTAAATATAGTAATTTTCAGTAAGATCATGGCTAGTATTTGAAGCTTTTGAAAAAAAACTTTTAATTAACACCTTCAGACTTTATTACAGCAGATGGACTGAGTGAACTTAGCTTTACCCTTCTGCAGTGGTTCTACAGATATATGGATTTCTACAAATACTATGGACTATTAAAAAGATAAACAGATGAGTCTTAGATCAAACCAGGCCTGAACTCTATTAGAAGCTTAAATTACTAAACTGAGGCTATCATATTTTGAACATGCACTGGAAAAGACAATAATACTCAGCAAAGTGGAAGGCAGTAGGAAAAGAGGATCAAGAAGGCTGCAGCCCGGACTTTGCAAAAAGTGAGCAAGATAGTTGATGACCAGGATTTTTGGTTATCTCATCCATAGGGTAACCGTAAGTCAAAGTTGACTTGATGGCAAATAATATCAGGGTGGACTGATAATTGAGACACTTCCCAGGCTTATATGAGTTTTCATAATTTCTAGTTCTTTAAGTCCAAACCTTTCTATTCATCATTATTTACTTGGTTCAGAAAAAATGTGAAATCTTCTAAACAGTGTCTAAAAACTATTTTATTTAATCAAATCTGAGCATAATATTATTATGTATTACCTCTTCTAAGCTCTTTTGTGTACAACACACAGTGTTTTGCTAGTCTAGAGACCCAAACAGACTATACCTCTGGGTAGTGTTTAAGGGTGAGGTGAGGTGAAGTGAAGTGAGGTGAAAGAGGACATACCACTCCAGTCTAGGAATGGAGGGAGCTAAACTGTTTCAACCTCAATAGTGTCCCGCTGTGTGGTGGTGGTGATAGAAGAGTTTAGTTAAATTGCAGATTACAGTTCAAGATGGTTGTGTACTCTTATTTTCACATATATCTAAATTAGATGGCCAATGAGATTTGCTGGAGCTAACCAGAAGTAGTGTTAGAACAGAACCAACATCCTTAAAAAGAAATAGTTTAACAAATACGCTGTTGTGAGCCTAATGAAAGTTGTGCCAAGGGATAGTGCATATAACTGCTCAAAAGACCAGTTTTCCTGTGAATTGCAGCAGACGGAATTGGTATGATGCCTGAAGTGTGTTGTGTCTTCTGCATCTCTTTTCATGGGCTTAGTAACAAATGCCATTTTCACACTGCTGTCTGTGCCTGCAATCTAGTGTCCTCTGGAGGCAAGAGGTCTACGTCATTTTCTCACATTTGATTGTTGTTTTTAATTACTGTCAAACCAGCTTGGACTTATAGTAACCCTCTGAATGACAGACTCCAATGTGCCCTGTCATCAACCACCATGCTCAGGCCCTGCAGATTCAAGGCTGTGGCTCCCTTGAACCTATTCACCTGTTATGCAATCTACATATTTTTCTACTGCCTTCTACCTCATCAAGCATTATTGTCTTTTCTAATGAGTCATGCCCAAAGCAAATATCAGTTTAGTCATCTTGGTCTCTAGGGAGAGTTCATGCTTGATTTGCTGTAGAACCAACTTTGTTGTCTTTTTAGCAGTCCATGGTAACCATAGAATTCTTTTCCAACATCACATTTCAAATGAGCTGAAATTCTTTCTGTCAGCTGTCTTCACTGTCCAGTTTTCACAACCATACAAAGAAACTGGAAATACTAAAATCTATCAATGACGCTATTTCCTGGTGACCTCTGGCTTCTAGAGAAAATTAGTTGTATTATTGAGTGGCAGTGAGAAAGAGAAGTTTCTGTAGGCTGGCTCCACTTGAACATACTGGTTTCTCATTGCAGGAATGAGATTAGATGGGGCTTAGACTCACACTGCACTTAGGGGATGAGATCAAAAGGCTGCACTTCTGTTTTTAGCTAGCTATAATTATCATATGGCCTAAATATCCTAAAGGCCCCATCCCATTTGATCTTGGAAACAAAGCACGATCAGCCTTGATTATATTTCAGAGAAAGAAACTGGCAAAACTACCTTTGAGTATTCCTTGCCTGAGAAAACCGTATGAAATTCCTGAAGACATATATACACATACATACACAGTTTCTATGCACAAAGTCAAATCAATCACGTTTTGTTTTAACTGTGTTTTACTGAAAAAAGCCAATATCAAAACTTAGGCTGGGTTCTACAAGATCCAGAACTGTATTCCATCCCCTTTAACATTTTAGGAAGATGTGGAGTATAGTTATCTGGAGAATTGGGGAGCAATGTTATCTGTCCTGATAAGATAGAAATGTTTCTGGTGATGGCAAGTTTTTCAGTTTAGAATATTGATTGATTGATTGATTGATTGATTGATTATGCTGGGTGGGATCATACAATCCCTTAAGGAAGATTTGAGGACGTTCCTTCGATCTTGCATTGCTCCTAATTGCTCATTTTGCAACTGTGAATCAGAGTATACTTTTCCAGCTAGTTTGTCAGCTGCTTTCTCTGCTGGACGAGAAAATCTAGCCAACATTTCTCATGCTTTGGTTACTTCTAGATTGGGTTACTGCAGTGCATGCATTATTATATCTAGGCACTTTGCATTCTAAAGCCTTTGTTAATATGTAGCATATTATGACTATATCAGGAAAGGCTGAATAATTAAAATGACATAGATGTACCCAGCATAGCTAGGCCAGTTGCAAATATTTCACATGTTCCTTAGCCTTCTAATTTGCCATTCATGCAAATAATCTAGTTGCTCTGCTTTCCTCTCATGGTGAGTTGAGACACGAAGTGTGTTTGTACCTGAAGCTGGGAGGCCAGGACAGATTAGAGATTTTGTTGGCATACTAACACTGCTCCGATCAACTAGCTGGGGTGATCTTGAGGCTGCTGTTTGAGTCTCCTTGGCTTGTAGTACTAAGGCACTTCAACATCCATTCTGAGACTGCCCTGCTGGAAGTGAATCAGGAATGATATGTCTGACATAACAACCATGGATCTGTCCTAAGTGGTAGGTGGCCCTTGTCTGCTGCTGGAACATACTGGACCTTCTGTGCTGGGTGAGGTGATGGTGATGGTGATCTGGGAGTGGAGGAACCATCCATAGTTCCACTGTCATGGACAGAGGAGTACCTGTTGGGGTTTAGACTTCCAGGGACCCAGAATCTATGCAGGGATAGAGAACCCATCAAGGTGATCTGTCCCAAGAGATTTACTGATCCAAATGAATACCTGCTGTCTCTTGGGAAGTTTATTGCTCCCTTGACTGGTGATTCTGTCAAAGTCTTGGTCAACCTTTGAAACAAAGAAAGGTGAGGGCAGTGGACACTACTGGCACATAATGGAGCCAAAGCAGCCCCCTGGTTTCTGGGGAGCTGGTGGCAATGAAACAGGTGAGACACCAACTAGAATGATGTTGGCAGAAAACTCAGAGTGAGACCAATCAAATATTGGCTAAAGCTTACCCGAGGACCTGCTCTGGGACAATATAGGCAACAAAGACAAATTTCTTTCCTGCTTTCATTGTATATGCAAGAGCTGGCCAGCAGAGCTGTATCAAGTCTTCAGGGGTCTTTTATATGTGGGCCCACTAGAGGAGAATCCAGAGCACTTGGCAACCTGCTGTGAACAACTTGCCCAGCACTTTCCAGATATAATTGTTCAAATCTGCTCTGACATGGATGCTGTGTTTGATGCAGATCCAGTGGATGCAGTTTTGGCTCCTGCTTGTCCAGTGACAATGGATACATTCTGTTTTGTGCAAGCCAAAGATGTGGACAGGTTTCGTGGACAGGCAAAACCCACTGCATGTATGCTAGACCCTTGCCCTTCCTGGCTTATTTAAAAAGTCAGAGGGGAACTGACTGAATATGTAGAGGGAGTAGTTAATGTCTCACTAAAACAAGGCAGAGTTCCAGCATGCCTAAAGGAAACAGTCATAAAACCATTACTGAAAGTCCTCGATCTTCACACCATATTCGTTAAATATTGGCTAGTCTCCAACATTGCATTTTTTTTAGCAAGGTACTTCATAGAGCATGTGGTGGCCTTACAACTCCAGGGGTTTCTCAATGAGATTGATTATCTAGATCCAGTTCATTCTGGTTTCAGGCCTGGTTATGGTCCCAAAGAGATGATTTTGGTGACCTTTGTGGATGACCTATGCTGGGAACTGGACAGAGGAAACGTATCCCTTTGGGTTGTGTTGGATCTCTTGACTGCTTTTGATACTGTTGATCGTGGTATCTTTCTGAACCACATTGCTAGGGTGGTGCTTGGGAGTACAGGTGTACAGTGGCCTCATTCCTTCCTGGAGAGGCAAACACAGAAGGGGAGAGTTTGGGAATTCTACTTCAGTCCTCCAATTTAACCCTCGGCATTCGGTAGAGCAGACGTAGCTTATACAGCTGAATTTCAGAAAGAAAGCCTAGTTATTTTTTCTAGAATTACGTACTATACTGCTCTCTTTCAAGTTTCTCTTTCAAGTTTCAAGGATGGAAGGTGAGGGAGCTGCTGCAGTCACCTGTAACACTTGTGGGATGTTCCTTTTCTTGCCACAAGATGTTCTCAGGTACGCTTGCACCAAGTGCAAGCTGGTCACCTTCTTGGAGGAGAAGGTACGCCAGCTGGAGGCACGAGTTTCTGATCTTCATCTTATTAGGGAAGGGGAGGAGTTTTTGGATAGGGCAGAGAAGACCTACCGGAAGACCGAACACACGGAGGAGCTGCCAGATTAGGAAGTCAGCACACTGTTCCAGGAAACGGAGGCTTGGGCGAATGTCACATGGAGGAGTAGAAGGACCAGGAAGGCAATTAGAGACTCTTCACCTACACAATCGCTTCAAAGTTCTTGGCCTTACGAACAATGAGGACCGCCATGCGGAGGGAACAGAAGGTCAACAAGAAGAAATCCAACTTCGGCAACAGGAACTAGGTCAATGCTGTCAGTGCGGGCGGAGGTCAAGCAGGGGCCGGACCGGAGTCGGGCACCAGCAGCATTTAATACAGTCTCTCACAGAAGCGCTGCAGCACACAAGCTGGGGAAACTTAAAGTAGGCCTTAGCAGCAGGCGTCAACGGAAAATAACAATGGGTTGCTTCACCCGAAACGCAAAGAGGTTACTTCACCTAACGCTGGGGAAGGGTCGAGGAGAAGCCAGGCGGCAGGAGGCGGGCACAGGCTGGGCTGGAATAAGGCATGGGCGACAGACGTCTGGGAAGCTGACGGTTGAAGCGCCGTGCCCTTCCCAGCCCCGTGTCTGCCTAAAAAGGCCCCTAGGGCGGTCGGTGGCCAATCCGGCCTGAGCACGTGGCTGGGCTCCCAGCTGTGCTACAGCTGGGAGCTCCCCGCCCCCAGGTGTTTCTCCTGCAGCCGCCGAGATCAGCGGCTGGCCTCCTTGAGCCGCCGCCACTGCTGAAATGTCGGCGGCGGGGCGGTAGCCTCAGCCTCTTCCGAGGCGGCCTCGTGAGTAGGCGGTGCCCCGGGAACAGGCCCAGGGCCCACCTCCTCTAGCGGGTCTCCGCCTGCCACACCCAGCGGCATGGGAGCCAGGCCGGCGGCCTCCTCAGTGCCGGGATGGTCCCCTGTGGTGGCAGCGGCCTCTGTCACGCCGGGGAGACCCCCGCCGGGATCAGCAAACGCTGTGGTGTCCCGGCGATCCCCGCCAACGGCGGAGCCCTCCGCGGCGACCGCGCGGTCCCTGTCGTCGGCTGCGGCCTCTGGAAGGCCCGGGCCCCCCTCCTCCTCATCGGAGGTAACCGCGGCGTTGGCCTCTGCGGCGCCCGCCGGCGCGGCCACACCCGAGGCCCTGGCAAATGCTCCCAGCCTCAACAGAATGCCCAGGCAGTCTTAGTAGAACATGCTCGTCAAGGAGACCAGGACAAGCCTCAGAGGAGGCGAGTTCTGGTTGTTGGGGACTCTTTGCTCAGAAGAACCGAAAGGGCAATTTACAAACCGGACAAGCTCAATAGAGAGGTCTGCTGTCTTTCTGGGGCCAGGATCAACCACGTAACGGAGAGGCTAACCAGGCTGGTCGAACCCACTGACCATAAGCCCCTCATTTCGGTTCATGTCAGAACCAATGACACTGCGAGGAGCAGCTTTTACCACATCGTAAAGGACTATGAGTTTATGGGGACGAAGCTTGGTGCGCAGGTGGTCATTTCGTCTCTCCTCCCTGTTCAAGGATATGGCGCACATAGGGAAAGAACAATAGCAGAGGTCAACAACTGACTCCGCATGTGGTGCCGCTGTCAACAGTTTGGGTTTTTGGAACATGGCCTGAATTTCCATGAATGTGGGCTTCTGGCGAGGGATGGGCTGCACCTCACAAAACTTGGCAGGAATGTTTTTGCAAACAGTCTCACAAAGAGGATTAAGAGGTCTTTAAACTAAGTTCTGCTGGGGAGGGAGACAATATTATTCAGGGCAGGGACTTGGTGAGCGCAGGGGGAAAAGGCCCTAATGATACTGGACAAGTAGTACAAGTGGCCAATGGTGGGAGGAGTAGAAACAATAGTACAGGACTTGCAGGAAGGGTCCGAGGACTTAAGTGTCTCTACACTAATGCACAGAGTATGGGAAACAAGCAGGATGAACTTGAACTCCTAGGACAACAAAATAAATATGATTTGATAGGCATCACTGAGACCTGGTGGGATGAGTCTCATGATTGGAATACAGGAATAGAGGGGTATAGCCTATTTTGTAAAAATAGACCAAACAAGAAAGGAGGAGAAGTAGCCTTGTATGTCAAGGATGTTTTCACCTGTGAAGAGATCTATGACTTAAACCCAGTAAGCCAGCTCGAGAGCATTTGGGTAAGAATTAAGGGAGCGAGAAACAATAGGGATATTCTGGTGGGGGTTTACTACAGACCTCCAACCCAGACTGAGGACTTTGATGACGCCTTCCTCAACCAAATCACAGCACATTCAAGGAGGAGAGATACAGTAATAATAGAAGATTTCAATTACCCGGATATATGCTGGCAGTCAAACTCTGCCAAGACAGCAAGGTCCCGCAAGTTTCTTGCTTGTCTTGCAGACAACTTCATGGTCCAGAAGGTGGAAGAGGCCACAAGGGGATCAAATATTCTAGATCTGATCCTGACCAACAGGGATGACCTTGTTAATGAGGTAGAAGTGGTTGGATCTTTAGGGGGGAGTGACCATGCCCTATTGGAATTTGGCATTCAGTGGGAACGAGAAGATAAGGGTAGCCAAACACTCATTTTAGATTTTAAAAAAGCAGACTTCTGTAAACTTAGGGAGCTGCTGGCTGGAATTCCGTGGTCAAGAATAGTGAAAGGGAAAGAAGTTCAGGAGGCATGGGAGTTCCTTAAAAAGGAGATATTGAAGGCACTGTCTAAAACTGTGCCAATAAGGAGGAAAAATGGAAGACATCTGAAGAAACCAGAATGGTTGACTAAAGAACTCTCAGCTGAGCTAAGTGTTAAGGGAAACATGTACAGGAAATGGAAGAAGGGGGAAACCACCAAGAAGAATTTAAGCAAGTAGCCTGGAGATGTAGGGAGGAGGTCAGAAAAGCTAAAGCACAGAATGAACTTAGGCTGGCCAGAGACATTAAAAACAATAAAAAGAGCTTTTTTAAATACGTCCGCAGCAAAAGGAAAAAGAAGGAGACGATAGGGTCGCTGCGCAGAGAAGATAGCGAATTACTCACACGGGGAAGAGAAAAGGCAGAACTACTTAACACCTTCTTTGCCTCAGTTTTTCCCAAAAGGATACAAGCACTCAAACTGGTGGTTGGGGAGCAGGTGAGAAAGAAGGGGAAATGAGGCACGTAATAGGTAGAGAGGTGTTATAGGAATACCTGGCCATATTGGATGAATTCAAGTCTCCAGGGCCAGATGAATTGCATCCTAGGATATTAAAAGAGCTGGCAGGGGTCATTTCGGAACTGCTTGCTATAATCTTTGAGAAATCTTGGAGGACAGGAGAAGTTCCAGCAGACTGGAAGAGGGCAAATGTTGTCCCCATCTTCAAGAAGGGAAAAAAGAGGACCCAAATAATTATCGCCCAGTCAGCTTGACATCAGTACCTGGAAAGATCCTGGAGCAGATCATTAAACAGTCAGTTGCTAATCACTTAGAAAGCAATGCGGTAATCACGAGAAGTCAACATGGATTTCTCAAAAATAAGTCATGCCAGACTAATCTTATCTCTTTTTATGATAGAGTTACTAGCTTAATAGATGAAGGGAATATCTCGATTTCAGTAAGGCCTTTGACAAAGTACTCCATGACATTCTTGCAAAGAAACTAGTAAAATGCGGGCTGGACAGGGCTACTGTTAGTTGGATTTGTAATTGGTTGACTGACCAAACCCAAAGAGTGATCACAAATGGCTGCTTTTCATCTTGGAGAGAAGTGACTAGTGGGGTGCCACAGGGTTCTGTCCTGGGCCCAGTGCTGTTCAATATTTTTATCAACGACTTGGATGAAGGAATAGAGGGCATGCTCATCAAATTTGCAGATGACACCAAATTGGGAGGGGTTGCTAATACACCAGAGGACAGGATCAAAATTCAAAGTGACCTAGATAGATTGGAGAGCTGGGCCAAGGCTAACAAAATGAAATTCAACAGAGAGAAGTGTAAGGTCCTTCACTGAGGTAGAAAAAATGGAATACAGAAATATAGGATGGGGGACACGTGGCTGGATAGCAGTACATGTGAAAGGGATCTAGGAGTCTTCATAGACCACAAGCTGAACATGAGTCAGCAGTGTGATGCGGCAGCCAAGAAAGCCAATGCAATTCTCAGCTGCATCAACAGGAGTATGGTGTCTAGTTCAAGAGAGGTACTGGTACCACTCTACTCTGCTTTGGTTAGACCTCATCTTGAATACTGTGTCCAGTTCTGGGCACCCTAATTCAAGAAGGACATGGTCAAGCTGGAGCAAGTCCAGAGGAGGGCGACCAAAATGGTGAGAGGCCTGGAAGCCATGCTCTATGAGGATAGACTTAGAGAGCTGGGTATGTTTAGTCTGTAGAAGAGAAGGTTAAGAGGGGACATGATAGCCATGTTTAAATATTTGAAGGGATGCCATATAGAGGAAGGAAAGGGCTTGTTTTCTGCTGCTCCAGAGACCAGGACAAGGAGCAATGGATTCAAGCTGCAAGAAAGGAGATTCCACCTGAACCTCAGGAAGAACTTCCTGACAGTCAGGGCTGTCCGGCAGTGGAACATGCTGCCTCGGAGTGTAGTGGAATCTCCTTCCTTGGAGGTTTTTAAGCAGAGGCTGGATGGCCATCTGTTGGGAGTGCTTTGAGGGTGTTCCTGCATGGCAGGGGGTTGGACTGGATGGCCCGTGTGCTCTCTTCCAATTCTACATTTCTATGATTCTATGATTCAATCCCCTGGTCCATGAGGTCCCTCAGTGCTTGGTGCAGTACCCTATTCTGTATGAAACATAATGATACATGAGACCACTTGGAGAGGCGGTCAGAAGTTTTGAGGTCTGGTGCCATCAGTTGGTGTATGACACCCAACTCTGTTACTCCTTCAGTCCAAGGAAGCTATTTCAGTCCAAAATGAATGCCTGTCACCAGTAGTGGACTGGATAAAGGTGAACAAATTGAAACTTAATCTAGACAAGATCAGGGAACAGGGATTCATCCTGTGTTGGATGAGGTTATACTCTCCCTGAAGATGTAGATCAACAGCTTGGATTCAACCCTGAACTTGGAAGCTTAGGTCCTGGGGGTGGCCAAGAGTGCATTAACAAAGTAAAGACTTGTGTGTCAGTAAAGTAAAGACTTGTGTGGCCATGGTGACACACGCCTTAGTTACATCCTGTTTTGGTTACTGTAATGTGCTCCATGTGGGGCTTCCTTTGAAGAGTGTTTGGAAATTTGAGGTGGTTCGAAAAGCTGCAACCAGATTGTTAGTAGGCTGGCTACAGGGAGCACAAAACTCCTTTGTTGCTACAATTCACTGGCTACCCATCCATTTCTGGACAGAATTCAGAGTGTTGGTGCTTATCTCTGAGACTGTGCACAATTCAGGCCCAAGTTACTTGAAGGACTGTACACTCCCATAGAGCCTGCTTGTTTCTTGAGATCTTCTGGGAGGCCCTTCTCTCTGTTACTGTTATAGATCTTAAGTGACCCTAAATATGTACAGTCAGTAATAGCTGTCCTTAATTAATTTTATGACAACAATGATTTCTTGTTCTTGTGAACTTTTGCAGAAACTGAGAAAAGTTAGAATAACTATTTAAGACCTACCCACCTCTCTGTTTAACAAGCAATAACTTGGAAAACCACTGGTATTTCAGATAGGATGATGTGTGAAAGTGTTCTGAGAATAGTCTGGTGGTCTACTTTTTCCTTTCATCCAAGCATATATATATATATTTGCTTTTGAGCTCATTATTTCTTTGGATTACACCAGGGTGTTGAGATTTTGAGGCATATAAGCCCTTTCTGAATGCCGTTACAGTGTCCTTATGGAAATTGTGGTGATCATGTAATGTCTCACTAGCTCCATGTAAGGCCATAATACGGGAGTGGTCCGTTGTAAGAAACCTGTTTTGTAGCAAGAATCCATATCAGCTTTGCATGCCTGTGTGGTGACTGATGCCGGTATGCATACTTCCATATAATTGACCAAAGCCACTTAATGGGGTCCAATCATCATGTGGAAGCAGTTTTGGCAGCTTCTGTAATATTTGAAGTCCTTCAAACCTCACTTCAGGCACTGGTTTCTTCCAAACCTAGTTTGTTGATTCTAATAATGAAAATCCTTCCTGTGTGTATATGTTATCCATCTTATTTTAAATGCCTTAACATTTGCTGACCATCCTGAATAATTTCTGTGAATGTCTGGAAATTCAGAAGTACACAACTGAATCCTCACATCCACTCATATATAAAAAATATCTCAAATTTCAGACAGATATATCAGTTATCTAGGACTTCCAACACTCTTATATTAACACCGTGATTTATCTTTTTTGTATATTCAGCATATTGCATGGACTTTGATTTCAAAAATTCAGAGATATACCAGTGAATATTGAAAACTGCCCAGATGAGACCGTTATTTCAGTACATTTCTGACAAGAGGAAACTGGCCTAAGCAAACTGAGCTTTGAAATCCTTGGGTAATATAAGCCCCTGGTACAACAGAAGGTCTTATTGCAAATTGGAAGCTATTGCTTTTACCACTTCTCTTCAGTGCTGTCACAATTTCCTTATATGTTTACTTCCTGAAATGAGCAGCAGTTGTTACTTGTTGATACTCTTTCTTTGGGCAACAGTAAAAACAATGTCCCTGCTGCCTTAGAATACAGGTTAAAACATCCAGCTCTTCTGGGTTCACATTCTAAAAAACAAAGCCAAAAGGAAAATAAAGTTGAATTAAATTATTACTACTATTATTATTATTATTATTATTATTATTATTAAAACTCAGAACATATATTGACATACATTCTTTCGATTATTATTTCAGTTTTCAAAATATATAAAAAACATAATTATTTCTGTATACTTAAGGTTCTATTTACTTATTTACCATTCTCATGAAATATTCTGGATAGTTATATTATCTATAATAAAAATATTTATAATAACTGTGAATTTATGTCTATTTTACTTATCATATTAAATTATTTTAAACTTGATGCAACTTTGGAAGAATACTAGAGATCATAATAGAAAAATGATGGCCATGAACCTGTACATGAACCTGACAGTGATAGTTACCCTCCCCAACTGATAATTGACTGAGAGCAAAAGATAAATTATCATTGCCCAAACTGGCATTTGTGGCAGAACTATTTACCAATTTCCAAATGCTTATCCATATCTATTGTTCCCCACCTGTCCCTGATTTGAGTAAAGGTTTGCTAAAACTCAGCCCAGGAACATGTAAAGAGTAAGATTAGAATGAGAACCAGGAATTACAACAAGCATTGCTCAAGCTGCAGTATCCACTGTATGAAGTTAAAAAATTAAATAAATCAAAGCCTTGTATCCAGGACTAATTTATTACAGAACAGACTAAAGATGGGAAATGGCAGAATCACGCTAGTGGTTACATTCATACAGCTCCTAGCTGAGACCACTCAGACATATCATCAGTGAACTACAATATGTTCTGGACAGCAATGCTGCCCTCTCAAAAGCTCTTAGTGGCTGGCTTTTACATGCCTGCACTCTCCCAATCTCAAACAATTCTGTACAAGAGGACAC
The DNA here is from genome assembly GCA_948472985.1 of Iguana delicatissima. NCBI lineage: Eukaryota > Metazoa > Chordata > Lepidosauria > Squamata > Iguanidae > Iguana > Iguana delicatissima. Next base: position 424,974 of record CAOKZL010000666.1, read on the forward strand.
ACAACATGGATGGGGAAATGGGTACAAGACTATGACACAAACCAAGATCCCAGCTGTGCCATTCATCTACTTGGGAAATGTCATTACAGGATTTAATCACTTTCACCCACAATATTAGAGGTACTGTGACTTGCTTATCCTCTAATGTGATATATGCCATATCCTCTGTCAACAATGCCCTTCAGCGTTCTACATTGGACAAACAAGGCAGTCTCTGTGCCAGAGGATAGATGGATATAAATCAGACATTAGCAATGGGAATACACAAAATCCAGTTCCAGAACATTTCAGTTTTCCTGGGCATTCCATGTTTGACTTCAGGACACCAATCCCTGAACAAAAAAATGTCAAGAGGGGATTGGAAAGAGAAGTAACAGAGTTGTAACATATCCACAAATTCCAGCTCATCAATAGTGAGCTGAACAGGGATAATGGTTTTCTGGCATACTACACATATTAGAACTCTACTTAATACTCCAGCCTGATGAGGGCTCTCTTTTATCACTTCTCCATTCAGGTTCTTAGCCAGCAGTGTACCATATTCCAAGAACGCCCTCCACCATTCATATGGATTTCTACATCTTGACTTTAGGCAGTATCTTTCCTCCACCTCTATTCCCCAGTGACCATTGTTTAAACTGAACGTGTTACCCCATCACCATACCCACAAGCTTTGCATTTTTATTAATATTCTCACACCCACGACCTGTTCATTCGTGAATATAAATGTCTGTCCATAGGCACTTCATTCCATGCGTCTGATGAAGTAGATTCACTCCATGAAAGCTTTTGCTGCTTTCTTTCAGTATCAAGGTGTTACAGTATCCCTTTGCACACCTCTAGTTTATTTGTTACTGTTGCTTTGTCTTTGTCTCAAGCTTTGTCTCAAGCTTTTAGCACAGCTGAAACTCTTTAATTACTTTAAATATTAAAAATTTCCAAGGTCATGTTTTGAAATTGGGTTACATTTTAATTCATTATGGTGTTTACCCATGAGTCTGCTTGTTGATGCAAAGTTGGTTGGTAAATATTCTAAGTGCTGATGTATTAATTATTAAGACCGAGTAACATAATTGTCAATTAAGACATATGGGGAGTTCTAATTAAAGGATTTGCTCTTCACAAATGCGTGAGGAATGCAAATAATTTTCAGAGTTTGAGATAATGCAGACGGAAACAGAAATAAAACTAGTCTGCTTAGCTGTAAATGGAATCTGTTGTTTCATTTACATAATAAAATACAATTTCATTTGTTATAAAATAAACTCCCAATAATTCAACACATTACAAATTTGCAAGTGTTTCTGGGACCATCGAGTGCTCATGAGAATCTGTGTACGTGTATAAGTAAGATATTTTGTATAATAATTCCAACTACTATCTAGGAGAAACTCAAGACATAAGAACAATAACATCTATTTATCTCTTGCCCCTAAATATCAAAATTGTCATCTACAAATAATTATGTAAACTTAAATACACATCATGTTAGTCTTTATATCCATCAGCAGAATCTGATATGATTGTACTTCATGTGATGTTTGTCCTCTAAGACCACAAAGACATCTAAGGACAGAAAGCTTACCAGTATAACTTGGTGAGAAAATATATTAGGAGGAAATGAAGCTACTGGTCAGTCAAGAACACCTGATATACTTGTAATGGAACTGGCATTCTTAAAATGAAGGACCATGCTCATAATACAGTTTTTCGGAAAGGAAAAATGCAGAAGTTTATCAGAACAGGCCCACAGATTCTGCATCTTGAAATGTTAAAATCTTGTTTAAAACAGGTGATATACCACCTACAAGATGGATAGTAAACTTCGATAGAGACCTACTTGATGGCCTTGTCCTTGCTGCACAAGTAGCAAACTATTGCCCTTATTTGGTAAGAATGTTCTCCAAGATTTTGATGGAAATATTTGCTATTATTTTAGGAAACATCTCTTTTTCAATGTATTAATAGGTAGTGTGTAGTAATAGGCTAATACAACTTGAGCAGAATAGAAAGAATAAATTACCCTCTCATTTCATACTTGTACCAGCTACACCTCTGCTTCTACTATCAGCTTAAGTTTTCAGCTGTTGATTTTTATCTTCATTTTAATTATTCCTTGCACTCCCTCTTTCTTTCATTGTGTTCACCTTCTTCTTTTCGTGGTCTCCTTTATTTGATGCTTCCATTCTACTTTGTGCAACTTCTGTCATGCTACTCCTTATGCTTGGACTGTTTCTTTTTTTCATGTCCACACAAAGGTTGCTTCTATCCTTTATGCCTTCCCTGAAGACTCACTTACCTAATATATTTACCATGCTAAATTCATTTTTCTTCTCCCATTGCAATTTTGTGTTCCCATCTTGCTCATTGTCAGCTGCTTTCATTCATACTCCCTAATTGTGTTACTGTGTCAGAGGTTTCAATCTCTGCCTTGGGTACTGCTTAATATTTTTGTTGTGTCACAACCATGGTGAAATAATTCCCCAGCGGAAGCAACTCATTGTTGATAGGCTCTTATTACGCCATGCACTTTAGCCCATCTATTTTTATGAAAGGGGACAGAGAAGACACTGGGAAGAATTAAAAGCACAGAGATTATTACAGTTGATTAGTGCCAGGCATGGAGCAAGAGGATAAAGAAAGCATTTTGAAGGACTGGATCATATTGTTTTGGAGCGGTCAGAAGAGAAAAAGGGGGAGTAGTCGTAGCTTAGCGGTGGATCATATGTTTTATGTATTGAAGATTGCCATTGTTTTCATTTGAAAGATCCCTATGAAGGTAAGCTCCCACTTGAGATTTTGAGAGCTGTTGCTGATTAGAGCAGAAAGAGCTATATTAATTTGAGCAGTATAAGGTAACTTCATGTAGTCGTAATAGTGGAAAACACAGATGGAGTTCAACTTTCAAATTGGAAAGACAAGAGGGGAAGAACAGCTGTTAAGAAGTACAGAGGTGAGGAGCTGCATCAAGCAGGCTAAGTTGCCATTAGCATGACCTTCTGTGTTCAAAGAAGCGAAAAGAATCATTAGCTTTTTCTGAGTAGAACACTGTGAATGCTAAGAAAATGAGCAGGTAACAACCACATGTGTAAGCAAATTTGTTAAAAAGTGCAGCTAAGCAATAACTTGGCTCCTGTTTAAAATTCTGGACCTCGGTATGTTACAGAAATAATTTGATTTTTGTCTCATGTGCAGATTTCAACTCACTTTGTGAATATGTACACTAATCCCCAAACTTCTGAGCAATATTTTCACAATTGCTTGATCCTTGTAAATGCCTTTCATGCAATCAGCTTTGACATTGATGTACAAGTAAGTGGTGCTACGTTATTAATGTCGTATCTGTAATTTTGTTTTTGATTGTATTTTTTCTCTGTTATAAAACATTGCATACAGGAAAATAAATTAACTATATGGAAAAACATGCCATTATTTTAATTTGTTAACTTGACACAGGTGCTACATTTTTCTAAATGGTTAGGGACACAAATAGCTAAAGGGGTGCCAACTTCCGTGTCATCCTGTTAATATGTTAAGATTTTTAGATGACAGATTCACCATCAGTTGATGAAGTAAGCTATGGCTTAAATCAAATTCAGTTCCCAGTGTAACTTATATAGGTATTGTGTAGCATCAAAAGATTTTGGTCCTATGAGATCCTGGGATTGGCAGTTTAGAGAGGGGCATTTAGAATTATCCGCCAGAAAGCTCTTGTGCCTCTCCAAACTACAGTCGCCAGGATTCCATGGGATGGAATCATGGCAGTTAAATTATGGTACTATAATTGTGTAGTGTGAATGGGGCTTCCAGGAATTTTACGTTGGTTTTTATTTATATTCTTTCTATCATTTTGTGGTTTGGTTATATGAGTGACAGTAAGTTGCAAGTTAGATATTTTAAAAATAAACAAGGAATTGCTTAGTTCTTCTTCATAGTCTCTGTGATTCACAGAAAGTGGTTCACTGTGCCTACACCGTGCATCATTTGGAACCTTCTGGAGCTGTTATGTAAGAATTTTGGTGGTTGTGACCAGCCCAATTCTTACTCAAACCCTCAATTTCTTTTTGTCTGCTGTAGCAGCAGCACTGAAAGAACTGTTGTTGAGCTGTATCTCTTATTCTTATTTCTTTCTTGGACATTGATTATTGGACAACATTTGACTTCTATTTCATATCCTGATTTGCCTTTGGCTTTGGCTTTCTGACTCTGTCTAACTTTTGACTCATACTTTTTTTTTTTAGTATGCTTCTGGCTTCTAGATCTCCAGTAACGGTTTCCCTCAGCAGTTAAAATGCCCTCCTGTGGGGCTAAGATCCCTAGTATAAATGGGCATTCACTCTGTGTACTGTGCCTTGGAGCAGACCACAATGCTGAGTGGTGTGCTCACTGTACAACAATGTCCTGCCAAGGGCGTAAAAACCATTCATCTAGACTTAAGACTTTCTGGTATGAGCTAGTCTTGATGGCTGTGGCTATGCTTTCTGATTCAGGATGTGGTTTGGCTCCATGGTCCTCTTCTGCACTGACTGCCTCCAGCTCCTCCTGTAGATGTTGCCATCAAAATGTCTTTATAAGACACAGACACTAGGTACAGTGCCAAGAGGCCTGCTTCCAGTTCAGCTGCTGGAGCTGAAGAATTGTTGGTACTGATTTGTGCCTTGAAATAGAGGCTTGGTCTTGAGTCCCATTGACACCAGGACAATTCATTGAGGTGGAGGCCTCTTCTTCTAAGCATCACTCAGAAATGAGATGACATAAAAAGAAAAAGAAGGCAAAGGATATTTTCAAGCCTAGGTTGTGTCCTTCTTCTCAGCTTGTGGGCCAGCCTCCTTGTATAAAAAGGATGTAGGAAAGAAAAGCTTTGGTATCAGTGTTGGTAGAATCCCACCATTCTTCTGTAGTTTGAGAAATATTTGTAGGTTCATCTGTGGATTAATCTTCTCAGGTGGTTCTAGTTGTCACAACCTTGGAGGGACAGATAGTTGATCACTTCCTGATGCTCTGTAACTGTCCCCCAGGTTACTGTGTGGGGATCAAGTGTTCGTTCTCCCATACCACTGGTTCAATCAAGCAAGGAAGCTCCTCTTCTACCTCCTCTGCCTCATCATTCAGTTTGACTGAGGTGCTCAACATCCTCTTTGACTTCACAGATGTCACATAGGAAGGATTTATCCAGATCTAGATCTGGGAGATGTTACTCTCATTCTCTGCACCAGCAATACCATCACCACTCTAGCCATCGATGGGATGGATTCGATTCTGGGAATTACAGTCATAGGTAATACGAAAGTTATCGCCATCACCGTATTACTGATATGGTCGTTCCTCTTCTTCAGAGTTAGATTTTGAGGAATACGTCTATGATTGGCATATACTTCGCTGTTTAGGGCCACTTTACCACCAATGGGAACCACCATGCTGCCAATGTAATTCCAGAGACCCACTTCACCGCTGATGCTCCCTACTGTACAACCAACGTAGTCTGTATCAGAGATCATTAGACAGAGGAAGAGAGTGATTTCCAAATCAGCACTCTTGAGATGCTGGCTCTGGAGAAAGCCTTCTGTTCCTTTGAGGTTCTTTTATGTGGCAAGGTTTTTCAGATAGTCTCTGACAACACCATGGTGGTGTACTACCTGAACAAGCAGGGAGGAATAAGATTGAGCACGCTGCTTCATCTTATGCTCAGCCTCTGCGACTGATGTGTCAACAGGAGCATCTCCATCTCTGGAATCTATTTTCCAGTAGAGGAGAACATCTTAGCTGATGCTCTCTGCAGGATGCCAACCTCTTATCATGAATGGAGACTTCATCCTGATGTACCTCACATTGTTTTAAAGAGGTGAGCCAATCTGGAAGTAGACCTCATTGCCTTGGGATAGAACAGGCAGTGTCAGACCTATTGTTTCAGGGCACATCAGAGGAATTACTCTTTTGGTGATGTCTTCCTATTTCATTTGGGAGCCCATATTGTGTAAGCTTTTGTCACCAGGACGACTGCCAAACTTTGAAGAGATAAGATGAAGTGCATCCTGGTCACTCCATGGCAGCGCAGATAGCCTTGGTTTGCCCTTCTTCTGCACTTCGCTCAGAAAGACCAGATCTCCTGAAACTGCATAATGAGTGAATGAGACATCCAGACCTAAGCACCCTCAGGCTGATATCTTGGAGGGCTTTTCTTTAGGCTCCCTTTCAGCTTTGAGTCAGTGAACCATTGCAGCTGTGTTTAGAGCTGTTACACAGCAGTCCTATGTGCATAAGTGGGCCAAATTCTTTTCTTTTTTGTCACCCAGAGGGATCTCTCTGGACTAAGCACAAGTACATCCTGTGGTCAAGTTTCTCCTATCGGTATCCAACAGGGGTCGTCTCTCTCTCTCTCGCATGCTCTCTCTCTCTCTTCTATCACATGCTACCTGGCAGCAGTTTCTACCAACTTTCCAATCATTGGCAAGCTTTCCTATTTCCAAAACCTGTTGGTTAAGTGGTTTCTGAAGGGCTATAAGAATCTGTATCAGCTGGTGTTGGGACCTACAACTTGGTGGAGCCTGCAGTTGGTCCTTTCACAGCTTTCAAATAAACCATTTCAGCCAGTGGCTGTCTATGACATGTGTCTAATATTTGGAAAACACCTTTCTTCCTGCTAGATGAGTAGGAGAGCTATGAACTCTCCATACCTGAAGTTCCACAAGGAAAAAGTGGTCCTTAGACTGGACATTTTCTTTCTCTAAAATGATATCAGCTTTTCATTGGAACCAGGATATGGTCTTACCTGCATTTATGCAAAAGTCTTCTACTGGTCTTGATTTTAGGTGAGCTCTGACCTTTTACATCAACAGGACTGCTGGCTTTTTGTGTGCTACTCCTTGAAGATCTCATTGCCTAAGCTGGTCTCTTCAACCATCCATCTGACCTGCAAACTGGCAAAGGAAGACCCTGTTGTTCATATGCGTAGACATTCTACCAGGGCTATGACTACTTCATTGGGTTATTTTTTGAAAGGCATGTGGTGCCTTTCATGGTGGCTACTTGGTCTCAGCCCCTGACCTTTATTACTCATTATAGGTTGGATGCCAGGGCTGATGCCACCTTTTGAGAGAGTTGTGTTGTTGTTGTTTTTTGTGTTGCATGACACTCTTACCTTCTATAGCAAGTAGCTTGATAGTCTCCCATTTGTGTGAGTCACAGGCACCACAAAGAAGGAGGACAGTTTGCTTATCTATAACCTTAGTTCTTCAAGTGGCCATCTATGAAGTCATGCAACACCCACCCATCCTCTGTCTGGTGTGTCATGCTTTTTGTCCTTAGCTCCTTGGCTGCTGCTTCAGCATCCAGGGTACTGAGGGTCTGAGTGGGAATTGGGTTGGTCACATGAACTAGGGCAAGAGGGGCTACTGTCAAAATGCTTAGGTAACAACTTGAGAAGGTTCCAAATGATGCACTTCACAGGTACAATAAACACATTTGTGTGAGTTCATTGATGACTGCTTGAAGAACTAAAGTTACAGTGAGCAACCTCTCCTTATTTTGTGGTAAACACACTTCCACTTAATTTAAATTGATATTTTATATATCACATCAATAATAAACAAGTATTATTTTATATATCATATTCATAATAACCAAATCTCAGTCAGTTTGTACCAGCAAGGCACCCCTATAGTACCACCTGGCCTTATCAGGATTGCTTTTTTTGGTTTAGCTGCTAAGTTGCACATTAATCATAGATACCTGTTCCACAGTGTCTTCTTAGAAAGTCTTACTTCTTAGCCAAGGCTGTTTTGATCTTTTGTGACACTGTAGCAGTAAAACCAAAATAAACTCTTTTTGCTAGAGTGAATATGATATCTCTGCCTTCACAGGCCTACTGTGATAGCAGAACATATGATCCTGCGATTATGTGATTATGAGATTGTGCAATTAAAAATGGGAGATAATATTTTATAGGAGAACATGACTTAAATCTATAAAATTAAAGCCCCCTGTTCTAGAAAGATACATTGTATTTTTTTACTGCCATACCATGCTTTTGTGAGGTTACTAATGAACCAGTTATTTCAAGTATTTCTAATCCTATTTCTGTCCCAAGGAACCCCAAATGATGCGGGGTACAGTAATTAAGAAATGGGTATGTGAAGTCATACATCAAAATCTTTTGAGAACTTTATCCACTATATTTTAGAATGGTTGCTTTGCGGTGCCTTTTATAGTGTCAGTAATATTATTAAATTGACACCTGTTTATGTAAAAGTATTATATTTACATGTGAGAATGTATCAAGAATTTAACCTGTATTTTCAATAACTCTGCTCATTCCTTTAATTCCAGATGTCATACAGTTCAGTACAACGGTCTGGAAGTAAAAAAAATTCTCAACAAAATACGTCTAAGTCCTGCTTGTATCTTGACTTTTGAAAGCTTTAGGTCATATGTCTAGGTTTTGCACTCTTGTTGTAGTTATTGTATGGAAAACCGGCAGACAAGATTATACTTGACAGAAGCCAATTCTTCGTCATATATATATATATATTTCAAAATAATCTACAGCATAAATTTCTATTCTTTTATTTTTGCTCTTGCATTAGGCTACTGATATCTGTGATCCAAATCCAATCACAATGCTTATGCTTTGTGTCTATTTATATGAGCGGCTTCCTCAGTATTTACCCAAGAAATCTGTTGAATTTCCTGGTCCACTGCATGGTACTGTACTTAGAAAGGTACAGGCATTTCTGCTTTAAGTTTTGAAGGGCTCTTGACAGGTATAAAATGCAATACAGTTTTGGCAAAAACTTTTACTGAATTGTCATCTTTTGGCAAGAATCTGCAACAGATGTCACATGTCAGTGAGATTAAATGAGAATCTCAAAAAATTTCAAAAAAAATTTCAAAATTAAATTGAAGTTGGAAGAAAAGGGAAAAAACAATGAGAAAGGAGATAAAAGAAGCCTCGTTTTTGAACTTTAAGCTTAATATGAAGGCATGGCTCGTCAAAGATTGTGTTCTGTAGGTGGGAGGCAATAAAGAATTGGATTTCCCTATTGCTGGAATTCACCAGGTTGGAATTTCCTTCCATAAATATTAAAATGCTCTGTTCTCAACCTCTCATGCAAATGTTCAGTAAGCTGTATAATGTGTTGGTTTGTCTAAGGACATCATACTTTCATAGCATTACTATTCAGACCCTCCCCCATCAATTCTGATTTTATCTTTTATGGCAGCTGTGTTTTCCATGGTTTTGGAATGGAAACACAAAGCACAGACTCAGAAAGTTTCAAGAGTTTTCACAGTAAACTTGGGCACTTCTACCCCACCCTTGGCAGTCACACCCACCTTCAACATATTAGGGGGAAAAAGAGCTCCAGCGAGAGGGTATCTTTTTGCTCTAGTCTTCTATGGTCATTGTGACATATAGTGATGCAGAATTTCTCTTGGGGATACTTTTTGGGCACAGATGCTTACTAATCTTTTCTTTTTTACTTAATTGTTTTTTTGGTGCTTTTAGAAATTATTGAGTACAAAAGCTTTTTATTGAGGCTAGTTTTTAAGATATTCTGATTAAGTACATGAGCTATGACCTTCAAAATGGCTGGTTTGTAGCTCAAACTACGCTCATGTAGAAAAGATGCAACAGCCTTATGCAACTTGCCTTGTCTTACCTTCAGCTTCTCCGTAATATGGGGATAACAATGCTGGGTTACCTTACACAAATAATTGAAAGATTCTTGAGATAATGTACTAAGAATACTTAATAAAACCACTAAAGTCATTACTTACTATGCGTTGCATACATTGGCATGATATTTTAATGTGTGGGATTATTTCCTCAGATAGTAGGGTAAGTGCTGTTTGGAGTACTTTCTGGAACATGGCTGCTCAAACTTCAGGGTCACCTATTAGAATCTAATCTACCAGCTACTTCTTGTGACTGACAACAATGAACATAGTGGTTGTGCTGTGGTTTGATGGCAACAGAGTATTGTACAAAGCAAATATATTTAAAACTACATTTATGTGGTGTCAAAGAGGTTTCCCCCTCATAGGATTACTTTTCATATGAACATGAGTTGCATATGAACTCTGGCATTAGTTTTAGAGTTCTTGCTCTTCTAGTAATGTTAGTCACGTTAGCATGTAACAGGGACAGACATCTACCCTGTCTCTGAGACAGTCTTTAAGAAGAGCCTTTCTTTTAAAAAAATGGTCAGACCATTACTAAATTTTATTGCTGACTTGAAGTGACTATCAGCATGTATCTAACACTCTTTTTCTTTGCATAGTTACTTATTGAATTAGAGCATTGGTTTTTAAGCTTTTTATTGTAAGATGCCTTTTGAAGGGTTGTCTGAAAGGTGGAATAGTAATATAGAAATATTGTATTTTTTTGACAGATACAAATAAAAAACCCAAGTATCAAGCCATTGATATACAATGCTTCAATTTTAGGAAGAGAATCTGCAGATTTTACATTACCTAAAGGAAATATTGTCACAATTTCCCCAAAGTAAGTAGTCTTTAGCTTTGTTTTTTTTTTACTGAATGAGAATGCCTCTACTCTCACTTCCTCTATTACAGGAAACTTTGTAGAACAATGCCTGAATGAGACATGGCATTTTCAGTCTTTATACCTTCATTTATAAACATTATGTGAGACTATATACTATTGCTTTACTCTCTACCTTGCCTCTCTTAGGTGTGTGTGTGAGAGAGAGAATGGGGAGGAGTAACTGTGAGCTTATGGGGCAACATATCTGAATATTAAATCTGAACTGAACTATTTTTTACCAGATGACAGTCATTGCTCAAGCTTGGAGATGGTCTCCAGCATAATGTAAAAGGTTTCCCAATGTGTATGATCATGATGGGTTCAAATGAGTTCAAATAATGGGCTATTCACACTTGTCTCATATGCTGTGATGGCTATTCTGCATGCACGTTTATGTAGCCATTGTGTAGTTTGAATGTTTGTACTGTCATACAGCTGTTAGTCTTCCTTGGAGGTTTCTGTGTATTATGAACATTGTGTTATTTTTAGATGAAAATATTTTGTCACAATCTTAGACTGATTTTATCTCCAGCAAAAAAGCTCATTGAAGAAGGAAACTCTCTTAAGTTTAAGGAGGACATGTAGGATGAAATGCAGCAAGAAACTGATGTTTTGCTTAACTTCTTTTTTTTTTATGTTCATGTTGATCTGTTTTCCCAGACATAAAATCAGATGTACTGATAAGCTTTTCTCTTCCAGCTAAACTCAGCAAAATTCCACACAAAGTGAATTTTGTTTCTTGACCTTTAAAAAAGTAGGCCTCTCTTTAAGTCAATAAAAACCATTTCAAATAAGCTACAATATTTTTCTTTCTATCTTTCCTTTCATTAAAAAACCTTGTTAGCAGGATTGTCAGTCCAGGAGGTTATGTCAAGGACTGCTGAAATAGGGCTTTGACAATATTGTTAGCTACATTTTGCAGTGTTAATACACCTTAAGGCTGGAACAGTAATGCACCTCAGAATGTATCTGTTATGTGAAAACAGCTATTTCAGTTATCATTCAACATCCAGATGAACAGTGTAGAATATTTTAAAATGAACTTTAAAAAGGCTTAAAATGATGATTCCAGAACTGGTAAACTGTATAGGAGATGTGCAAGAGAGCTGAACAGAAAACAGAAAATGTTTACCTTTCAGTGTATTTTTGTTAATAAGAATATTATTTATTGATATAATTGTCTGTTGTTGTTGCTGTTGTGTGCTTTCAAGTTGTTTCCTGACTTACGGGGATCGGCTCAGACTGCGTAGCGAAGTGGCCGTCGCGTTGCACAGCTGCAGGGCCGACGGCCAGCGCTCGGGCGTCCTCTTCCCCGTTTCGAGTGTAAAGAAGCGGGGGGATATATGCCCTTGGTAAATGGAATTGTTGTAACTTTTTTCTACTAAAATTTGCATTTCCACCCCAAGAAGACTCCGGGAAAGGAGTGGGTAAAGGAGATAGCTGATGGTCGCGGAGCTACCGGAGCCTGAGCTGCCACCGCGAGCGGTAATGGCTGCGCCAGAGAGTCTTAACAAATAGAGGGATATGTCAAACATGTAAGTTGAAATTTCTCCCCTGCTGCTGAAACCAAGGCATAGAAGTGCACCCTTCTCGAGGAGACCGCCTGAAGAAGAAAGGTTAAATATTAGGAGAAGGTGATGGGTGTTTTTGACGAATACATGGAAATCGTTTAAAAGGAGTATCATATTACAAGGACACTTTAAGAACACTTTAAGAAATCTATTTTAAAAATTGCCGCCAGTCTGAATTTGTTCAAAATAGTGGAACCGAAACTGCGAATTATAGAGACTTTAAGTAGTTTAAATTGTATTTGGAATCCGTCTATTTGAAAATAATTGAAGCGCGACAGGAATAACTGCGAGAGACTCAAACGGGACTGAATGGAATGGGGTTGCTTCTATTTCAAAGTGTTTAGTGAAACAAGGTGAACAAAGTACTCTCCCTTATAAAGCTCATTGTAATAGAACATGGTTTTGGAATAAGACTTTGATGCTGATGAACTGATGAACTGAAGCGGGAATTGTTGGTGATCTGAAGCGGGAATGAGTGGAAGCTGGAAAGGGAAGGGGAAATGATAAATCACTGAAGGTCGAAAAGAGAAAGTAAAGGATCGAAGAAAGTGAAGTGAAAGTCGCTGAGAGTTAGTGAAAGTTGGACAAAGGAGATTGATGGAAGATGTTGGAAAGTCTGGGAAAGTGACATAGAGAGAAGTTGGAGGAGAAGAATGGGAGCTGAAGGTGTTAGAACGAAGTGGAGAAGAGAAGGCTGGATTGTTGTATCATTGGCTGTTTGTTTATTATATTGTTGGAATTAATTTATAAGATTATATTTAATTTCTATTTAATTATAAGGGATGTGTTATTGAACTTGTAATTTGTGGTATTCTTATACAATATAACAATATAAGGAAAGTATAAGAAAAGGGAAAAAGGGGAATACAGCCTGGGTGAGATTGTAAACAGAGGGAGAAAGTATAATAAGTGGGAGGTGACTTCAAGGACATAATTTAAGGTTTGTTTATGTAATTGCTCTCACAGCTGCAGTTGAGAAGCAATAGGAGATAGGGAAGAAAGGTGACGTTAAGTAAATACATAGCAATTAGTAATAAGTAAGTTTAAGTATATAGCACCATCTACTGGTCTTTTAGATAGTAGCTGGGTTTAGGTTTTCCCCTTTCCTTTTAGGTATAGAGATTTATAAATTTAAAGAATTAAGCAGGTCTTTTAGATAGTAGTTGGGTTTAGTTTTCCCCCTTTTAAGGGATAGAGATATATAAATTAAAAGAATTTAAGTAAATAAGTATTTAAGGGATTAAGTAGGAGTTTAGGTTTAAGAAATAATTTAATAAAAATAATTTAACAATTTAATAATTTAATAATTTAATTTACTTGATTGAATCCACTTGATTAATTTAATTTAAATTAATTTAATTAACTTAATTGATAATTTAATTGAGATAAATTTAGATTAGTTTTTAGGTATAAATTTGGTGGAATATTTAATATTTTTAATAGATAGACTAGACATAATTAAGTTAGGTAAAATAAATTTAAATTTAAATTTAAAATAAATAAACAAGTAGAATAAATTGAGAATATAGAATATTGAATTTAGAATATAAATTATCGAATATAGAATATAGCGTGTTAGGTTTTGTAAGAAGATGGCAACAAGAAGAAGGGTTGTACAAACTCAGCTTCAGATGGTTCAGACGCAAAGAAGAGCCTCAGGAGAGTTGGACCCTTACAGTCTCCTATTAGAGGAAGTCAAGAGGAGTATGGGATATGCTAGCAGAAATGAAAGAGCTTACAACCGAAGTTAAAAGAGAGGTTAAAGAAATGAAGAAGAAGTTAGAGAGTATTGCCTGTAAATTGGAAAATGTAACAAAGGATCTTAGGCACACAAACAAGAATGTTGATGAGATACAAGAAAGGACGAAGGTGCTTGAAAAAAGAACTGATGATCTTGATGGTGCTATTGAACACGTGGAAGGCAGAATACTTTATCAGAAATTAGATACAGAGAAAAATGTATTAAAATTAGAGGTCTTGAGGAAGTAGATGATGAGAATTTATATAATAGGATTGTCCCACTATTGGCGAATTTTCTTGGCTGGTCGATGGAGCAAATGGACATTGAAATTGATCGGGTTTTCCCGAATAATTCGTTGATTGCACGTAAAAAGAAAAGTCCCAAGGGACATTGTTATTTATTTGGTTCGGGAGAGAGTCAGAGATTTGATAATCCAGCAAAGTTACACGAACAAATTGATAATAGATGGAGCAGAATTGAAGATTTTTAAGGATGTGCCATCAGAGATCTTAAAGAAAAGAAAAGGCTATGCCTATTTAACCCAGGAGTTGAAGAAAAAAGAAATCATGTATCGTTGGGGGAAATTTGAAGGGGTTATATTCATGCATAACCAGAAAAGATATGTGATTAATACAATTTTCAAGGCCGATGAATTTTTAAGAAGATTGGCAGAAGAAGAAAAAAAAAAAAACCGGTATCTAAGGTTAAAGGGAGTGAGAGGAAAGAGAGAGAAGAGAAGAGAAGGGAATTACCAAGGAGAGAAAAGGAAGAACAAAGATTAAAAGTGAGGAAAGACCAATCAACGGAATATTTCGAACAAGAACAATTAGAAATAGGAAAAGAACAACTAGAACTAGGGGAAGAAAAAACAGGAGGAAGTAGATAAGGAACAAGGACAGGAAGAAGTTCAGCAAGAAGAACAGGAGGAGCCTAGTGAAGAAATTTCACTGGAGTCAGAGGAACTAGAATAGAAGGGTTTGAAATAGCAGATAGAAGAAATAGCAGATAGAAGAAATTGGAATGAGGGTTAAACTGTTCTCTTGGAATATTAGAGGGTTAAATTCTTGTAAGTAAAAGGAAAAGAATATTTCACTATTTAGAGAAACAAAAATGTGACATTTATTGTATTCAGTAAACCCACATTACAAAGAAGGGAAACCAAGTTTTAAATAATAAAAGAGTAGGTAATGTATTTACGTCAGGAATAGATAAAAAGAAAAGAGGGGTTGCATTATATGTAAGTCTAAAGTTTGAGGCCAAAGAAGTTATAAATGATGTTCAGGTAGGTACGTAGGTGTGGAAGTTAAAATGTCAAATAAGATAGTTCTAGTGGTAGGATTATATGCCCCACTGGAGAATAAAAATGATTTTTATCAGAAATTATTTGAGAGTATAAGGGAAGTTGATTATCAAAATATTATTGTTATGGGAGATTGGACTGCTGTCTAATTAGAATCTGACAGAACCAAAATAAATAGGAGAGGAAGAATGAGGGGAAGTTGACGAAGATGTTTCATACCATGGTAGAAAGTCTTTTTTTAGTTGATATTTGGAGAAGCTTATATGGTAAACAACAAAATATACGTATTATTCTGAAAGATATAATACATGGTCTAGAATTGATATGCTCTGGTGCACAAAAACTATTGTGAAACAAATAAAAAAATTGGAAATCTTGCCCAGGGCTAGATCAGATCATGCCTCTTTATTTTTAACAATAGAAGATCGAAAGCCAGAATATAGATGGAAATTAAATGAAACATTATTGAAAGATGATAAAATAATCCAGAAGGGTAAGATAGTCTTAGAAAATTATTTTCGAGAGAATCTTGGTAAGGGTACACCTATTTACACGGTTTGGGAAGCAAGTAAGGGAATAATATGGGTTTTTTTACAGGATATAATATATAGAAGGATTAAAAAGGAAAGAGAAAAGAGTTTAACGAGTTAAATTCAGCAATTAGAAAATGACTTGAAGGTTACACCAAAGAATACTAAGATACTTGACCAATTAAAGGCATTACAGAAATTAATATCTATTGACATACTGAAGAAATGGGAAAGGAAATTAAAATTTATAAAACAAAAAAATTTCTTTTTTGCGAATAAAACAAACAAATGGTTGGCCTATAAGATAAGAAAGGAAAGAGAAAAGCGTCTTATATTCCAGATAAATGAGAAAAGACGTTAGTTAAATAGGAGGAAATAAAAAAAAGCTTTTGAAAATTTTTATAGGAATTTATATACAGGTCCGGAAATTAATCAGACAAAACGGAATAAAATAGAAAGGTATTTAAATGAAGGTGTGTTACTGAAAATTACGAAGATCAGAGGAATTTTTTAAACCAGAATATAACTAGAGATGAAGTTATTCAGGCTATTCAGAGACAGAAGATGGGTAAGGCACCTGGGCCAGATGGTCTTATTGCACTCTATTATAAAATTTTCTCTGGGCAATTAATAGGCCCACTCTTAGATGTCATTAATGGAGTAACTAGGGAAGCGAGAACCCCCTTCCTGGGAGAAGCCAATATATCGGTAATTCGAAAAGAAGGTAAGGATGCTAAGGAACTAGGAAATTATAGGCCCATCTCTTTGTTAAACGTAGATTATAAAATATTTGCAACAGTTTTAACGGAGAGATTACAGAAGGTTATGTCTACCATAATTCATATTGACCAAAATGGCTTTCTGCCAGGTAGATCATTGAAAAATAATATAAGAATGGTATTAAATATTATAGAATATTTCCATAGGCATAATGAAAAAGAAACTAGCGTTGTGTTTTTTAGACGCGGAAAAAGCTTTCCATAGGGTTAATTGGAGTTTTTTAGAAGACAAACGGTTAAAGGTATAAATTTGGGCTCCCGTTTTATAGAGTGGGTAACGGCTATTTATGATAATCAAAAGGCTAAGATTATAATAAATGGTGAAACATCAGAATTTATAAGCATAAGTAGGGGTGTTCGACAGGGATGTTCCTTGGCTCCTTTATTATTTATATTAGTATTAGAAATTTTTAATAATAAGATAAGGGAAGAATCACAAATTAAAGGAGTTAAAATTAAAAAAGATGAGTATAGCTTAGCGCATGTGCAGATGATTTAGTGGTTATATTGGAGGATCCTAATAATGGTATTGATATGTTAATGAACAAATTAAAGGAATTTGGTATATTGTCGGGTTATAAAATTAATATAGAAAAGACTAAAATGATTGTCAAAAATCTTCAAGAGCAAGAATAAAAGAAAAATTAAAGGAAAAATCTGGATTTGAGATAGCCAAGATGGTAAGGTATTTAGGAATTAACATTACGAAGAATAGTGTAGACTTATTTGGAAAATAATTATAAACAGCTGTGGTTAGAAATAAGGGATGATCTTAAAAGATGGCAAGAATTAGAATTATCTTTAATGGGTAGAATAGCTGCAATTAAAATGAATTTATTGCCAAAAATTAATTTTCTATTTCAGAATCTTCCTATACTTATTAATGAAAAACCTTTTGGAGAAAATGCAGTTTAGATTTAAGGAAATTTGTGTGGAAGGGTAAACGACCAAGAATTAAATTAAAAGTATTAGAAGATAACAAAGAAAGAGGTGGTTTTGGATTACCTAATCTTAAATTGTATTATCATGCAAATTGTTTACACTGGGTGACGGAGTGGATAACATTGAGGAACACTAGGCTATTGAATCTAGAAGGAGAAGGTTTGTATTTCGGTTGGCACGCATATGTTTGGTATGAAAAAGCGTCGATAGATAAAGAATTCAGATCACATTTTTTAAGGAAAGCTTTATTGACGGTATGGCAAAATATAAAAGGAAATTGTATTTAAAAATTCCACTTTGGGTCTCGGTGCATGAGGCCTTCTATAGGAGGGAGATTCCTAGGAGTGATTATTGGATAACATATAAGGATACGTTGTATATACATAGGGGAATTATTACATTTAAATCTAAAGAAGGAAACTTTCTGTGCAGGGGGATGGTCTACGCATGGCTTTTATTTATGCAATTAGTGGATAGATTTAAAAAGGACAGAACAGAGGGATTTGAGATTCATGAAAGGGAATTTGATAAAATTTTAAAATCCAATGTTAAACATAAAATTAGTTTAGTATATAGTATTTTGTTAATAATTGGAAAATGAAACAGAAGTAATTAAGCACACAATGGTAAAATGGGCCCAGAATCTGAATAGTGTAATTACCATTGATCAGTGGGAAAAGTCATGGGCAGACACTTAGCAATTAATAAAACCCGCTAGTTTGAGGGAGAATTATTGTAAGATGCTGCACAGGTGGATACCTTACCCCTGTTCAGATCACGAAGATGCAGAAATCTTCAAATGACACCTGTTGGAAGTGTGAACAGAAAGGTTCATTTTTTCATATATGGTGGAATTGTGATAGTGCGAAAAACTTTTGGGTTGGGATACATGAGAAAGTGCAGGAGACTTTAAAAATAAAATTTCATTTATCCCCCAAAATTTATTTGCTTATATTTTGGAAGAGTTACAGATAGATAAATCGAAAAAAGAAAATTGCTCTTTATATGTTTACAGTGGCTAATATTATGTTATGCACAAGGGTGGAAACAGAAGCATCCCCCAAGTTACAAAGATTGGTTTTTAAAATTATTAGATATAGTGGAGGCGGATATTACAATTGAGTCTTTAAGGGGCAGAAGGAAAAGAGAAATTTTTGATGATTGGAAATTATTGTCCCTCATGTGCGAAGAATTTGTAGGGAAAAGGGAATAGTTTTTTTGGAATAGTTTTGGTAAGAGCGGCATTTAGAGGACAAGTTTTTGAATAGATACATGGATTAAATTTGTATCCTAAAATGAGGAATGACTAAGTGATATGAGATTGTATTATATTATGAAATAATAGGAAGACATGTGATAAAGAAGCTATTTATTTGGTATAGTTAAGGTTAAATGGTCGGTATTAATTCTATTTTGGAATTGTAAACTGACTGTTTCTTTTTATGTATAGATATAATTAATTTATTCAATTATTAGAAGGCATTAATAGGTAAGGAAGCGTATGTTATTAGGTTTCAGCAGGGGGAGGGAGATAGAAGGGGTAAAGGGATTGAGGAGGTAAAGGGAGGGGGGAGGTTGGGGAACTTTTTTTTGGTAGAGGTATAAGTATAGGTATTGGGAGGATTACATATATACTGTTTAGATGTTATTGTTGAAGTACGTTTTACGTATGTATCATGTAAGTATGTTTTAACTAAGAAGCTATTAGTTTGTATATAGGTTGGTACGTGCGTTTGTAATATGTATTCAGTCAGTATGTATGTAATATATATTTGTATTCAGTATGTATAAAAAAAAGTTGTTTCTGACTTACGGTGACCCTAAGGTGACCTATCATGGAGTTTTCTTGACAAGGTTTGTTCAGAGGTGGTTTGCCCTTGCTTTGCTCTGATGGCTGAGAGAATGTGACTTGCCTGAGGTCACCCACTGGTTGAGTAGGGATTCAAATCCTGTTCTCCAGAGCTCAAACCACTATATCACAGTGCTCTCTTAACTGTTTGCATACTTTCTTAAAGATATTCCCAATATGGTTGCCAAACAGTGAAATAGTATAACTAACGCATGCCATCATATGAGAACACTGATCATTTTAGGTTTTCACTTGGGAGAGGGGTAGGATCTAACCCATGTGGCTCAAGGACAGAAAAACTTCCAGAGTGTCTCTAGGGCTCCTAATTCCTCTGAATTCCATATGGCACTTGAAAAATAAGTGCAGGTTGCTGGGGAAAGTAGTGGGATCGTTTCCTGCTTCAGAAGAACAAGGACATACAAATCAGATAATTTACAAAGCTCATGACCATTTCATGACCATTGTTTGCAGCAGTTGGTATGTGCAGATTCTTTTTTCCAGTGATGTACCAATTTATATATAGACAGATACATAGATTTAGATCAAGATGTAACCTTAACATTTAAAATTAACTTTTTTCATAGAAAAAAAGACAAGCATTATTTTAAATATGGGAGTGGTGTCAGCTATTTCCAAAAAAAACATTCTTTTATAGGTTTGATTAAACTGCATCTGAAAAAAACCCAAAACAAATGTTCAGACTGGATTATAAACTAACTGATTTATTCAAAAAACGTTAATGCTTCAGTTTTCTCTATATTCCCAATATTCCAATTCTTTGAGTGGCTTATGACCCAATCATATATGTATTTACTCAAAAGAAAGTTCCACTGAATTTGGTTGATTTTAGTTTGAAGTTTACATGCATAGGAGTCCAGCCTTATTCCCCAACAAGGGCTTTTTAAAAATATGTAATACTCATAACATCTATATCTTCAGTGGGAAGAAAGTGCAGTTCAGAAAGAACATTTCTGCAATTCAGAATTCAGGATGTGTAAATATTGTGCTATGTTAGCACCAAGTGACTTATGCTAAAGTAAAAATAAAGTCAGCAGTTTAATCTTCTGTAAAGCTCCAGGAGCAGATCAAACATGCCCATTCCCCACTCCCATCTTCCAAAGCTTCCAGTACTACATATAGAGTGATCATCACTGTTTCCAAAATGAAGTAAACCTAGATCATGGATATTCCTTTCTTCCCCCTTGTTGAGGTTATAATATGGGTGGCAATGCCAGAAACTATGAATATAATATTCTTAACATGGTCCGTGGGATTTTTTGTCTTGTGTTAATATTTTTCACTCAAAATACCTTTTTGCTGGAGTTGAGTATGGCTCTTATGAGAAGTTTGAATACAACATTCTCTGCATTAGTGCTGCTGCCAAGTTAAAATTCTGAGGACTTTGTAAACTATTAAATGCCATGGAATGTGACAAGCAACAAAACTTATGCTCATATGCCTGAGTGCACATGCACAGAAAATGTCCAGGTGTGTCACAGCAACATGGGTGAATTACAATTCCATACCACAATGAAGCTCAGATTGGCCATTCAGAATAACCCTAACCAAATCTCACTGTAGTGTGCTGTGCTTCCTTTGTTGCAATTTTTTCAAAGTTGGTTAAGGAAGTGCTCTCAAGATTTCATGAGACTTTGTTACTGTAATTGAAGATAGTTACAAATACAAAATAACTAATTTAAAATCAAGATGAATGATGAATCCCAAAACCCACATAAACAATTACATGCTAGTTTTATTTAGTGAAGTGTTCACATTTCTTTGTGGTGAAGGATCACTTTTCTAGCCCTTGTCGGGCTATTTTTTTTCCCAATTCTTCTTCTGTCAAATGTTTAGTTTATACAGATATTTCCAACCTTTTTTGGTCCATAGGTACATTCCATGGGGGCAGACAGAAAATTTAAATAGAAATATATTAATCCTGTCATAGTGGAGAATGCTGTGATCCTTATGCCCAGCTTCAGTTAAACTTCTGAAAAGATTTGGCTGGGTACTATTAGAAGTAAGAGTGCTGGAGCAAATGAAGACAAGTGAGTTGCATGAACATAACAACAAACTACAAGGCAGAAGTTGTATTTTCTGAGCCACAAATACCAAACCATGTATTTGAACCTACATTGAACCCATCTTTGTTATTGTAACTAAGCACTAATTTTCCAGAAGGCAAACTAATTATTTTTCTTTCAAAATGAATCCCTTCAATAAATGGATTACTGATTACCACCCAGATAAAATTCCATTTCAGATCAATTTAATTAATTTACACCCCACTCCAATTAGTTCCTACCAGAGCCTGCTACAAATTGGTACTCCATACATCACTGCCCCCATTGATCAATATCCAGCTAAATACTTTTTTCTCCTTACCTCTAATTAATATCCTACCCAGATCACCCCAAAATTTGTTTTCTTGAGTAAAATATGACTCAGTTCCTGTTCCAAACAATTTTTTAGTTAATCTTCAACAATTCACTCATTTGTGTGCTTTTCTATTCCCAAAGGGGAAAATAATTCTCTCTTCTTCTCCACCAATACTCTAATGGGCTCAATTGCTCAGTTGTGAGCCTATTTTGGTCTTTTGTACCTACTTTCCTATTTTAAACCAGATTTTTTCCCATTAGAACAGGGCTTGTGCTGTGCCTTAATGAGTGTTACTAGTCTGGACTCCTGACTGATGGTGCTGTTGCCATTCCAGGTGCCCCACTTCCATTCGGGTTCCTGCCTGACACTTCTCTCCTTCCCCCACCTACCATCAAAGCTACACCTCAGCATTGCCACCAGTTGCTGTTGACAATAGCAGTCACTACTTCTTCCCTACAGCCTGGTTGCCTAGTAGATAGTGATGTTTATGGTAGCTGAACCACTGATTAGATCCATTTTGTGGCAGGAGCTACTGCCTCAGGTTGAACACTGTACTTTGAGAAACCTGAAGCAGTAGATACCTACTGCAGGATAAAGCTGAGCAGTGGGTTAGCTCCCGTCTAAAGGCCCACTAGATAAACCTGTCTAGATGAAGATGTGAGTGTTTAGTGGCAGTAGCAGCAGCACTAAGTTAGGAATATGGTGTTACAGAAGTGGTGAGCCTCATGACTTGTCATGGCTCTGTGGAAGCCATCTTATTCAAACTACTGCATAGTTCTATTAAATTGTAGATATAAATTATTTTTGCTGTTCTGTGCCAAGTTTCTTTTGGCACAAAGATAACTGCCATATATGTCAAACCATGGTACTTTTCCTTTGCCAGAGTTTCATTACAGAACATGTTCTATTTTCCAATTTAGGAGTCAGATACATGTGAACGTGGAATTTACTAGCCGTTTCCTATATCCTGCTGAAGCTGTATTGTTGCTTGTTTCAAAGCCTTTAACTGGAATGGGTGGGGCTACAATGGCTTTCTCTCTGAAGACTAGAATTACCTCTATTAAACCTGCTGTAAGTACTAAGTTTCATGCAGTATAACAAGCTACGTTGATATTACAGTCTAGATAGTAACCCTTAACATATTATATAGCAAGTTTATAGTCGATATTCTGGGTTTTTTTGTTGTTGTTGTTCTTTGTTGTATTTTTTTTAAAATATCAGTAGTGCCCAGAGTTTGGAAAAGCTCCTTTTTGGACTACAACAAACAGGATCCTGCCACTAGCATAGCCAGTGGAGAATTCTGATGTTGCAATACAGAAGGCCATAAGAAGAGCCATGTTACATCAGATCCATCTAGTTCAATGCTCTCCTTACACAGTGGCCAATTATTTGCCAATGGGTGGCCCATCAGCAGCATATGAGTGCATCTGCACCTTCCAACTATCATTCTGTCTTCAGCAGCTGACACAATATATAGACTGAGGCTTCCTGCCTGTGATAAAGATGGTGGCCATTGAAGGCCATTGAAGGCCTCATTCTCAGAAAAAGTAACATCTTCAGGCTTTGTCAGAGCCTCTCTCTTAAGTTAATCTCTTGAGTAAATTGGGCAATAGATTTTGTTGGAGTTGTCAGAGGGCAATAAAACATGTTCTTTCTTTACACACATGTGCCAGCTGTGTAGCTGTTTTTAAACATACAAGAAAGAAGCTCACTGTGCATATACTAAAACTTTGGTAATGAAACAGAGTAGCAGACAGTGGAGAAGATTGGGCTGTTGGGGTATTCTTTTGAACATTAAACCTTCCTTTATGTGTTTTTAAGTATTCAAAAGGAATACATGAAGTACCCAATCACTTTTAAAGGAAAACATAAGATTTCTCAGTTCTCTAGTAAACTTTATAAAAAACTGTGTGAATTGGCAAGGCTCACGTATTGTACACAACAGAGAAGAACGTGTGCAAAGTTGGATACTGATTTTTCTGCTTCTGTCCTCTCTTCATTAACTTCTGGTCCCTACCTTCCCTTATTTTATGTTTTGATATGTTATGAATATTTTATTGGGGACAATTTCTAGTGTCTTAATTGCACAGTGGAACTATAGAGTACTTATAATTCTTCTGGAATTTTCAGTCACAGACTTATTGCAAGTGCATTGTGTATTCATTAGAGCTGTACCCAACAGCTCTATTGCACTAGTGAGCACTCGTTTCTCCACCAGAAGAATACTTTCTCATAAGTATCCTTCTAGCCCATCTACCAGTAAACCCAGATAGTAAAAATGGTGGAGGGGGCAGAGTGAGGGTATGAAAGGGGAAAAAAAGGGAGGGGAGAAACAAACTTGTAAAACTGTAAGCAAACTCCAACACATCCATTTCTTAGAAAGTTGCACCACTATCGAAAGGAGATGAAAATGTCCTCCCCCTTTACATACATGTACACTGGAGAGAATTTCTGGAAACTGGATCCAGGAAAGAGGATTCTTTTCCTCTCCATCTTTAACTTTTCAAAGTAGCCATTAATAATTGGTGTAAAATGTTTAGTTTTAGAACTTGGGACCAAAAAGGAGCAGAGTCTGTTTAACAAAAAATTGTGAACTCCAAATGGCAGATTTACTGAACAACACCCTCTTGTATCTACTTGCAGGGTACATTAAAGTGCAAATCTCCATGTTACAAGCTGAAGAAACTTAATCTGGAAGTTACTAGCCCTTTCAAAATTGATGGACCATTCAGGTATGCAGTTAAAAAATGAATTGCAGTTAACTTTGTAGTTAATATTAACTTCCATAATCTTCTCTGCCTGTTTTATGCATTAAAAACCAGCACATGTCAGCACTTACTTAGTTGTTTAAGAAAATTCCCTAAATTTTCTAGAAATGTATTGTTTTTCCATATACATTAAAGATCTCTGTTGTCTTAAAGTAATTTCTTCAAACAGATAATAATTTGATGAAATAATTTTAATATATTTTAAATTGTATTTTAATTATATTAGAATATAATAGTTTTCTCCTTGCGTACTATTTTTCTTGGAAGTGTGGGATATAATTTAATGAATAAAATAAGTTGCCTTTTGTTTTTTCTCCCTTTAATTACTGCCTTTGTTCCTGGACAATAAATATTTGTGGGTGAGGACATCTAAACTTTTATTTGTTTTTAAAAAACTGGAGATCGTACTGATGCTGGAAAGGGAATTCAGAATTAATATTTCATATCAATGTCATGTATACCAATAGTGTGTTCCTGTTTACTCACTTATGAACCATAAAGGAGACCACTACTTGAGCAATAAATAGAAATGTCATAAAAATAAAACATTTGGTTTTTAATATGTAACACAGTCTGAAGCTTTGCAATTGGTAGGTCTAAGTTTTAAGGATGCCATCCAGTCCTATGCTGGCAGAAGTTGACTTCTCTTGCTCTCCAGCTAGCAATCCCTGAAACTGCTATGTGATGTTGGGTGTCCCACCTGAATTGGTTTGGATGTGGTTTAGGCCTCTGAGGAGAAAGAGGGCTATCTCTCAAAACAGGACAGAGATCCTGTTCACGACAGGTGTCTCTACCAGGTTTTAGGGAATTCCTCCCTTCTTTACAGACCTTTCTGGCACTGCCCACCTTGTTCAAGAATTGGAAATACCCCCCACTCACCCCCGTTGTGGCATTTTTGGAAGGCTCTGGAGGCTGCTGGGGAAGGTGTGGTGGGCAGATCACTTTCCACAGACTCTTTTCCACTAACACAGTTTTGGATGTCACATTATAATTTAAATAAGTACTATTCTGTTTTTTGACAGCTTATTTTATTGCATTAAGTTTTGCTATGTTTGCATTATTTTTAGGATCATTTTAGTTGAATCAACAAGTTGGATCACTGAACCTGAGAAGCTAGATCAAGTTAGCCAAATAAAGCAAGGAAAAATAAAAAGGTAATTTTTTCCCCCAAACTTGTTTACCAGGTGAAGGATCCAATAGTGGACTTCTGCTGGTGCAACGGCAGAAAATCCAGCAGATGTATACAGCTGTTTTATGCCCCCAGAACGATCTCTGGAGAGCTGAAAACCCCTCTAGAGCCAGACTTTAAACAGCAAGAGAGGGCATTTATCCATAGTGATTCGGTGAGATATTTAAATAATAAGCTTTAGACACCCTTAATAGTATGATAGGTACAATAGCAAAATATTTAATATTAAGAGATGCAATAAAAGTAACAAAGGAATTCTGTGGATTTCAGTTGGCATTTATGAGTTCATATGCATAGTATTTCCTACTCAGCATCAGAGGTTGGGAGGAAGGATTTGCCTCATTCCTGTTATTTTTTAATGAGGAAGACTTTCCTAGTGTATGTTTGCAGTTAGGCAGAAAATAAGTTAAGATTTCCTATGAAAGATGAAACAGTGTGAGAGATTTGGCTTTTTTTTGTTGAGGGGTGCCATTCTGTTACAGCTATTTCTTATGTATATTTCTCTACTGAAATAATTTCTGTAATTCAAAAAGGCTGTGTCTGCATTGAACTTTTATGTATAGCCAAATCAATTTATTTGAACAGCTTCTTTTATGTTGAATAGAAGCAATTTTTTTGCCCAAATGCTTTTTATGGCAATACCCATTATAAAACGATGAGAAGGGTGAGCTTTTAAATACTGCTGTTACAGTGCATCTCAAAGGTAATGTTGTGCCTGAGTTTATGTGACTCATTTTCATTTAGTTGGCATTCTTCTTCAGTCTTGAATGGCTATTTATTTTAAAGACAACATAAACTAAAGCTGTTAATTAATAATTATTCTGTGGAATAATTGTGAGATCATTAAAGTTCATTGCTGGAGAAGGTGACATATATAATGTTAAAATTAATCTTGAGTTTAGAGCTGAAATAACTGTGTAATTCCTTGTGATACATTTCAGTATTAATAACTTGATATGCGTGCTGTAACTGTCCATTTCATGCTTGCCTCTCATTAACAATGATGCAAATGCTCAGTGAGTGAGAAAAGACTCTATAAAAATGTACTGAGTAAATTTTATTGGTTTCATTGTGCTGTGCTGTAGGTGTTTGAGAACTTTCTGTGAAAAAAGTAGAAGTCAAAACATAAAAAGAGTGCCAGTGATGAGAATGTGCTCAGGTAGTTCCTCAAAACTGGGGTGGTGGTTGGAAAGGGAGGATGAAGCACGAAATGTCTTAGGATTCTTGTTATAACACAATACAGATTCATTGTTGTACTTCTCAGTATTTGAAATTAAAGCTTTCCTATTGTCTATTAGAACCAATATTGTTATGCCTCTTTATAGGCTTCAGTTGACAGAACTTGGTTTGAACCGAACAGTACTAATTTCATTATTTGATTGCAAGGTTTAATTATGGAAAATGCAATTTTGTTCCACAGAGATAGAAAGATAATAAGCAGGAAATTGGTGTGATGTGTGTGTTCTGCAGATTGCTGATGTCTTAGATAATAGACTTATAAGCCCTTAACTTATTTATGTTGTTCTAATGTCTTTTTTATTGTTGTTCTGCATAACTGAACTTCTTATGTGCTCAGTCACTTG
The DNA here is from genome assembly GCA_948472985.1 of Iguana delicatissima. Taxonomy (NCBI): domain Eukaryota; kingdom Metazoa; phylum Chordata; class Lepidosauria; order Squamata; family Iguanidae; genus Iguana; species Iguana delicatissima. The sequence goes on from CAOKZL010000666.1 coordinate 452,148, forward strand.
CATGTATGATAGATAAATATGTTGATGTTTATTCCCAGATAGGTACATTTCAATGAATTATTATCTCCAATTATTAATGAAGAAAGAAATTATTAAAACAAGAATTAAAAGAGTGGAATAGTCAATGTGTGATCTGTTTTGTACCATTTTAGCAATAGCAACAGCATGTGTATTTCTATACCACTTAGCAGCTAAGTGCTCTCTAAGTGGTTTACAATGTGTTAGCTAATTGCCCCCAGTGTGCTGGGTACTCTTTTTACTGACTTATGGAAGGATGGAAGGCTGAGTCAACCTGGAGTCCTGTGGGATCAAACTCACAACATTGTAGCTGCAGTACTGGCATTTAACCATTGCGCCACCAGGGCTCCATTACTGCACCACCAGGGTTCCTTATATCTGGATTCACATCTCTATATAGGTTGGGCATGATCTAAATCAATAGACCACTGTCCAGAATTTGTATGGCACTTTGCAGATAAAAATAAGTCAGATCAGATCTGACTTGGATGTTGTAGTTGATACAGTTCCAGTGGATGTAAGCTTGGCTCCTGCTTTCCCGGTGTTTTTGGATACCTTCCAGTTTGTGCAATCTGAGGACATGGACGGATCCTTGGAGATATGAGAGACACCACAGGTGTGCTGGACCCTTGAGCTTCATGGTTCATTAAACAGGGTGGCATACAAATAAAGATGAGAACCAGTGTGATATAGTAGTTTTGATGCTGGCCTAGAATCTGGAGGCCAGAGTTTGAATCTCTGCTCAGCTGTGGAAACTCGCATCCTTTGAGCCTCAGAGGAAGGCAATGGCAAAACTGCGTCTGGACAGATCTTACCATGAAAACCCCATGATAGGTTCACCTTAGGGTCTCCATAAGTCAGAAGAGGCTTGAAGGCACAAATGACAACAACAAGTAAAGATCATAAATTGAGACTGGAAAACTTTCTGGGAGGAAAAGGTTGTATTGGGTGCTCAGAATTCACAGAGAGTTGTATGTCTGTTGCTGAAGTTTGACAGCCATTACAGAATGCAATAGCTGTCAATTTTGGCAACCTCAACAGCTCCCTATGGTTTAGTAGAATGCCAGAGTGCCCTTGTAAATCAAAGAGCCCTACAAGATCACAGATCAGAGCATCTTTTTCTCTTCTAAAGCAACAGAAAGAGAAAACTTCCAGAAGTTCAACTGCAATGATCTAAATTTGTAATCTAAAAGTAAAATAAATTTTTAGTTTCCTTTAATATAGTATTTGTTTTTTAATTTTTTTTTGTTAGCGTTTTAAATAGAAATAATAAAATGACAGAAAAAGAAACAAGAAGAAGAAAAAATCCTATTACAACTTGATAGGTTATCATTGCAGTTATAATTCCCTTATAAATTAATCTGATCTTTATCTTAAAATATGTGTAATTCCTTAAAATCCATGACAACTTATTTATATCAACATATTTAAATACTGTCTTAAACCTCTTTTTGATATATAATTTTTCAACTTAGCTCACAATTCGTACCGGAGTTCAGTCTGTAAAGCTAGCTATGGCTAAGTCTCCCCGTCTGCCTTTTAAGTAGAGGATTAAAGGGTCCCAAGTTTTTATTTAAGTACCCATCAGTGTTCTTCTTTTAAAACAATCAATAAAACCGTGTCCGGAAGTTTGATTAGTCAATCTTCCTCATTAGGAATATGATCTTTGTTTTAATATTTTAAGATATTTTGAGATTGTAGTTTATCCTTTTATGAAATTTGCTTTATATATACAACTCATATGCTACTATACAATTTTTATTTGCCATTGTATTCTTTGGATCTGATATGTGCTACTTTATTGTTCCTATGTTAAATTGTTTATATGTAAATGTTTTCTAATAATAAAGGACTGACAGGATCATTGTGTGAAAGGAAGCCGTTACAGGATTTTTTTCCTGAAAATAGCATAGGGCACAATTGTGATGTCTGGGAATGCAACAGCAGTGGGATGTCAACAACGTTGTGCAATGGCACACATCACAGAGCGGCAGCAATGTGTTCTCATGCTGGGATGGTGCCTCTGTGCGATAGGGGCCATAGAGTATAGCTCATAAAGTATGAGGTATAAGGCAAAAAGCTAGATGTATTAGAATATGCATGTACGTAGTATTGAGAACCCACCAGCAGCCTAAGTCTGGACAAAACCCCTGCTCAAATATATGAATGCCTGCATGTTCAAAAGCAATGTGAGATGTGAGTTGATGTGACTGATAATAATCTCATAGTAGATATAAAGATTGATGCAATTAGGATGGCAGCCAGTGAAAGATTCCAGCTGAACCACAAGTGCCAGCATATCTAAAGATCATGGTTTTGATTGAATATCATAAATGAGGCATAGCCAGCACCTTTGATTTGAATTATTTTAATTGGGCAATTGATACCCTGGATGAGGCTAGATAGAAAATAAAAGGAGCCGCTATGCAACGAGCAGGTGACTGCTTTTAGCAGTCTGCAACGTATGAAAAACAATGCTCGTAACAACGGTGCCATTCCTGTTAATAGATAAACTACCCAGACATGCTGAAATACGTGCTGGGAGACAGAACTAGTAAGAACATCTAGGAACATCTAGAACATCTAAAATAGATATGTGTCTCATTATGATTGCAATGATGCCCGTTAAGATGTTTGTGGATGTAATGAATGCTGCTAGAGAGGTAGCAATGCTCACAAAGATTAACCCTTCAATGCCTGTGTGTTCACAGATGCCTGTTTAGAGATGTATGATTCCTCAACAAATGAGAGAATATTCTTAAGGGATAGAGGGCTAACTTATATTGTTTTAGATAGTAAAGCTTCTCTATGTATTAACTATTGTAAAGCTTGTTATAGAGATGAAGAAAGATAAAGGTTCAGTCCTTATAAAGTGGGGACCAATGTGGTGTAGTGGTTTGAGTATTAGAATATGACTGTGGAGACCAGAGTTCAAATCCCTGTTTAATCATGGGTAAGGGGAAGGGAGGGAGCCAGGGTGCTATACTGAGGATTAAAGGGACACTGCTACTCCATACAGGAAGAAAGAAAAGCAAGGCTGGTCAGTTTGCCTTTCTAGCCTACCACAGTGACATAACATGATATAATGAATGTATAATGCCTTACATGCAATGTGATGTAATGTGATGAAACCAAGCACCCATATGTCTGTGTTTCTCCCTGAGGGAATGAATATGTTTGTATATCTATGAAAACATATAATAAATAGCCTAAAAGATTATGAAAGAACCTGCTTGTTATTCCATATATGGTAAATATTGTTGGGGAACTGAAAGATTTTTAGTAATAAGTCTCTCTTATAAGTAATAAGTTGCTTGCTGAAAGAATCTCTGTTAAGAGATCTCAGGGCATGCTTTTAGGACAAAAGGCGAAGACAAAAGAGAGAGGTGTAAATGGGAAGAGAACCTTTTTAAGAACAAAGAATGTGTATGTGTTGGAGGAAGAGGTATTGACCAAAACAAACAGGAAGTTTTCTCTAGGCTATATCTCTATGCCTACAATAAACATGCAAACTAGCTAGCCAGTTAATTAAACATGCAAAGGTTGCCACTACCAACAAATATACTGGGATTCTAGTACTTAAGAATGCTTAATTGGAATGTTGATGTTATCTCTAGCTGCTTGGTTTTGGCAGCCATTGCGATTTGGGCACCCAAGCGGTCAGAAATTGATAACAGAGCCCCAGACAGAATCCAGATTAGCTGACAAGTGGGAAGTACCCCAGTCCTTCTATCTTAAGAGTTGTTTCTCCTTTGTAATCAAGTAATGTAATCAACATAGTGATAATGGCATGGCTTGTTAAGGATGTGTGAGGTTAATGGTGTCATGAGCCAGGCTGATCTTGCTCCCAATTTGGACTTCGACTCCGAGCCTGGGGAGGATCCCCTGGAGGGGTCTTCTGGAGAGGGGTCTCCTCCAGAGCCTGGGGAGGAGTCTGACTGCAACCCTATAGCTGTCCCTGGCACGGAGCCTGGGCCAGCACCTGTGATGGATGGGTGCGCTCCAGAGGCAGAGGTCTGTGTTTCTGACTCCAGTCTGGAGTTTGCAGCAGACCCTCCCCCCACATTTCTCCAAAGGCGACTGGAGAAGGGGGTGGTCCGGAAGTCTCAGCGACTGCGGGAGAAGCAATTGATGAATCGGCCCAGCAGTCTTGAGAGGCTCCAGCTGCGAGCTGGGCCAACAGACATTTGATCAGCCTCAGGTGGGCTAGTACTGATTATTTAAGCCGGACGCTGTTGGGGTTGGGCACAGGGCAACAACCGTCTATCGACCGTGAATCTGTGGCCTGCGTTAGGGGCTCTTGTTCCATTCTGACCTACCTGCTTGAGTTTACCGTTCCAGGGACTTTGCTGCCTGTTTATGCTGTCATTTGGTGAAGTAACCTCTTTGATTTATTGCTACTAAAGCTATAAAACCCAGCTTCTGCCTCTGCGTCTGCTTAGCTGCTACCTTGACACTGACAAATGGCATGTCTTATGGAGGATTTTTGAGAATAATTTGTACTCTTAAAGAAATGATGATAATTCGTTTGGAACAGTATGATGTGTTTTCAGAAGGCTGCAGTAAGATGTAGGATTGAAAAGGGACTTCATATGAGGCATCTGTCCAGGTTTATGTGATTCCTACATCTCCAGCGTCTCCCAGAGATACAGCCCATATCATTCTGAAGGGGCCCATGATAATCTGGGGTGAGGCATAAATGGCCAGAGGTGGGAGGAGGATTAATCGCGTGAGTTTCTTTTGACTTGAACAATTGGAAACAACCTAGACATGTACTATTCCCTATTTGCTTTATACAGGCCTTTCACTGCCACCTGCAGATATTTTCTTATTGTATAAATATTTTCAAGCATTATTGTAGATAATTTTTATCTGATACAAATTGCATCTAATGTTTACTTGACTGCAGGGTGAGAATGAAACATCATCTATTTAACTGCACATTATTTTTCCATGCATAGTTTTAAGTCTCGGGGGAAATAATAAATGAGCTTGTATAATCCTATGCAATGTCCCAATATTACCCTTACCATGCTGTTCTGGATAACATTACAGTTAAAGGAAAGTTATATTATACTCTTGATATAAGAATTTCAGTAAGACAATATGAAAATGTACATGCTATTTGCACCAAATGTGTTTTTCTTTTCTTTTTTGTTAGTACTGAATCTGACATCTTGAAGAATACAGATGAAGTGGTAGGTGTTCCTGGATTTTACAGTCAAGGAGACAACTTAAGTACTGGTATGTACTTTTAAAGCAGTTAGCTTAAATGTCACAGATCGCAGATCGCAAAAGGTTGGACTTACCATCCGTCCTGTTTTGGGGTAATTTTGTAAGATTTTTAAGTGTATGCTTTATTCAGTAGTCCTTGTAAAATAGTCTTTGGGACCGCTCATGTTGACAGAGCAATGGCAAATGTTGAGTGGTTGTGGTAGGACTTAATCCTAGATAAACAGGTTTACGGTTGTACTCCAAGGCATTTCTAGTATTGCACTGGTGGGATAGTGTGATCAAAAGCATTATGGATTTAAACGTCCTGTATTGTGAAGTGCTGCCTTTTGTCATCGCATTTCCTTTCAGCCAGTTCACAGACGCACTTAAAATGTATTCTAGTGAAGCCATTATTTTGCATATCCTTTTGTTCATGTTTCAGCTGAGCTCTTAAATACTATTTTTGCAGTTATTATGGATATTAGTGTTGATTTCTTAATAGATGGTTAATGTAAATATCTCACTGGAAGATAACTCCTTACTTCTTTTGACAAGAGAGATATGTATTTTGTCTGCTTCTTTGACAAAGAAAAGTAGATTAAAGCTTTATCTGAAAAAGAAAAAGAAAATATTTTATTATAGTGGTGAACAGTCTTATGCCCTCCAGATATCTGGATTACAATTTACGAACTACTGGCTATGTTGGCAGTGGTTTTGGGAATTTTAGGTCAAAACACCTGGAAGTCACAAAATTACCAATCATTGGTTGACAGGATATAACATCCTGGTCTCTCATATAAGATCTTGGGCACAATCTAACACAAACTGTTTAGTCTAATGAAAAGAGATTACTTCTACTTATTAAACAAAAATTTAGTTATTTACTCTGCCTTGGATTCATATATATGCATATTTGTTTTGAGCAGCCTTAGTATGGAATGCATAGCTATGTAGAGAGAACTACAGTAGCCCCCCACCCCCCATCCTCAGTTTTGTTTTCTGCAGTTTCAGTTACCTGTGATCAACTGTGTTCTGAAAATATTAAACAGAAAATTACAGACATAAACAATTCATAGGTATTGAATCATGTGCCATTCTGAGTAGCGTGATGAAATCTTGTGTATTCCATTCTGTCCCATAATATATATAGGGTTCAGTACTACCTGCAGTTCCAGTCATCCACTGGGGGTCTTGGAATGACTCCCCTACAGATAAAGGGGAATGCTGTAGTTTCAGTCTGCATTCTCAAGGACTTGCAGGCTTCCAGAGGATTTTATTTTTCTCCCTCTGAAAAAGTACTCTCTATCTCTACCCTCCCATCTTTCACCCTCTGCCCTGTTGTTATCTGCTCTTTAAACTTAATCATGGTTCAGAGGTCTCCTTTGTGAGAATTAGAGCTGATAAAAATGGCAAACATGAATTAAATGGTTCAGTTATATAGTTTTTCATAGCAAGAATTCAATTTCATTCCATAGGTTAGAGATTTGAAGTACTGGATATTATTTCTATCATGTATTTGCAAATGTAGGTTATAGCTTGCAATATTTCTTTAGTGGAGCAGATATATTTCCTAGCTTTGATACTGTATGTGAACCTATAATTCGTATTCTGACAGGTAATGGATCTAACTGTTTACAAGAGTTCTTCAGCCCAACAGATATAATGTTCCTGAACAGAGAGAGTTATACAACCCTTGACCTTCACTATCTTCCTTTTAATATGGGAAAACGTTACTGTGCCATAATTTTGGTCAATCAGCAGGTAAATAGAGTTTTTAAAAAATAATCCAAAATCAAAATCTTTTATGGATTATAGATCCCATAGCAGCTAGGGTGAAAAAAATATATGCTGCAACATCATATGAACTGATCCATTGCTGTCTTTTAAAATGATTAATTCAAAACTGCAGTTCTACATCTATTTAGCTGGAAGTAAGCCCCAATGAAATCAGTAGTGCTTCCTTCTGAGCAGACATTTATAGAGTTACACTATGATTCTCTTTTATGTGGGGATTTTTTATCTAAAACATAATGGTACATATTCTAAGAAAGAAAGCAGCAGATCTTTCTGTTATTCTTTCTTAAAGCACTGGTCTCTGTAATAAGGTGCTAGTTTAGAGTCACAAGGTTCTTAAAAGATACAGTTTCATAGAAGTCTCAGTTGAAGAGTTCAAGATTTTTTCAACCTTATTTTTACTGGAAGAACAAATAATCCATGGAGCAGAAAGTGGCACTGCTGTTTTACACAATCTGACCTTTGTTTACACATGTCAAATTCGCCCCCAGGTACAGCCATCAATACTTGAGGTCTACTAAATGGAACCTGCATTTCAAAGTTAATTAGAAGGACCAATTGTCCTAATAAAGATAGAAGCATTGCTTTAGCTTAGCAACAATTGGCTTTCATTGTAGTTGGTATTCTTAATCTTTGGTGGGTAAACATCTGAATAACAATGAATTTTACCTTTTTTGATTCCCTTTTTGATTCCATTTAGTAAATAATGTATCGTGAGTGAAAATGTTGTATCTGACTGATCCTGTCCTTAAAGTTTTCTGTTACAGGCTGATATTGATGCTGAAAAAACAAAGAGCAAAGCAAATTAATGAGAAAAAAGGGGTGGTAACTGTTGCTACCTAGATCATTTTGTGCCGTAACACATCTGGGTAATTTGAAACCATGTTTGTATTGGTTCATCTCTTGGCAGTCCAGTATTTAAATATCTGCTCCACGTGTACAGAACTACTAACATCACTCCTTACATTCTTTATTCCTTACATTGCAATTATACTTCTTACACCTTACATTACAGTTACCTGTAATTAATGAAAAAGTGACTTCAAGGTAATTGCAAAAACAGTGAGTTAAGGACAAAAAGACGATGGAAACATTCATAATATTTTTTGCAAAACTGAATTACTAAAGTTATTTTATTTTGGTTTACTTAAGAGGCTTTAAAATAAAGCCACGAAATATTCTTCCAAGTGAAATCTCAATGCTAGTATAATGTTTGTGGTCTGAGAGCCTTCTAATTTGTTCTGCCTGAATTGCTTTCAGAACTAAAATGTGTACGTTCTTGTGTTTCAGATTGGGGAATTTGTGTACGTGGTAGAAGGAACATGTGGCTTACCATTGCCCTCAGGCTTGCTTCCGATGGACAGCCCAAATGTTCTGTGCATTAGCAGTATGTTAGAAGGTAGGATGGAGGAATGCAGGGGTGTGTGGATAAAATTGTTTTTAGAGTGCATTAAACTTTTAGGTGCACTAAATATAGAAATTTTTTTTTACAATAATGAGAGACAACAAAATACAATGAAATATGTACCGTTGTTTCTTTTTTCTAGTTCTGCAAATGATAGGCAGAGGTTTTGATACAGACTGCAACTTATTTATTGCCCACATGTATTCAGATACAAATAATCCAAGACTATTTTCATTTTTAAATGTATCAGTTTTAGCTTTTTAGCATTATGTATTTGTAGCATATGGTTATTATGCTTACTACTATTAACACTGTTTAAGGTCAATGTTCCTAGATTCAAAAGTATGCAGATTTGATATACATAATTATATTTTGATAATTGGTCAGAAATGAGCTAACATGTCCTTGAAGGTAGAAAAAAAGTTTCAAGCAGTAATTTTTGAAAGAGGTTCAGTGTTAGAAAGCTGTTTAGGTGTTTTAAAGTGGCTTCTCCCCTTCACTACCCACCAAATAGTTATGCTACTTTACTTATTTAATTTGCCTTATAAAGACCAAATTTTCAGCCTTTGTACAATTAGCATCCTCTAGCTGTGCTGCCATCAGAATTTATGGCTGGTTGGTAATGACCCCAAGCTGGCAATCCACAGATAGTCAAAGGAGAAAGAAAGGTAATTGTAATTGTAATTCTTGAAGATAATGGCTTGTAGAGCTTTCATTCACCTTGCATGGATCCATACAGAAAATTACCCACAGTTACTGCACAAGTGACCTTTCTTTCATGGGTTGTGATTCAAACATACTTCTGCATGTCCATTTAATGAGAGCCAAACAGCCCTGTCAGCAAGGAATTGATGCTTATGGAGACAGTTGCCCTCAGGCATCTGCAGAACAGGACACACACTTGCATAATAGTGTAAAAGAGAAATATAGCTACAGTTGTTCAGTATCGGTGGGTCAGAGATATACTGCATTGACAACAGGACATGTAAATCCTTTTAGCAGTTCACTTGACCTCTCTGTTTAATTGCATTCCATTTTATGTACTCTGTATTTGTTCTTATGTGGTGCTTCTCTACATAGCCAGCAATTTGAGCTGCAATTCTGGAAATGAGTTCTTCTGACTGCACATTTACATATACATTGAGCATTACGTCTGTTTATGTTGTGCACAAATCACCAGCAATGCCCTCATAATATTTTCTTTATAATATGTTTAAGCTATTGGGGGAAAATGATGTGACTATGGCTTGTGAAAGTTATTTGTAGACATCTGATTTCCTTTGGCATTTTTTTGTTTTGTTTAAATCCTATACTATGAAGAAGTGAGAACTAAGATCTATTTCTAACATGTCCATTTAAAAGAGAGGGAAATAAAGTGAAAATGCTTAATTGGGTTTAATAGAATTGAAGTTCATATTTTATTGTGGCTGTTATCTACCTGCTTTAAATGGTAGTCTGAAAATAAGTTAGCTCAATCCAGTGTTCTTTTACATAATGTCAATCTGTAAAAGAAATGTAATTCAGCCTGACAGCTTTCCTCCATGCCTTAACAGATGTATGACATGAGGAAATTTAGTAGATTAGGTGTATGCTTTCCATTTATTTCTGTGCTGTGAAAAGTTTAATCTTAGCTGTTAAATACTCAGAAGTCTTCCTGCCAAATAAATTTGCAAGCCATTTGCTAATTTACTTATGACTTCCTTACATTACAAAGAGGCTATCCCAAGTACCTGGACAGAAAGCCTGGTCAGATCTATCCTTTCTAGTTTGGCTGCCCCCAGGTCTTGGTAAAGCATACCAGGTCAGCTTCTTCATCTTTGATAAAGTCGTGGATGCATAAAATGTTTATGAACTAACCTGGCATCAAAAGGCAGTACTGCCAGGCTGGAGGGCTTATTGGAAGAGCAACCAGTAATGAGAGACTTGTGGGAAAGGGAAGACGGGGAGCTATGTGTAAATATCTGGGTCCCTATATCTGGCTGTGAATTACCTTCTTTTTCAAGCTTTATTTTCCCTCATTGCAGAAACAGAAATCCCAAATCACTCTGTTATCAGCTCTCTCATTGCCTTAATGCTCTCCCATACATACCTACAGTCTCAACGGTTCCCACCGGCTATATGCAACAGGCAATTGGCACAGTCTGGTGACTGACACTAAAGAACGTCTCATACATTGAGAACTAAAACACAACAATTCTATCTATAATCCTCTATCTAAGGCCATATAATATTGTGTGGTACCACACAACCATCTAATATTTTTTTACTGTCTCTCCCAGGAACAAATAAACGCAGTAAGGATACAATAAAGTAATCCACTTGCTTCTCCCTTTTTCAACCCTCTCTTACCTCCAGTGGTGCAATTATAGAAAGCAGCCACTAACTTAAGATATCACATACTGTGGCTCTTTGTGCCATGACCTAACCAAAATCTGCTCTTTCACAGGTGCTCCTCCATATTTTCAGCCCCACTCCCAGCTCTCATCCAGGTCTATCCACCCAGGGATACACTCAGGGTCAGTTTCTGTTTCTCAAAGTTGCTGACCCCCAACATTTCACTCCCAATGCAGTCTCTTGATGGTGTAGCCATCATGAGAGTTGGATGTGAGATCCAACTTGTTTCTTGTACTGAATTGTGGGCCAAATTCTTGTAAGACTACACATCTTGTGAAACTCGAAAGGCATATATTTAGGCATGTCAGCGTGCTGATCAGCCGTTGTTGCCTGGCCTTTCTGTGTGAGCAGATAGCACTGTGCACAGATAGTTTTCTTGGCACTGTGCTGCCTGCCCAGGAGTACTCAAAAGGTACATCTTGGCATGGGGAGTGGGGCACATGTGGAGGGGGATGATTTAATTTCCCTTTTCTCCTTTTTCCATTTCTTCTTCTTCTTCCTCTTCCTTTTTTCTTTTCTTTTTCTTTCCCTCTCCCCCTTTCTTTCCTTTTCACTTTCCCCTATTCTCTTCCCCCTTTTGTCTCCCACTTCCTTTCTTTTCTCCCTGTCTGCTCCTTTTTCCTTTTTTTTCTTATTCACCCTTTCCTCTTCTTGCTTCTTTCATTTCTCTCACTTCATCAGAACTAGTGGCTATGTCTGCGTGGTGGCCACTCAGGCCTATACATGGTTGAAGGATACAGAAAATCTTGCCACATGTTTCACTTGCATACGTGACCAGATGTCTTGCTTGGGCATTTGCTGGTTTGGGAACTATCTGACCCTGTGTCCCCTCAACCATACCTCACCTGTAGGAAAACTTGGGGTTGATGAATATACACTTGAATGTAGCAGTAGCTAATTGCAGATTGTTATAATTTGTATTAAAGTTGTAGCCAATAAATTTAACCCATATCCCGGTGTTTGGCCTCTCTGTCTCACTGCAAATGAACTCCTTTTGAATCACTTCATTGAGACTATACCACCAGCATGTTAGTCAGTCATCCCCACTTTATTCTTCCATCATGATAAACCTGGAGATGTCAGGCAGGGAGTGGTCAAACCATAGTTTCTCTTACTCCAGCGGATTACTTTTGCCATGGTCCACTCAGATGTTCTTGGAGAGCAGTGAGCTGTTGTTGAGGTGGTAGTAGAGGGAGGAAATGATATTAGCATACTACTCTTCCTAATTCAGTTTTGCTGACAAGTTATCTGACTTGCGGCTAGGCTGGGATGTATCTTCTCTTCTTAACAAAGCTGAAAAGTCTAGCAGGCAATGTCCTTTTACTCAAATCGGTTGCTGAATGCTGGGACCTCTGGGCTCTCTTTCTCTTACTCTTCCATCTTGTCTCTTTTTCTAGCATTGGACTTCATTGCTAGGGATGCAGTAGCAAGGGATGCTAGTGTACACAAGCTAGCATCTGGATAGTCCAATTGTGTATAGAATTGAGTCCTTGCTGCTTTATTTATATACATAAACTACCATGGAAAAATTCCACAAGGCTGGGAGTTAGTATTGCAGTAAAGGTGCCAGTTATTAATGGCTACCCTAAAAGCACCAGATCCCATCTGATCTGAGAAGCTAAGCAGGTTCAGCTCTGATTAGTACTTGGATGGGAGACCACCAACACTATTAGGTGCTGTAGGCTGTATTTCAGAGGAAGGCACTGGTGAAACCACTCTTGAGCATTTCTTGTCTAAGAAAATCCTATGAAGTTCATAGGGTTGCCATAAGTCAACAGGCAACTTTAAGGCACGCATACACACATGCACACACACACACACGCACACTCTCATTTGTAAAAGAAGTTCTGAAGCAGATTAAAAAGGAATTCAAAGAAATTTGGAAAGAAATGTAGACCAGTTAGCTTGCTTAATGTTGTCCCTATATTCTATTCTAAATATTTATTATGAAAACTGGACTCTTGGGCTTCTGAAAATTCATTCATAGCTGAAGAATAAGCAGATTTCATAAAGGGCCAATCCACACTAGTTCAATGTTTTACTCTCCAACAGTTTGTTCAAAAATACTTCCAAAATGATTGAAAAGAGCTGCTTTTCTGGACTTTAGTTCTGCCCTTGACTCTATAGAGGTTCTCAGGGAAAGTTTAGCTGCCATTAACATTTGTACAAATCTCCATTCCAGTACTTCTCCTAGAGCCTGACTTGGGGCAAATGAACTGCAGTAAGAAAACATACAGACCAATAGAGGAGTATGATAGCAATGTCTCTTTGCTCTACGTCAACACTGTAAAAACAAAACAAAACAACAATTTTCTAGTTTCAATATGAGATGTAAAACTTAAAGTTACTTTATGTACTGGTCATATATAATATGGTTATGATTTCCACTAGTCAAACAGGGAGAGACTGTGGGCCTCTCCAGACTATACTGTTATAGTGCTATTATTCTACTTTCAACATCCTATGGCATCCTGGGGTTTTCAGTTTAGAGAGGGGCATTTAGAAATCTCAGGCAGAGAGCTCCTTGGCCCCAGTAAACTACAAACCCCAGAATGTTGCAGGATGTTGAAAGTGGAATAAATAGCACGATAACAGTGTAGTGAGGAAAGGCCCAGTACAGAGCAACATTTGATTATTAATTATGCTAAAACTAAAGTGGCATCTTTGGAAAGAGGAGAAGACCCCATAAGAACAAACTTGATCAAAAACTAATTGAACAGCACTATAATTGTATGTACTTGGGGCTTAAGCTTGATGCCCAACTTTCATGGAAGCTATATCTGCATGCAGTCAAACAGAAATCCTTATACACCTAAATTTTAAGATGTAAGTCTCAACAGTGGAGATGTTTTCAAAGAAGATAGTTCCACAATTGTATGGTCCAGGAACTTTGGGGGTAGTCAAATGTCCTATCTATGGAGGTTGTGCAGAATTTTTGGTGGGATCTCCACTGACCTATGCAGTATGTCTTGCATCTCTCCTGAGAGCTAAAACAGGATTGTTTTTTATAGAAACCTCTGTCTATGTTGTTCTTATCCCATGTTAGCTGAAGCTGGCTTATATGATTAAATCTCACTTGCTGATTTTCTTTAAAAGTTAAAACTACAAACCTCATTGCAAATCTCCCAGGTAAATGCCAGACTATCCTTCACACCTATGGAATTAATATTGAAGTTCTCTCAACCTTCTCCATCAGAGTAAAACAGTTGTCTAAAAGATTTAAAATAATTTAAAAGTTGCTTGAAACAGTTATTTTTTTTGGAATGGTGGGATTTGTATGCAGTCTCACAAATGCTTTTTTCTATAGTATCCATTATATAAAATGATATTCGGTGTAGAACTATATTTTACCTTCTTCAGTGTAACTCCTTTAATCATTCATTGCTCTATGGTTCAAACTGCTTTTTTTGGGGGTAGGAGTTTTCGTACTATCCCATCTCATCTAAGATTTTGTATCTGAGAGATTGGTGAAATTGAGAATATCTTTCAGCATTAAGTTGCATATCTGTAAGTCCCCAAGGCACAAATTTCTTGCCTATAGTCTGTGTTCTTTGTCAAACATACCTCTCCCGAAACAGATATGTGCACAGCTAATAGGCAGTGATATTTTTATCACTGTTTTGCAGGTTGCAAAATGTGCTTTTGCTGCTCAGAAATTAAGTCAGGTGCCAGTTTTGTTTTGTTTTTTAAAGCAAAGTAAATAGCATGATCTCTTGTCTTTTTAAGCATTTTGTATCTGTGTTTCAGTATGGAGCGAGGTTAGTGTGCCTTCTGTACTAGAAAGGATTTTTTTGTTTTTACAAATCTTACTTTTAGTAATTCTTTTAGGCACATGTGGTGTTTGATAAATATAAATGACAAATTAAGCTAATTTTGTATTTTGTATTTTTATATTCTCTGTGTTAAATTGTGATAGCTTATGGCTATGGACGATACAGTTACAGTTACAATATACGGATGGGACTTTTTGTTGCAAATTGTTGGTTCTATCCTTTGCTTATCTAATCTCAGAGTAATTCATTGGGAAAACTGTGATATGACATTAGCTTCTCAATGAATCTTCACCTTTCCATTTTGTAGTGTCAACAGCATTGCAAGGAGGGAGCTGACAAACAGTTTTCTTCATTGCAGGTCAAGAAGAGGAGTCAGTTCTCTATCTTAAATGTTGCCTTACTGATATACTTCATGAAAAGCTGAATATCCCTTTAATCAATGAAGCCAAAGAAAAGGCTCTGGCTATTGCAGCACAACAGCAGATGTCTACTTTGGAGTATGAGCGAAGAAAAGTCACAGGGACACTTGAGAGCAGCAGTGTTCGAGTAGCAGTTGCAGCTTTAGGACTCTCAAGAGTTGAGGTAAAAATGTTACTGGCTTAAAGTATAAAAAGAAGAAAAGCAGGGAGAAGGAATCTAATAGCATCTTTAACTGATTTATTTCAGCATGAGCTGTTGTGTATTTCAGTCCACTTCTTCAGATGCACTGATGAGGTAATAGTAAAGCCACAACTATATCAGCATAGTTACACAGTTGTATGGTTGGGATGAAATGTAACAGGATACAGAACAATACAAATTGTGATCCAGGCCATAAACCTCCAAAGGGTTGTGTAAGAGAGTGCATGTTTGTTAAGAGATTAGTTTTTTGGTCCTAAAGTGAGAAAACAATAAAATCTGCTTACATGAAAGTTATTCACTTGAAGTAGGAAAATTTTCTGAGGAGAATTCTTTTGTTGCATATGTTACAGATGTGATGTGTGCCAAGACATCCTTGTATCTGTTCATACCTCTGGCAGCGAACTGGAATTTAAAAATATGCCACGGTTCATCAGTTTGTCTAATTTTCCTTAAAAATTGAAAGTCTAGGAATGTTTGAAAAGCTCTATAACTAGCGTGTGAGTACGGCCATTTCTCATGCCAGATTTGTATCCATTAGTCCTCTCGCATAAAGACTGTTCTGTTTGTCTAGTCTACAGAACAAGAGGATAAATTAGTACAAATCCGAAAGCAGATACTACTAGAAATGCAATTCTTCAATAATTTTATTCTCAAAGGAAGCAATTAATAATTTTAGCTATTTTCTTCTTGATGTGACAAAGTCTTCAAGTCTGCCCAGTTTCCAAAGACTTTTTTGCAGTTTGGGATTCTCATTAGTTAGTGTTTTTTTTTTTTTGGTGGAGAAAATAGCACTTTTTGTGCAATAAACAGAAATTTCTGTGCAGAAGTTGCAGTTTCCTGTGCAGAAAACGTTTCTGCACAAAACAATCATGTACAAAATTTGTGTAGAATAAATCCCAAAGTGAATATTTTTGTCAGTCCAGGACTTTTCTTATCAGGGTTTCTTGACACTTGAGACACACATTTTTTAAAATCTTTTTGCAATTTTTTTTTAATATTCTTCTCATCCATGCGTATTATAAATTCTTTATATTTTTCTCTCAGCTAATTTCAGGAATAAGTTCTAACTTTTATGTAATAATAAACTGCAGAATCCACATGCAAGTCATCAGCAAGCTCAAGGGAGAACTCCGTGTTATAAGGACTAATAACTCACTTTAGTGGGGAAAGAACTTTCAAACAGCAGAGTGAAGGCTGGCCATGCTTAGCAGCTGCAGCACATTAAGGAAGGAAAACCTAGAGGTAGAAGGAGGTAATGTCAATGTCAGGCGGCGGCTAAGCAGACACAGAGGCAGGAGCTGAGTTTATGGCTTTAGTAATAAACTAAAAGCAAGAGGTTATGTCACCAAAACAAACATTCAAGTCCCAGGGGCAGCAAACGCAAACAGCAAGGTTTCGCCTGGAACAGAGCCCATGACACAGGACACAAATTCCCTGTTGGTAGACAGCTGTCGCCCCGTGCCCAACTCCAATAGCGTCTGTCTTAAATACACAGTCTTTAGCTCAGCTGGGGCTGATCAAATGTCCGTTGGCCCAGCTCACAGCTGGAGCCCGTCAAGACTTCAGGGCCGATTCATCAGACGCTTCCCCCGCAGCCGCTGAAACCTCCGAACCGCCCCTTTCTCCAGCCGCCTCTGGAGGAACGTGGGGGGGAGAGTCTGCTGCAGACTCCGGGCTGGAGTCAGAAACACCAGCCTCTGTCGGGTCAGGAGCACTAGGCTCTGCCTCTGGAACACAAACATATGCTGCCGCCGGTACTGGCTCGGGATCCATGCCCGGGACAGCTGTGGGGTCGCTGGCAGACTCCTCCCTAGCCTCTGAAGGAGCCTCCTCTCCTGAAGGCCCCTCCAAGGGTTCCTTCCCCGGCTGGGAGTCTAAGTCTAAATCAGAGTCCAAGTCTGAATCGGCAGCACGCTCAGCCTGGCTCATGACAGGTAATGAATCACATCAGTTCTCTGTCTAGAAATGGTTGGCGGGTATGACAGCCCAGGAGACCAGCTAAGAGATAAGACAGGAGAACCCCAGAGAAATAGCAAAGGTGAGGAGAATAGAAAGTGAGCAGCTATGTGTATGTCTTTTCCTCTCTTGTTCTTTGTTCTGTTTCTCTGTCTTCTTGTCCTTTTTTCATGACTTTTTAATATTTATTTATTAAAGAACCTTGTGACAGGCCCTTGCTCTCCCCCAGATTGGTGTGGTGTTTCCCAATCTGATAAGGCACCCTGTCTGTTACCACACAGCTCTGCCTCCCCACTTAGAACACCACTTTTGTGTAAAAGAGTGAAGGTTTTCAGTGTTTATTTAGAACCAACTCATAATTTTATGGTAGCATGTTTTTTGTTACTTTATTTACTGTATATAACTCAGCTGACTCATAGTTTAAAAAGACAAACTGTAACATTTATTTAGACAAGAATAAGAATAAAGTAACATGTTAGAGTTCATATGCATTTTGAGGTTGATACATTTCCTCAGTGCACTTTTTAGACAATATAACAAGTAACTCTCTACTCAGAAACAGTTCAGTTATCTCTTTAGACTTTCATAAAAGGCACAATTATATAATAGCCCTTTGGCTAAACTCCTCCCAAAGGCTCAACCCTCAATCTAGGTAACACTGTCTGACTAGATCTTACTAGGATTCAGTTATTTTTCTGCCTCTCACTAAACTTTCACCGAGAACTAACTCTTCCAAAACAGTCACACTTTCTGACTGACTTAGGGACTCTACTCCCTGTGTCTTTCCTAGGCTCTCACAGATGGAATAAAAATACCCACAGGTACTTGACTTTATATAAGTCACCCACAAACTCCTCCCACACACTACTGGGCTGGATTTCTCTCCTGAGGTGCTATTTTGGTTGCCTAGCAACCTGCTTCCGGGCTGCACTCGCACTTCAGATAGCCATGCCCCCTAACTTTGTCACAAAGCTAAATAAAATTTATTGTTTAAGCATATAGTTCCGTATAAACTGGTTTTTCATGAAATGCTTTACAACTGGCTGCATTCTTGGGACAATGTTTTAAATGTACTTAAATCTTGATTCTAGTACGGATGTGAAAGATAATGAAAACACTGAGAGGTAATGAAAATTATAGCGTGAATAGAAATTTCAGAAGATTGAGGAGCCAGTGACTTATCAGATTCTGCAAGATAGTCTGTGGTGCTCCTGGATATTACTGAACTGCAGCCCCATCAGCTCCAGCTAGTATACACAGGGCTTAGAGATCATGGAATCTGTCTTTGACAGGTGAGGTTGAGTGGCTACAGTCGTAGAGTGGCTTTTATCAGCTAATGCCATTCCTGAGCAGTGTATTTCTTACCACAACAGTCCAAGCTATGATACTTTCCCAGTCGTTCTGTATGTCTTTATATTTTGATCCCATGCTCACAATAATGTAACTACTGAATTATCTGTGGTGTAAATACTGTACTTTATCAGTTCGTCTGAAGAAGCTGATTGAAATCCATGAAAGGAGGAAGACCACATTATGGTAAGGAAACCACAGTCCTGAATTTGTAAAACCTTAGCAGGGCTCTTAATAATAAGGTGTCCTGGAGGAGTCTCATTCATAGGGCCTTCATAAGTCATAGCTGACCTGACAGCAGTTAGCAACAAAGAAACTACAAATGTTTTACCAGTAGCAGTTGATAGGATTATGAATAAATTGTAAATAAATTGTAATCTGTAGATAGAAGGGAAGTGTATATAATGTAGTTGACTTTGCTATATGGAATAGTGTTTCTTCCAAAATGTTGCTGCCACAATTTTCTTCAGTTTTCTCAGCAAAATTAATTCTAGGCACATCAAATCCAGTATATAATGTAAGCAGGAGTCTGGGTAGAATAGACTAGTGTATTCTTTCTTGAAAGACCACAAGCAGTCTTATGAACCTGTGCCCTCAGTTCAGACTCTAATGCCATGGTCTGAATGATTCAACTGTATGTATCCTCTCTGAATGTGTTTTCTCATTCCCTATAGTGCAGTGGTTCTCAACCTGTGGGTCCCCAGATGTTTTTGGACTTCAGCTCCCAGAAGCCCTGAGCATTGACCATAGTGGCTGGGGCTTCTGGGAGCTGAAGTCCACAAACATCTGGGGACCCACAGGTTGAGAACCACTGCTATAGTGTGATCATTTGGGTGAGGTCCTGCAAGCACCAAAGAGTCTGACAGGCATTTTCTGCTTGGATTTATTTTTGGTGACCTTTGCTTTTTAATTCTCGTTTGTTTTTGAATAGTTATGTTTTGTTTTTAAATACTTTGTAATGTCCATGAAGATTTATCTTCATTTCGTATGCTGGCTTCCTCTTGAAATATCCTTTGCCAGTAGGGGTACTATAGTATCTAGTTCCTCTTGGAAATCATTGACGTATATGAAAAATAGGCATTAGTCTTAAGTCTTCAAAGGTGAACCAACTGAATGAGTTATATATTATATTAATGTTTTCTTTGGCGTCTTACTTCTAAAATAGTTTTCTTACAATTGCAGAAATTGTTTAAACAAAAACTTTCTAATTTTTTTACAGAAAGATGTTTTCTCCAACCATCCTAATTTCTCTGAAAAATATATTGAGTACCGTGTTGAAGTAAGCACGCCTGAGTATTTTGGATTCCCTGAAAAAATTTATATACCTGTGTTGGCATCCAGCAGAGTTAATTCTAAACAGCCTGGGATAAAGGCTCAGTGGTCTACAGAAAATACAGGTAACAAGCATTTGATTAGTACATTTAAGCAGTCAAAATATGTTGTGAAACTCTTTACACACTGTCTTCTGTGTTTTCTTGTGCCCAAGCATGATCAAAGACACCATCTAATCAACAAAAACAAATAATTTCAGTGTTTTGGGGGGAACTGAGTGGACCACTGATCACATGTTCATGACCTTTGCTTTCAAGCCTCATTTTATTACAGGTCCACCTTGTATGTTAAAACAAATGCATGTGTAGTGTAAATAATTATTACATTTACAGATATTTAAATATAGCTGTTCTTATTTTGTGGAGGATAATGCAAATGTTGGGAGGACTTGTACAAAAATGTAGGAATAATTAAGGCACTGTTCAGAGGCTTATAATCTAAAAGTAAAGACAAAACACCATAACAGTAAGAGGGAAGGAAGGTTGAGTAGGAAGAGCAAAACTTGGCTTTTTAAAAAAACTTTTGGACTGTTTCAAATGTAATACTCATTACTGTTCTCATAATAATTGGATTGAATTGATATTTTAAAAACAATTAATTTGAAATTCTTTCAAATTAATTCTTTCAAATTAGTTAACATTTAGTATGAAATACCAGGCTGAGCAGCCTTCTGCCATGGCACTGCACTGAAATTGAGAAATTGATTCAGGTGCTGGAAATACACGAGGTGTATCCTTTCTGGTTTTAGTGACATTTTACAAAAGAAGAAATGGTTAAGTCATAGGTTTCTTCTTTTTCCATTTTCCTTGGAAAATGTCCATTTCATAGTGGCAATAACAGTGCCACAGATCTATGTTAAGTTAAACTACCAAAAACAAATGAGGAAATTCTACCATCTACCAGCTTGGCCATTCATCTCTCAGTAAAAGTCCCTTCCTCACCCAAACAGAACTGCATGCTCTCTGTTTACACTGAAATTAATTTCAGTATATAGCAATAATTAATGGGAGAATTTATTAATCAAAGTGATGTTGATCTATCTTGAAGTAGATAGAGCTAGATGGGAAGTTAAGTAGTGTGGAGCAGTATCTGTCATTGCCACATCCAACACAGTGCATCAGCTAGGCAACTGACTGTAGCAATGACATACAGAATAGGCAGGGTAGTAGCAGCCAGTTGCTTAACAACAAGGTGATTGTTGGGCAGCAATAAAAGATATTCCAAGCCACTGTCACAGCTGGGACAAATGGAAACAGGCAACAGGCTGCTCGGTACCCCATGGCACCTCAGCTCTGCCATCCTAAGTGCCAAAGCAGAGGGTATATAGTGAGGACAAGGTAGGTTGGTCTGTTCTAGTTCCAGAGAGCTAAACACTGATGGCAGAACTTACCTATCTGCCCCGTGTCACAGTGGAGCCAGAATTCCTTAGCATAAGGAATGAGATCCAGTCTGTGTGTTGTACAAGAGCCCTGAGCTACTTTTGATGTCATTGTCCACATTAGAATATCATTGGCTGCTGCTACTGGAGTCACATGATCCATATTGCTCTATGCAGGCAGATTAGTATGACATGCCCCTCCCTGTGTGGAAGGCATCTACAACTGAGTACAAATAAAGTGAAGGAGAATTCATCTATTTAGGGATAACTGCAGATTTTGGGGTGTGTATTAATTGAATAATTCATTTTGAGCAATTTGAAAGGGAAGGAATTTTGTTTGCCTGTGAAATTTTAAACTCTAGTAATTTCTTTCCAAATACTTCTAAATGGCATTTCTGAATTAGTAAATATAAGTTAGCATGTGCAGTCAATTATTAGATGGAAATTTTGTACAAATATGTGTCATTTTTTGATGGTGCAAATCTTAATTTGAGGAATGTAGATGTGGCTACCAAAGTGTAAAATGTTTTTACTAAACTTCCTGTGAGATTTCATTGTATTAGTCATTGCTGTCATTGTTGTCTTAAGGATCAAATTAAAGATGACTGACCCATTTCTATAGCAGTGAGCATAGTTCACTTTCAACGGTCAGGTCACAACCTTGGTGGAAGGTTTGCACTGCTACCATTCTGTTGTTTGTAATAGAAAATTAACAAGATTCATACGAATACCCCCACTTTTTTAATGAAAGAAAGATGTCTCAAGCAGGAACAGACTTAAGGTGTTCCATCATGGGGCTTCCTGCAGCAGCAAATAAACATTCTCGGGATTACCCACAACGATTGGGTAATCCTTGTGTGCCAACTGGAATCGACAGGAGTCCACATTCCAAATCAGTTGCTACCATTAGGACCCTGTGCCTCTTCTGTCAGTTTTTCTTATCCTGCCTAGCAAGCCAGATGAAATTTTCCCTCCTCCGTCAGATTGTGAAAATAAGTCATTTTATTTCAATAACTACATAGTGAGATTGTGAGGAATGTCTTAGAGATGGAATCTCAGATGACTGCAAACCAGCGAGACTCTGAGGAGGAGAAGAAAATCACCGGTAGAAATGTTTCTTCTCAGATGCCTACCATACAGCGAGGCTCTGAGTTGGAGATAAAGGAGGATTTGACCAGAAGTACCTCCCAGATGGTTGCAGGGCAGTGACATTCTGGAGAAGGGAAAATGGCAGAGTTAAGAAAAGCATTTTTATCCTCCAGCAAGAACGAAGTGGAAGAGGTAAGACCTTCAGGGAATAAGCATTCTGACAAGAAAGAAAGTAAAGATAAGTTGGTTAAGAGAAAGAAGGTGGATACCATTCTTAAGAAGGGGCTGGATGTGCTTTCTAAGAGGGCTAAAATCAAAACGACAAAGGGGAAATCAACAAAGGCAGCTTCGGGCTGCCATGTCGATTTCGTGCATTCTTCAGAGATGGGAGGGGCTTTTCCGGAGCAAAAACCTATCTCTGGAGCAGGCGCAGAGAGCCTGAAGGAGCGTGCATTGCTAAAGGGCAGAGATTTGCCAGAGCATGCAGGGATAGCATGCCCAGCTGCTATCAATCACTCACCAAGTCCTCCACGGTCAGGAGGTCATGGCGCGTGCGGCGAAATGGAACAGTCAGCTCAGTTCAAACGGAGCAGTTGTCACCCGACCGCTCATAATACTCCCATGGCGTCATTTACTTTAAGAAGAGGTGGTGAGTTACAGCAAGGCAGATGGCCAAATATGAATATGGAGCGGCAATTATTTGGCTGAGCTGAGGATGGGCATTCAGCTTTAAGACAAAGCACCTGGGTTGCACCACCTACTGGTGACACAAATTTCGAAATGAATTCATTAAACTTGTGTGATTTACAGAGCATGATTAAACAAACTATTTCTAATGAACTGCATCAAATGTTATACAGGAATCAATTTAATAGAGTTAATGAATTTGATCCAGTGATTAACCAAAGATTAAATACAATGATGAATTTAAATAGTCAATCAAATGTGTATATAGCGTTTTCCAAAAATAAAATTCAGAGGAGAGAAGTAGAAGTGAAAGAAGTAAGGTTTTGGATGTTGATAAAGGAAGTCAAAAAGAAAGAGTATTGAGGAAAAGAAGAATTGAGAATACAGAGAGTACAGAAGATGTATATAGTGAGCCAAATGTCAAGAAGAAAAGGAGGGATGAGTTGGAGAATGAAGAGGATGATTGGCAAGAGGATGAGATGGTCTCAGAGGAGATGGAAGTGGAAACTGATAGTCTTTCTTAGGGCAAGATAGAAGATGAAGTAGGCAACAGTAGATTATTTCAGGCAGATCAATTTCAGAGTCTGCTTAGGAAAGTATTACATACTTTAGGTTTACTGGTGAATAAGGATGGTAGTAGTTCTAAGGAGTCAAAAGAAAAAGAGGCAAAAGTTGCAGCTGTAATTAAAAAGAAAGAAATGCATGGATGGAGTATACCTATGCCAGATATGTTTAAGGAATTGATTTATACGGAATGGAAAGCTTCTTTAAATAATCAAAGACTTGTAGGTCATTCAAATAAGCTTTATTGTTTTGAGAAAAAAGATGCAGAGTTTTCGAAGGTCCTTTTAGTGCTGCACTAATTTCGGGAGCCCTGGTCCCTTGGGAAGGCAATACTATGTTGAGAGATGTGGATGAGAAGAGAGCAGATTCTGCCTTGCAAAAACCTCATGAGAATTCAGCAATGGCAGTAAGAGCATCTGTGGCTGTTTCAGTGTTTTTACAGGCAGCAGTGATGTGGCTACAGGAATTGATGGATGATGAGGAAATTCAATCCAAATCTTGTTTAAGAGTGGTATCTAGACTTAGAAAGGTTTTGGAATATGTGGCAGATGCAGGATGCCAATTATGATGCAGTGACTTTTATGGCAAGAAATGTTAGTGATGTTACTGTAGCAAGACATTCTTTATGGTTGCTTATTGGGATGCCGATCAGAAGTCGAGGAATAACCTTGCATTTGTGCCCTTTAAGGGAGATTTGCTGTTTGGTAACAAGGCATTAGAAAAGTGTTAATTGAGAACAAAAAGAAAAAACAGGTGATGCCTAGGCTGCAGAAAAAGAAGGTAGAAAGGAGACCATATCGGTCCTCATACTATTCCTTTCGAGGTAGAGGAAGTGGTAGACAGCAAGACACAAGGTATGGCCGCCAGCAATGGTATAGGCCAAAAAGCCAATTTGGAAGTCAGGATCTTTTAACAGGAAAGGACAGAATGCTGAGAGAAATTGAGGAACCACTCAGCCTAAGGGTTGGAATCAGTTCTGACAAGCAGAGTCATTGAGTAGGGGGAAGACTGCTGCGCTTTGGCATTCTGTGGAACTGAATAATATTGGATCAATGGGTTTTGCAGAGAGGAGAAATGTGTGAGGGTTCAACAGGTGATGCGAAAATTGATGGCGATGACGGCAGCAGATGTGATGTGGTTGGCTCAAGTAATGGGAACTCTGGTGTCAACTATCCAGTTAGTTCCATGGGCAAGGGTCCATTCAAGGGGTTTGCAAAGATTGTTGATACCTCATCAATGGAACATAGGAAAGAAAAGGCATTATGTGGTCAGACTACTGACCACTTTGAAAAAAGAATGGTTGTGGTGGACAAAGGTCTCAAATTTAAACAAGGGAATCCCAATTGTAGTCGATCATTATATTCAAGTTACAATGGGTGCCAGTCTGACAGGCTAGGGGGCCTTATGTCAGGGAAACAGTGCTCAGGGTGTTTGGTCCAGTGTGGACTTGAGAAGGAATATAAATTTTTTGGAGTTAAAAGCGATTCGTCTAGCACTTCTCAAATTTGCAAGTTTGCTGAGGGGCAAGCATGTTCAAGTCTGGACAGACAACATGACAGCCAGGGCCTATGTGATGAACCAAGGAGGTCTTCACTCAAGAGTGCTGATAGACGAGTCAAACAAGTTGTTTCAATGGGCGGAACGAAATCTGCAATCGCTAACAGTGGTGCATTTGAAAGGGAAACTGAGCAGATTACCTCAATCAAAACAAGTTACATCCCGGAGAGAGGACTCTGAATTACTGAGTGTTTCAAAGTTTGAGCAGACGATTCAGGCCTTTTTAAGTCAACTTATTTGCTTCAACCAAGAATTCCAGACTAAAAAGATTCTTTTCAATTGATGGAAGCAAGTTTGCAGAGGCAACAGATGCTCTATCAGTTCTGTGGCCGAAGGGTCAACTGTATGCGTTTCCGTCAGTGAAGATAATACAAAAAGTGCTATTGAAAATAGAAAGAGAAAATGCAAGTATGGTGCTGATTGCATCTTATTGGCCAAGAAGGCCTTGGTTCGCCTTGATGAAGGAGATGTCAGTAAGAGAGCCTTGGAGGTTGCCAATCCGAAAGGATCTCTTAAGTCAAGGGCTGGTCCATCATCCTGATCCAAGATGGTTGAATTTGATGGCTTAGCTCTTGAGAGGAAGGCCTTAGAGTTGCAAGAGTACTCGCCAGCTGTGGTAGATGCCATTATGGCGTTGTGGCTGCAATCGACTCAGAATATATACAGTATGACTTGGAAAGCATTTGAAAAATGGTATTCTGCTGAGTCCTTGTGGTTTGCTGATGTTCAAGTGAAGCATGTTTTGCAGTTCTTGCAAGATGGACTGCAAAAGGGACTGAAGCTGAACACTTTGAAGCGTCAGGTGTCGGCGTTGTCTGTGATATTAAAATTTGACGGAGTTCCTCTTTCAGTGCATCCTCATATCAAGAGGTTTCTAAGAGGCTCAGTGTTGACTTCTTACCCAGCTAAGCATAGATTCCCGAGTTGGGATCTCAATGTAGTGCTGGACTCTTTAACAAAAGCACCCTTTGAACCAGTGAGGGATGCTTCTTTGCATTTGTTAACGCTGAAGATTGTTTTCCTGATAGCAATAACATCGGCTAGATGAGCTTCTGAATTGGCTGCATTTTCTGTTAATGCTAACTTGTGTACATTTGAGGTGGAAAGATTGGTACTGATGTTAGATCCAACTTTTCTTCCTAAATGTGCATGGAAAAAGGTGGCACCGGATGTAATTTACCTACCAACATTCTTTCCTCATCTGAAAAGTGCAGAAGAGAAAAGATATCACACTTTGGATGTGAGGAGAGCTGTCCGTCTTTACATTAAAAGAACTGCACATGTCAGGAGAACAGAGGCTTTATTTGTATCATATAATCATAAGTCTGTGGGGCAGAAGGTATCTAAGACTGTCATTGGAAGGTGGATTAAGAGTTGCATCTTTCAATGTTATGATGTGGCAGGCCAACCTAGGCTGTGCAGTGTATATCCACACTCTACAAGATCTATGGCAACTAGTACTGTTTATAATGTGACTTCATCATTACAAGATACTTGTAATGCAGCAGGCTGGTCAGAGCCATCTACCTTTATAAGACATTATAAAGTGGACAAGTTTAAAATGGAGCAGGCTGCTTTTGGCAGTAAGGTACTGCAGATGGTGCTTCAATGTAAATAAAGCCCACTCATGAAGTGGCTTGGGTATGTCCCAATTGTTGTGGATTCCTCCTCCATGCCATCCCGAGGATGAGAAGTTGGACTTACTGTGAATGGTCATTCTGGGATGACAGGAGAAGGAATCCATGCCCTTTCTGATGGTGTATAATATATATAGGTTGATGTAGGCAGTGGGGAGTTTAAGGGATTGTGATGAAGGTCTAAGGTAGATTTAGGTTAGAAACTTGGAAGTTAAGGAAGCTGAGTGGTGAAAGCTTCATGGTTTGCATGGCTGGAGAAGAAACTGACAGAGGAAGCACGGTGTCCTAATGGTCCTAACACAGGAGGCATGGGGTCCTATTACTCTTTTTATTTACTTGTTAAGGCAAATTAGTTTTATTCTTTGATTGACAGTGTTTTTATCAGCCACTTACTCCTATAAGTCTTCAAATTGTAAAAATTATCTGTTGATTTATATGCATCACTCTGCTGTTAAAGTTATGAGAGCAGGCCAGACCATATTTCTGTTTCATTGGCAATAGTGATAGATAGGCTTCGGAGGTACAAATGCATATAGATAGCTTCGGAGGTACAAATGCATATAGATAGCTGTGTGGTCTACAATATTCCATTGACTGATTAAATAGAATGATTTTAGTGCTTGTCAAATGCTGCTGCTTTATTTTCTTTCATGTTGTGCATGAAAAATGCAAATACCCTTTCTTCTAGTTGTTGTATTTTAATGTAGTATATTTTTGTGCTTAATCAATAGCAGATCAATACTCTGTAGCTGAACCAAGCATAGTTATTAGCTTTATATTAAATCTGTCTTTTTAGTTGGCAACAATTTTATCATTGTTAATAAGTCAGCTAGCTAGCAATGGATTGGATCTAGACTTAGTCATCTCATTATCATGTGGAGGTGACCCTGGACTTTGGAAAGATGTGCTGGTGTAACCCAGTATCTGGTAGATTCTACTAAGCTGGTAAGGTTTCATGTAGGATCCTGGTGACAGGTTGTGTGACTCATGTCAGAGGATTTACGATAGCTAAATAGAGAAGGTTGGTCATCTGGTAACAAACTGGCCCACTGTAGCTCAAAATTGGCCCACTGTAGCTCAAAATAGTTTGTCACATAATGGTTGGACATCAGCTGATAAATTATATACAACTTATTGCAAGTATTTAGAGTGGGTAGCAATTTTGAACCAATAAAGTAAACTGCCTCTAAACCTTGCAATTGGAGACTGTAGTCAAGAAATCAGAAAAGTTGATGACTTGGAAGGGCTGCCGTGAAGGAACTAGTTAAGATCCTCGAGCATAAAGATACATAATTAAAGATTAAAGTCAGCATCATTCATGCTATTGTATTTCTGATTTCTATGTATGATTGTAAAGGCTAAACAGTGAAGCTGTCAGGAAGAGAATCAGCTCATTTGAAATGTGATGCTGGAGGAGAGTTCTGTGAATACTGTGGACTGCCAAAATGATCAATTAATGGATACAAGAGCAAATCGAGCCTGAACTCTCCCTAGAAGACAAAAACAGAGGCTATTGCATTTTGGCTGTATCCTGAGACAACATGGCCATTAGAAAAGACTATAATGCTTGGTAAAGTGGGAGGCAGAAGGAAAAGAGGAAGACCACACTACAGGTGGATGAATTCAGTCAAGGAAACCACAGCCCAGAATATGTAGGACCTACCCAGGGCTGCTAGTGACAGGGTGTTCTGGGGATTTCTAATTCATAAGGTTTCCATGAGATGAAGCTGACTTGATAGCATTTATGGACAAAAGTGTTGGAGTCCTAGATTTACTATAAATAAAAACAATCGTTTATTTATTTTTAATTTTTAAATTCACATGGGCAATCTTTTCTCAAACACCAGTTGCATTTACAAATAAAAACGAACATGATAGTAAAAATTAGTAAAACATGTTGATCCTGAAAATGAAACAACATACCTTTCAGCCAAAAAGTCTCATGCCCATTTATGTTCATGAATCTCGCTTATATGTGACAAGACAAGCTATTTATCAACCTATTTCTCTTGCCCAATGCCCCTTCTGTGTTAGACATGTATTAGACAGAATAAGGGATTCTGCCAAGATAGGCAATTTGGAGGAATGAATTCTGGAGCTAGAGGTGCTGTGTAATTTAAATTGGATGCCTAAAGAGCATCTCCCATATGCTAAAGGAGGACTTGTTGGGCAGAAGTCTCTTCTAATCCGCATGCTTGTCAAACTGAGAGGATTATCCAAGAAGTGGCACTCAATATACTATCATTTATGTGACTATCTATGCAGCTTGTAGAACTCTGCCCATACAGTTGCATTATGAGCAGTTGGTAACGTAATGGCTACATGTATGAAGTAGATCCAGATTTGAAGTATAAAGGTTATCCAGATATATTTGTGAACAAATATATTTTGGCTAAATACCATTTACACATTTAGTATATTGTTGATGGTCCCATTATTAAGTTGACAATAAATGAAAGGGGCACATCAGCCAGCCAGCTGTCTTCCACTAAACTTGTCAATGCAATGTACTGCAAAAGGACTGAACATCATGTCCCAGTTTATTACTTAACCTAACACATCACTTATAATATGGTTACTTCTATGGTTGCTAGACCTCACTTTGACATACTGTCACCGTTCAGTCTAGAAGTCATGTTTACACATTTAATAACACCATTGAGAAAGCACAATTTCCTGAATATTTCTGTAGGGGTATATGTTAAAATATGACTTTGTATTATTTTCAAGAACTGATTATCATCTCTCTATATTCCTTACGAATGTTTTCTCACATAGTTATTCAGTGTTGAGTGTAATCAGAAATATCTTTGATTTCAAGTAATTTCCTGGAGCTTGAGACATGTTCCCCAGTAGAGTGTTATCATTATCCTGTTTCTTTTTTTGTCAGTGTTTCATTAGGGTGGCATATTTTATTTTACATACAAAGTATGATACAAGGGAAGGTTCTTGCCCAAGTTTATGTGGTTTTGCTTTAGTAACATACTTTTGTTTTTTTTATTTTTAGGTGTTCTAATTTTCAAACGTTCTGAAATGCACACTGGTGTTGACAGCACAGATTAGCAATAGTTCTAGCTGTAGTTATGGGATCATGTATGACAAATGGCCTTAGAAATAGTTGCCTACCCTTCCTCCAATACATCTGGTCAGTAGAATTTAGATGAACATTGTATATGAGTTCTGATGAGACATCATTCAGATGTGTGAGAGTTATACCAGTACATTGGAGGAGTGTTTATCTTTGCAAATCTCTCTTGCTGCTGATGGTGGCAGCGGCATCCATTTTGACATTAGAATTACCACAGAGGCCATTCCTGCACTCCACTGTTATAGTGCTATTCCACTTTCAACATCCTGTGTAGTTTACTGAGGCCAAAGAGCTCTCTGGCTGAGAATTCTAAATACCCCTTCCTAAACTGCAAGTCCCAGGATTCCATAGGATGTTGAAAGTGGAATAATAGCACTATAAAAGTGTAGTGCAGAAATGGTCAGAATTATCAGGATTGCTCATACTACTTCACCTAACATACAGTGAATGCAGGATAAATACTTACTCTACCTGAGATGGAAATGAATTGTTTGCTAAGAGGAACTGTGAATTTTGAGTTCATTGCACATTTTCTTGATTGCTATACTTGGTGTTTATTTATTGATGTATTTATATATTTATTGCATTAATACTCCAAGAAGACAAATGTACATGAAAAGTAATAATCAGTGCAGGTGCAAAAGATATTTGAGTGTCTAAATTCTGCTAAATATGATAAGCTGACTCCAGATTTAGCAGTGTGAAGCTAGGCTGGTAGAAGTGGACTTCCTTATCTGCTATTCCGCCACAGTATCCCCCCTCCTGCTCTGAAAATAAAACACAAAAGGGCTGGGGGTCCCCACTGAACAGGTGAGCTGTGTGGGCAAAGGAAGATCATAAAAACTGGGGGAAGCATCTTCCATGAGTGGTGCCATTCCATTAATGGAAAGAAGATTGTGGATCTAACCCAGTCTGTGCACAAACCATGCACAAACATGTACTACTATGGGTGGTAGTGGTGGTGATAAAGACATATTATCTGAAAGAACATTCCTGCTATTACAGTAGGTTAATGCTAAAAAGAATTGCTAAAATGTCTGTGTACAGTGAGTTTGCTACTGAAAAAAAAAAGGAATGTATTTAAACTATATATCTTTTAATTTGAGTATTTTCTGTGCTCTGTTGTCTTGCGTGAATGATAAGAGACGCTTATAATCTAATTCACAGGAAATATATTTATGAGCCAGGAATAAGTAAGTGAGTTTTATTACTTGTATAACTGACAAATGTGGGATACTTTTGTGGAAGATAGCCAGTGGGGATAATAACTTGGTGACAAAATAGAGCAGAGGTAATAATTCATAAATTAGGAGGTCATTAATCTTGCCTTTGTGAAAGAACAAGCTAATTTATTTCAGAGAAGTTTGAACCTGAGGTGCAGTCTATAATCTGTTTGATAGCTTGGTAATTTTGGTGGCACATAATGTAATATTGTGTTATTCTTTTTCTTGAACACGAGCTTTTAAAAAGGAATGAGGGTCTAAACTATAGAAATATCAAATTCAGAAATGGTAGTATCACTGTGTTTGCAACTAACACAACTGAAAACCATTTTATAATATGAGAACCAAATTGTCAGTATAGGTGATACTGGTAACCATTGCAATTGGGCATTAACTACTGGATTTTCCAAATGAAGTAGTGGATAAGCAAAAAAGAACAGCCTGTAAGAGTTATCAAGAGTTTTGAGGGAGGTACATTTACTGTGCAATCTTTTATGCGTCGACTCAAAAGTAAGTCCCATTGCATTCAGTGAGACTTGTTCCAGGTAAGTGCCTATAGATTTACAGCCCTAGTCAAGTTGCTTTGTAAAATACTGATAATGGTCTCTAGCTGCCTACACCTTCTTTATGACACAGCCCTGCCATAGCTCAATGGGTAGATCTGAGAAACTGAAGGCTACAATATTTAAGAAGGAGGAGATCTCAAAGATGTCTCAAAGAACATCATTGTTACCAAACAAACCAAACAAACCAAAAAAACCCAAACAATTTGGTATATAAATGTTGTTTGTAAAGCAAAGAATTGTTTCAGAGATGTATATGAAAATTACATGGGGTAAACACTACTATCCACAATATTGCGTGATTCGAACCCTACAGCTGCTTTTAGTTTTAAAAAAGAACTGCAAATCTTGTTAATCTCTAATCCCTCCCAACAACAATCTAGTTTGACCCTGAATTCAAAAGTATGTCTGGATTTATAGAGGCAAATCTACCAGTTTTGTGTGGCCTCCAAACTTTCTATCCTCTTCTTCTTTCTAGCAAAATAAAGGAGAATTGCCAGTCCTGAAAGCCTGCATGAGCAGCTGCTCTACAATTATCCCTTAAAATGAAGTTTTCCCAAGCCTCATTTTGCCCCCACTCCCAATACTGGAAGTGGACATCTCATCGCTTCCTGTTTCATTTTAGGGACCAAGAGGCTTAAAATCCCAACACTTCCCTAGCATTTCTTTAAAAGATTCCCTGTAAGGTTTATGAGAGGGAGATAAATAACTTGAAAAAAATCCAAACCTGTCATCTTCTTGCTGTGTCACTTCATGTGCAGCAGCCTTAGAAGTGCTTCTGTTGTGGTGATTTGTAAGCCTGTAGTCTTGATGTGTGTTCTTAGCTGCAAACATATCTTTATAAGTTTTACAAAGACCATTCTAAAAAGGAGTGTATTCTCCCAGAGGATATCATGATGTTAGCTCTAATGTATAACTGATAACCTAGTAACTATGTAAATGAAAATACCGGGGACAGGGAGCCCAGTAGCAAAAGGCTGTTAAATATTTGTCTGAATTCTGATTGTCTTTGTTTTCTGTAAGTGTTGTGAAATCAACTGCATTGTATGTAAATAATCCTAACAAATACTTAATTTCCCCCCCACAGAAGATGATGCTGTTGAGGTTCCTATGAAATTTATCCCTCAGTATCCTGGCCGATATCCTTGCCAGATTCTTCTGCAGTCCAAATACGACATCCGGCTCTTTAAAATAGAGTGTGTGGTGAATACAGATACTGCTGAAGCTGAGCTAGAATTTGTAACTCCAGCATATCGTGCAGTGACTCAAGATATTCCAATAGTATGTCCATTTTGCTTCATGAAACTTAAGTAAAGCTAGTTACTCCTGTGTTTAAAATACTTTTTTAACCAAAACAAAAATATATTTCTGTAAACAGATGGAAATGGAGTGGGAGCTCTTCCTGTATTTAGTTAATATTACTACAAAGATTCTGTATAACTTTTAGGTCCATGTACATAATTACAATGCTAAAAATAGAAGAAGAACTTTTTAGCCTGCAGTAGGTTAACTTACAGTTATGGAAGGAAGGTTTCCAGATTCTCCTCTCCCTTGACCCCTGTGTCTCATGTAGACCATATTTGCAAAATCAAGAGAATCCTGATGAAGAATGGGGAATGCTAGGGAAGTGGAGAATCAGAAGGAATGGACAGACCACTGCCTTGTTTAGGGGTAATTTCTTTCTCCCATCAGTCTTCCATGACCTATCATTGTTCAGACATTCCCTTACACTTCAGAGATACTTTTGGTAAGGTTGCAAATGGTTGCTGGGATATGAGAAGATAAGGAGCTTTCCTTCTGTGATTTTGTTGTTGTTGTTGTTGTTGTTGTTGTTGTTAAGTTTATTTACTTGGGAACCAAGTCATTGTCTTTACATTTTGAAAGGTAGCTAAGATCATGCTAATATTCTTGCCCTACATTATACCTGGGGATACGAGAATCTCTCCGCCTTGGTTTTGTTAAATTTCTCTGACTCACACCTGCATTTCCTCTCCCTCCTTGTTTCCTAATTTTGTTTCATGACGTTGTGTTTTATTTCCCACAATAAAATTTGCAAAATTTTTAAAACTGATTTTTTTCCTAAATTACACATTTATTTGTATGACTAGCTATTTCACCCAAGGTTCCCTTATTTGAGTAAAGCATGTTTCTGAGTGTCTTTTTTCATTATGTGAAATTTAGCTGTTCAAATATAAAATAGGCCTATTATTTTTTGGATGCTTTATTTCTCAAAAAGGTCCTGTAACCCTCAGAAATGTGTGAATGTTAAAGGCAAGTTGTGCATATTCTTGGAAGAAGTCTTAGGAAATGCAAGAGTGCTGTTTTTGTCAAGACAGTCAAGCCCAACAAAATTCTTTCCATCCCTAGTTTTTAAAACCATATGTTTATTGTGAGGCCTTCAAGTTTACCACCTCAGTCTTCATATCCTGTTGTCAGTAAGGGATATTTCTCACTACAAAATTATAGCACTATGATTCCAGTTTATTTGCTGTGGCTCCATCCTAAGGAAGCCTGGGGTATGTACACTGGCGAAACACTGGACCCCTCTGACAGAGAAGTGTCAATACCCCTCCCTAAATTACAAATCCCAGGATTCCATAGAATGAAACCATAGCAGGTAAAGTGGAATCATAGCACCATAATTGTGTGGTGTGAAAGATCCCCAGGTTTAAGTATGTGCAAATAAAATATCCTAAAGTATGGGTATCCTGGTGTTGCATTTAAAGATGTGTTTCCATCTTTCTTTCTTTCTTTCTTTCTTTCTTTCTTTCTTTCTTTCTTTCTTTTTTCTTTCTTATAATTTTAAGCAAATTAGTGTGCATGTTTTTTTAAAAGTGTTGTGCCTTTAGAAATTTAATTTGTGTGCTTTGTTGTTTCAGACTAACATGAGTCAACAGGATTGGAAGCTTAAAGCCATTATTAAGGGATGCAGTTTTTATGGCCCGCCTCTTATATATGTAGGCCCAGGAGAAACGACTCCCTACACTCTCATGTATAAGCCAACTGCTGAGGGAGAAACCAAGGTAAGTAGACAAAGTGTCATGTTCTGTACATGAGAATAGTTTTTATAGGGGAACGGATTGTAGGTAAAGCATGACATCCACATGCAGTTAGGACAAACCAATATCCATAAACCTTGTGGTGAGTTCAAAACAGTGGCATCCATAGTTTGCTGTGGGCACTTGTATAAAATATTTTTGGGCCCCCTTTCAGGTTAGTTTGGATATACGCTGTGATCAGAAACCTAGGAAGGAAACAGCCAATAAGGGCAAACAGGAGATATCCTGTTTTCTGATCTCTTAAAAGATTAGGGTTACAGGCTCAGGGAGTGGCGTCCACAATGCTTGTGCTCTCTCTTTCTCTCTGTGTGTGTTTAAAAAAAAAAGTGATAAATTGGTTTTACTTTACTTTTTACTTTAATAAATCACACCATCCTGTCACATTATGGTCTGGCTTTCTCTGTCAACCTTTTTTCTTCTTGCCCTGAAGATTTTTCTTTTTACAATATGCGTACTGAATAGAGTTTCCATCTTTTCTATCCAGTTTCCTGTCCTTTCCTTCCTTTCTAATACTACATTCCTGTGCATATTTACTCTAGAGAATATGCCATGTTGAACTTGGTGAGACAACATGCATAGGATTGTTCTGTGCTTTCTCAGATGACCAATACATGTAGTATTCCTCTGTATATCCTTAGAAAACCAACATAAATAGGAGAGTTCTATACCTGCCTTCTCTCCTGTGTTAAATTGTTTAGGGGAAGGAGTTCCTAAAGTTGGGACAATGGAAAAAAAAGGGAAAAGAAAGAAAAAAGCACCCCAGAAATTATGTGGGGAGGCTAAGCTAAAAATAAAAATAATGGAGAAAGGAAAGGAAGTACCAAACTACAAGTTGTTCCAAAAAGCAGAATTTACAGTTCATTAGGAAGAATTACAAACCTAGTTCTCACCAAGATGTTTTTCATAATACTAAATTCTGTCATGATATATCTGGTGTTTATTATAATTTATAGATCCTGTTTTTCACAAGCACAATGTACTACTTACAACTCATGGGACACTCATGATGGTATTTGTTTACCTACAAAAATGCTAGGATTTCAAGGCTGAAGTGTTTGAGGCAGGTATCTAAGAAGCATTTTAAAAAAGAGGTGTAACAGTGAAGGATGGGGCAATTAGCTTGTAGAACTCCTTACAATCTTGTATTGCCAGCTAGAATTTATTTTTGTTTATTATTTACTGACTTTTTTGAGCATAGTAGCACTTGCTACTATGTATATTGGTAGTTTTTGTCCTTAGAGCACATAATTGCTACTTCCATTAGTTTATTTTATACTTTATATTTTTTTCCTTTTTATTCTTGCTCTTCCTCCAAGGAGCTCATTGCAGTGTGCATAATCACCATCAAGCCTGATTAGAACTGTGTAAAGCTGGTTTTGCGTTGTATCATCTTTGTTGCCAAAAAAAATTTCCTTTAATTCCTGAGATGAAAACTGTTTCCCTCATTATTTGATGTAGGATTTCCTATGACATAGCACCACAATCTTTTCCAGGCTTCTTTAATCTTATCAAAAATGTATGCACCTTGTTAATGAATGTTCACTTCTTTTGTTTATCATAGGGGAAACTTATTTTACAGAACAAAGCAGATGGCACAGATCATGTTTTTCTCCTGAAAGGGATTGCAACAAAACCGTTGGCACTGGATCATATTAAGATAGAATGCCAAGTTAGACAGATTACAGAGAAGGTCATAATGGTGCCGAATTTTACCAAAAATGAATTGAAATACAAGGTAAAACTCTGGGGGCTTGAATGTGGTTGTGAGTAGGAGAATGTAATTGCTTCATAGAATAAGAAGAGTTGTCCTGTCTTTTCCTCCTTTCTTCCACCTCCTTGTTTAGAAAGGTTCTTGTTCTGTTCTTTAGTCTACAGACTGAGAATGGGGGAAAAAAAACTTGGAACCATCTTGTGCTGGCTTCATTTGTTGACTTCATATTTAAAATGGAAATATGCGCTTCTGCAGAGTTAGTTAAAATGAAAGAGGTTTAAACTGTCATTTAACTGTTAAATTGTTTATTTTCTGATAGTTTCCCAGATAGATTAGAGATGTTCAGAAAAAAAATTGGCTACTTAACCAGTTTGTGAGCTGTCAAGGCTTCCTTAGATTGTACATAATATTAGATTTTGATTTTATAAGGGAATCTTTTCTCTTCATACTTTCTCTACATACCTCTGAGTGAGTTTGGTTGGGTATTTTAAAGATGATGGAATGTCTGAGTGCTCCAGTTACTTTAAGATATGTCAGCTACTTAAGAGTGTGGTAACTATACTGTGTTTGCTCTCCTCATCAGTAGCTGTAACTTGGCTAGTGCTTGCCTCCTTGACAGAGGTTATAGGTATACATAGCTCCTTAGTGACAGATGAGCTATGTACTTTTCTTGGTGAGAATTTCTTTCATGTTTTCTCCCTGTCTTTACCCCTCAGATATTTTATTTTATTTATGTTATTTTATCTGTCAGTGGATTCATATTGAGATACGGTGTCCAAATATCCATCCCAGCTCATATCCCAATCATTCACCTCAATTTCTGTTTTGTCCTTCAACCTGGAGC
The DNA here is from genome assembly GCA_948472985.1 of Iguana delicatissima. NCBI lineage: Eukaryota > Metazoa > Chordata > Lepidosauria > Squamata > Iguanidae > Iguana > Iguana delicatissima. Next base: position 489,405 of record CAOKZL010000666.1, read on the forward strand.
TCTCTAAAATTTGCTTCAGTTGTGCATCTTCAGAATGTTCATATGTGTATGTTGATAGACTAGTACTATGAAAGTAATTTGCTCATGTGGAGAAATGTCTGGCCTTTTGTAAATTAAGGAGTCAAGGTTTGTTTAAAAACTTAATTTTTCCATGTGATTAGTTCATTTAAGCACTGAACAGCTCTGTACAGTCTTGGCACAGCATAATTGCTTTAACACTGCTTCAAAAATGGCCCACAGGCACCTTGTTGATTTTAAGGAATGGGGAATAAAATTATTTGAAGGGTTATGTTGATGGAAGGTGTATTTAATGTGGCAGCAAGGAAAGTACAAGTGGATATTTCCTTTGTTTTATTAAAAAGTTGGAGGGCATAACCCGGAGGATGGAGCAGTAGGAGCATTAGCAGAAGGAAACTACTCTGGACAGCTTTCCCTGGAAGGATTTTATAATACTATGTTGTGGTTGTCCAGAGGTTTTTCAGCAGGAGGAGAATTACTATAATCATGAAAAGAGAGATGTGGGACCAGACAGAAGCCATTGTTTTCCCAAAAGGGAAAAGGTTTGGAATGATGTTCCCCACATAAGTTGCCTAATATAAAACATGAACATTATACGGAACCACCTTACTTTGCATGTTGCAAATGCATAATGAGAAATTCGCTATTTTGAACAGGTTGAAACTTTAGTAGAAACATAATAGATAGATACTTTGTATAGTCAGCAAACTGTAATAGTTTAAAGCTATCTTCATATTTTGCTCCACAGATAAGGTATAGTAACACAATATTGTACCTGTTTTTAATGTATTTTTGAGTGCTGATATTCAAGAAACACAATAAAAATATACTGTAAACAGTTATTTCACAAATTCTATATTTTTATCAATTCAGTTGGTGTCAGCTGTTATTAAGTGCGGACACTGATGTTCCATGATTTCTTTTGGTGCTGTTGAATGGACTTTTGTGTTTCATATCAGTGAATTAAAGTGTTTTGAAAGTCTACTAGAACACTTTAAACCACTTCCTCACTGGAAAAATTCAAAGGTTTGGGATGCTTAGTGAGTACAGAGGCTTGCAAAACTGAGGGTCATAAAAACTTTTAAAATGTTATATGCTGGTTTTATAGTAATTTGGTGTTCTAAATCCAAAAATGACCTCAGATTTACTCCATCACATACAGTTTCTTCACAACTTGTTTTGACATTTTTATGTTGTAATATGTGATTTAATGAAATTAGTAGTGAAAAATTACCAGATGAAGTTTATTTTATGTCCAGTTCCAAGTATACTTATTTACAAAAACTATAAAACTTGGTTATGCACACCTGAACCTTATTCAAAAAGCTTAGTAGTCCTTTTTCTTTTACCAGTGGAACTGAGTCTGTTGCCTTTCCTTTTTGTGCTCCCCTTCCTGATTTTCATGGTGCAGCATCCAGCAATAATCCTTCATTGTATTAATATTCCGCACACACACCTTATTAAAAATACACCACACTTACAAATGAAACAAAAACAAGAAAACAAACTACAATCACAAATACGAAGAACAAAGAAAAAAGAAAAAAAATACAGTATAAACATATAGTGTGGTATAAGCATATCCAGAATTCTAATTGCTAAAAACTAACTCTAAATAATAATACTAAATATTAACACTAACTCCTAAAATAAATAAGTTGAAACAAAGATAGTTTCCCACTTTCCTAGTGCAGACTATTACTGATTACATAGAAAAATAATAATTTCTCTAATTTGGAAAACATATATCATTCTAAATCTTCCACTGCTACTTTTCTTTTTTTTAAAAAAAACCTAATTATCAAACTCAACCATGATATTACAGTAATTTTTTTCTTGCAAAATGCTTTTTCATAATTTCCAATTTTTGGTGAAAGCCACCACCAATTTTTCTCTTATCAGTGTTGTCATTTAGTCTTCTTTCATTAGAATTTCTGTATTCTTCCATTTCTGGATGCATAGTAGTAGTCTTCTAGCTGTGACCATATATCGTAATATCTTGCCGTATTTCTTCTCTAGCAAATCTTCTTCTAGTCCCAGAATATACAGTTCAAGCTTTAATGACACTAATATTTTCCAAATATATACAAAATAGCATGTATTTCATTCCAGAATTTTTTGGCCTTTTCACGTGTCTATCACATGTGATAAAAAGTTCCCATTTGTTGCTCACATTTCCAGTATCTGTTTTGAAGCTTCTTTATGTATTTTAGTCAATTTTTCTGGACTCAAGTACCATCTGTACATCATCTTATACAAATTCTCTTTATACCATAAGAGAAAATAAATTTAATCCTCCCTGGAGTCTTTGTTTAAAGCATAGCATCATGTACGCAGCAGCTTGTATTTACTTTCATTTCCAGTTCCTTGGAATGACCTTGCTGATATTTCAGTCCCAAGTAAAGAAAAACTTTCCCATACTCTTAAATATTGCTTCAAAATCCTTTATTTTAGTTTCTTACTTTACTATAGAATCAATTTAATAATTAATCAGTTTGCAAAGTCTCTCAATCTAACTTTTGCATTCAGGCAGTTAAAATGAACATAAAAAGTTTAAGTCAGTTACTTTTTTACAGTCCTTGGTGTTGCAAGGAGGCAGTTCTTGCAAAAGTTACAATTTCTATCCATGTTAGGACAGCCTCTTTTACTTATCATTTTTAAATTACAATTGAACTCTTGGTAGGAGAAAGAAGTTTTGCAGAGCTTGTTTTAAAAGCAGTGAACAGTGTGGCAAGGCTTGATAGGAAGCTATGGTCCCTTTCCCCTCCACCTACAAATGATAGCTGCTTCTATGGTGATTGAAGACCAGGAGGTGGTCTTTGGACACCCATGCTGACTCTTCAATGTCCCCCTTTGTTCCAAGGGATTATTTCACTGGTCCCCTTTACTTTTGGGGGCAGGAACATCATACATCTTGTCTCCTGCCTAGGATGTTTCTAGGAAAGCAATCTTCACCTTGCCATGCCACCAGAAACTCCCTAAGGCCCTTTCCGCACAGGGTAAGTAGTACGGCGTGGTGCGACCTCTGACGGAGGTCGTCCGCACCTTGGGAGCGGACTGGGTCGGACTACTTGTCGCAGTTCCTCACCTCAGTCCACTCCGGAGCAACCTGAAGTGGTCACGCAGTGTTTTTACAGGTTTTTCAAAAGCACGAAGTGCGCCACTCCATGCCACTCCGTTCCCGCGCTCTGGTGCAGATTTGCAGGTGCACACTAGTGCGTGCCTGCAGATCTGCCAGGGGCGGACTTCCAGCTGGTGAGCTTCTCCGATTGGTGGAGAGCCTCCACCAACTGGAAGCCGCCATTTTGGGCGCCAGAGCTGCCATTTTAGATGCCAGGGACTGGGGAACAGCGAGCTTGTGCTGCTCCACATGGGGACGGACTTACCCGGCTGCCGGTAAGCTCCGTTTCAGCGCTTCCCCGTTTCCCCCTCCACATGTGGAAAGGGCCTTAGTTGTGGACATCTTCTCAGTGGGAGGATATTTCAGCAGACGAAGTCTGCAAAGGTAAGCATTTCCTCACTTATATGAGGATATACCACAACAAATGGCATTACTAAAGTATATATTTTTCCTTCCATAAAATAAATAAAATACACAAATCTGTCTGAAAAGCTAGAATGCTAACTACAGAGCAGTTTGTTATCCAGTTATGAATTAATACAGGTTTAATGTCTGCAGCATAACTGCACTATAGTGGCTATAAAATTAGATTAGTATCACCAGGCAACAGTAGAATTGAATAGAAATATAATCTAGTATTTTGCTCTTCTGACAGAAATATACCTATCATTTTTGTTTGAGTATTTATATAAAAGCTTCTCTGAGAGTAAAAGAAATCATTAGCAGATGTACAGATGCTCATGTTTTCTAGTTATCTCCAACTGTATTCCTGTTGGTCTCAATACATTTCAAGTGTCTAGCTCTATGTTTATAACTTCACAGATTTCACACATCTGTTTCCCTATGTACCTCACACTTTTCTCTCCATTGTTACTTCATTAAAAGTTTTATCACAGGTATCTTGGCTTGTCCTGTCTGAAAATTATGACCTTAATGAAGTCCCCTAGTCTTGAAATAGATATGTTTTGCTGAGAATGAGCATATCCTTTGTGAGACCTGCCAGAGACAGGAAGTCTTCATGCAAGTGGATATGTGTCATCTCAAGTATATTTCATCCACTTTTATCCCCAGATCCCTAACTGATTAGTATGAAATGACTTTGGGTTATGTTTTGTTCATCTATATTCACTCGGTGTTTTAAAACTGTATTTGTATTGATTGCTCCATGGAGTTGTATTATTTTCTTAGCTGGCGTTGTTTTTAAAATGCTAATTTGTGATTATTGTCTTGTGTCTTAATTAACTGAAGTCATTCAAAGTGCTCTATATATAGCCAAATAGGGTATAAATATAGTAGTAGTAGTAGTAATACTAATACTCATATTAAAATATCATTGCCTTGTGACACCACCACCTAGAATTTGTGTGAAGGGTATCTAGGAAATTGGCTACATGTTACTTTTCATGGTGTGAAAAATGACTACATAGAACCACACTATGGAATAAAACCTGTTGATTATTCAACTAGAATAGAGCCATTGAATCAGTGGGGATTGCAGTTGATTAATTGAGTTCCAGGTATTCAGGATTCAGATTTGGTTCATTAACTGCTGTGAATTCTGAGGCCATCTCTGAATACTACCAGAGAAAACTGGAAAAGGTTACAGCACATGTACAGGAAAGCAAGGAGAGCCTTTCCTTCTTTGTTGACTATCACAATCACTAATTTTTCATAGAGAGGGACAGCAGTGGAAAGTAACAGCCAAACTTATGCCAAGCTGATAGGTGTCATAGGTAGAGAGAAGACAGAGGGAATGTACCTGAAGCCCATAGGAAATACCAGGAGTTGGGGGGAACAATGTGTGTGTATATGGCAGTGGAGAGAATTCTCTACTTTTCCTTCCTCTCTGAAGTTCCAAAGACATAGTGTCATTGTGTGATGACATAGCATCAATGAACATTTGTGGGAAAATCTGGTGAGGTCTAGAAAATAAGTTATAAAGATAGGTGGCTTCTGATCCTGGCTAAGCTCATTAGATAATGAACAATCTCATTCAGTAGGATTGGTTCATAGCAAGTATGGCTGTTAGATCAGGTAAGGTAAAATCATGCCTGGTACGCAACAGTGAGGTTTAGGTAAGCCAGAGCCTCCCATGATCTTGGACAGAGCTCTGTGAGCAGACTGACTGGAGTATTCTTCCCCAAGAAATAAATGCTTTTACTTTAGGTAGATGCAAGGCTCACCAGCAATTAACTCTTCCTTTTGAGGAAGTCTATTTGGCCTTAAATAGTCATTGCCCTTTTCTATACCCTTGTCCCTTTATTGGTTTCTGTAGCATGAAGGTGGCATGGCAGGATTTTCTGGGAGTGAGTCTTCTTAAACTCAGGAGTCTGGCAAAAAAATATTATTTGGCCAGACAGGACTTGGTCATTCCTCCTCAGAAGGAGGAATCTTGGTTGGGTGTGTCCTCTGTGGTATTCTGGATTTATGTAGAAAAAATGGTTGTATTTATTAGATAAAAGTAAGTTAAAATATAGGTAGGTAGGCATTGTGTGATATATGTTGTAAGTTAAGGAACTGTTGGAAGAGTGTGAACGAATGAAATGTTGAGAGCAAGTGGTGATTAGTGGCATATCTGAAGGGATTTTGAAAAGGCTGGTGTGACAGATGGGTGGGAGAGTGGAGTCTGTCAAGATTATAGATTAGTTAGTGAGCTTTTAGGAATCTGAGTTATAAGGAGAGTTAGTCAGGGTCAGATATAGAGTCATGGTTAGAGTTAGTTAGGAGTTAAGATACAAGTGAGTGGGAGAAGGAGAAATGTGTGTTAGAGTTAGTGTCAGTTATGACTGGTATGTATTAAATAAATAATCTGTAATGTTATGTTCAATTTCTGTTTAGTCATTATTTTTGTGTTATACACTTGAGCCTCTGAGAATGCTGCATTTTGGAAAGCTTGAGTTAAGGCTTATTGTCTGTGGTGACTACAGTTAATACAGGATGGTGGTGGAGAGGTAAGATGAGAGCATCTAAGAGGTCCCCACAGTTGCTGGCCACAGTGTTGGGACAGAACAAAATCCACACATGAGTAGCAGAGGTAGGGATGAGGGGAAGCTTTCACAGTTGGTGGGAGTGGAGGCATTAATGGAAAATTTCACATTTGGTGGCAAAGGTGAGATAGATAAGCTGAAGAGCCCCACATCCTCCACCAAAATTGTTGGGGTGGGGAAGCCTGGAAACCATTAGTTGTGATGACTTTTACTCCTATCACATTCAGTTCACCTCTAAAAATGGACTGAAACAGTCCACTATTTCATTGTTTGTAAATGCAGTATGAAATGTGGAGTGGGAGGATTTTGGTTCAGCCCTAAAAAAAAAAAGAGAGAGACAACAAATAATCATGAGCAATGGATGTAGAAAGGCAAATTGCTATAGAGCTCTCTGGCTGAAAATCCTAAATGCACTTTCCTAAACTGCAAACCCCAGGATTCCATGAGATGTTGAAAGTGGACTAATAGCACTATAACAGTGTAGTGTGGAAAGGCCTATGTTTCTTCATAAAATAAATGGAAAGGTTGTTAATAGTGATGGAATATGTATGTTGTAAAGAAGGTTTTGGAGAAAAAATAAACAGCTTCGTCCTTGCTATATTAAGCTATAGGTGACATTGAAGCATCCATGCTGACATACATGAAAGGCATACTGTTATATGATATCCAATATCAGAAGAAAGTCCTAGGGTCTAGAAATACAGCTGAGTATCATCAGCATAAAGATGATATTGAGAAGCTTATGAATAGGTAAGATTATTCAGAGATTATGTATAGAGAGGAAACAATAGAGGTCCCAGAACAGAACCTATGGAACCCCAGCTGAAAGGGGAAAGGAAGATACATGGCTTCCAGCTACCACTCTTTTTACATCAGCTTTGTTGGTAGGTGGTTTTTTTGTCACTGGCTTGTCAAATATTGCAGCCAGTTCTTTCAGACTAGATTGGCTTAACCTTAGTTGGGCCAGCCTGATTATCAAAACCCATTCATGGGATCAAGAGGCAAAAGGGTCCTGGCCAAATGGCTAACCGTGCATGATCAAAAATTGCCCTAATGTTATTGCCACAAGCAGGCCTGCACAAGGCTCTACAGCAGTGGTTCTCAACCTGTGGGTCCCCAGATGTTCGTGGACTTCAGCTCCCAGAAGCCCCAGCAACTATGGTCAATGCTCAGGGCTTCTGGGAGCTGAAGTCCAAAAACATCTGGGGACCCACAGGTTGAGAACCACTGCTCTACAGTCTGTGAAATTCTGTGTCAGTGGTATGGTAGTATGATTTGGGGAGGGGGAGATTTGCAGCTTGTTGATCACATAGATCACACATAGATTTGTGTGATTAACGTATGAACTGAGCCTTCTCTTCTGAGTCAGAGCCTGGATGGAACTAATGCCATGACTGCAGACGGCAGGGCCCTGTTTAGTTGGCCTTGTCTGCAGTCAGAGCCTTGATGGAGCTTAGATGGTGCATGCCTTCTAAACTATGTTTCTGGTGCCCAAGGCTACTTCATCATCATTTTTTTTTTACTTTATTGTCTCATTTGCTCCTACATTGAGTTCTGACATTGAAAATGGTGTTAAGCAGAACTCTTCACTCCAGACAATTCAATCTGTTCTTGGCCTCTTCTCTTCACCTATCTCAGTGCCTTCAGACATGCTGTTAGTTTATTTGTTTATTTATTCAGTTTATACCTTGCATTCTTCCTGGGAGGAGACCCAAGACAATTAACCAAATTTTAAGATAAAGGTGTAGCTAATTTTTTTAAACTCAGTTTCAGATGTTAAAAAACAATTAAATTAACAATGCTATTAAAAGGCACATAGTTAAAAGAGTTTAAAATACATTTAAAGCATAATTAAAAAGACAAAAAAAGACCAGGCCATTTTTAACTGCTATACTACCATATGATTAAAAGTCAAAGACTTGCCTAAATAAAGAATGCTTTGCATGATAGCAGAAAGAGAGCAGGGAGGAGGTTAATTGGACCTCATGTGGAAGGGGGTTCCATGGCCTGGGAGCGGCCCATGAGAAGGCTTTCTCCCATGTTCTCAACAAACAGGCTTGCAGAGGTGATGGGATCAAGAGAAAGCCCTGTCGTGAAGAACTGAAAATGCAGGACAACGTATATCAGAAGATAATATCTTTTAGATAGTTGGGACCCAACCATGTAAGGCTTTAAAGCTCATAACCAACACATTGAATTTTGCCCAGAAAAAACTGGTAGCCAGTAAATCTGTTTCAGAAGGGGAGTTACATGATCCATGTAACTAGCCTTGGTCAGCAGTGTGGCTGCTGTGTTCTGGATCTGCTGAAATCTCAACAGTTTCCAAAGGCAGCCCCATATAAGGTGTTACAGTAATCCAAATGGGATGTAATCAATGCATGTATCACTGTAGCGGGATCTCAATTTCTGATGCTTTAGTTTTAATTGTGAAAACTTACTATTAGCCACTGCTGAAACCTGGGCATCCAGGTTCAGATGTGAGTCTAGAAGTAAGCCAAGGGAGTATAACCCCATCCAGCACAGGATGAATCCCTGTTCCATGTTTTGACTTTTGACTGACCAAGTATCTGGAGCAGCCTTCTATTTATTATATTACCAATACATCGTCTCTACTCCCCTTTCTAAAGATCAAATTCTTCAACAGTAATTATTCTCAACTACCTGTTGCCATGCATCTTGCAGCACCTTTGAGAAAGAACCTGAGAGAAAGAAGTTGGTAGCTTACGCTTTTGTAGATTTAAGTGTGCTTTATCAGATGCATGTAGTGAAGTATTCAGAAACAGAGCTTTGCAGGTATGATTGAGCAGATTGTACATGTGAATAGCCAAAACTTTTGGCTATGATGTTGAATAACAAGTTCAGTTTTAATTATGGCCATTGGTGGACAAAGATAGGAGAAATAATCTTGCCTAAAGCCAAGGTGGGTAGATAACCCTATGAATGGTGGAGGAAGTTATTGGAATGTAGTGTGATGCTGGCTGGGAACTGCAAAGGAGATGTGATAAAGTGGGTGAGGGAGCTCTCGTTAGGCTAAGATGTTAACTAGTGTTATAGTATATGTAATGTGCCAGGAGACCATTCTTTCTGTTCAACTCACTGTTGATAGACTGGAGTTTGTGAACTATTCCAGTTCTGCTGTTTGTCATTCCAATCCTTCCTGAAGTTTTGTTTGTTCAAGAAATGTTGTTCTGAGGTCAGAGATGGAATGTTCAGGAAGATGGAAGTGTTCTGCAACTGGTTTTTGTGTATTCCCATTCTTAACGTCTGATTTATGTCTGTTTATCCTCTATAAAGTTCTGTTCCTAGGCACTTTACTCCATGCATCTGACGAGGTAGACTTAAGTGTATGAAAGCTTATATTACCAACCTGTTTCGCTCAGTTAGTCTCGGAGGTGCTTCAAGATCCTTTTACAGAGTGATCCAGACTAACATGGTTATTTCTTTGAGTGCTAATTTGTCAGTCACACTTCCATTGCCTACCCTTTGCCAAATATTTGGCTTTTCTTTCCATCCATCTTGTACAACAGATTGTCTGTCTGAAATTGCCTCTGCGCTATGTCTCTTCCAGTTTCCTCTTATAGTTCATTTTATTGTTCCTTGACATCATTTAGTGTGCTTCATACTAATACTTTCAAGTACCTTTTACATGATAAAGGTAATGCGTGGGAACTGCACCACTTCTGCACCTGATCTAGCATAGTGTATAGAAATAGTTCAGAAATAGTTGTCCTGTTTCACTACAAGAGGTCTTTTTCTTTTAAATGTAACTCATTTAGCAAAGAGGAGTTGCTAAATATCACCCCAACTTCAATCTGTCCAGATCAGATGTTGATAACTCAATATAAATTATGTTTCAGTTGGATTGCAGATTCTAATGTTTTGGAAAACACTGTAGAGTAATATATGCATATTTTATGCAATCAAACAACATGTACTTGAAAAGTACTTTTACATTTCTTGGAATAAATTTGCCTCTGCCTCTGTGCACAGCTGATACCAGTGATGAGGAGAAGGTTCCCTGTTGTCAGCAGCTGCTCTTGGCAGAGCTGGAGAGATTTTGGCTGCTTTCCTTATTGCTTCCTGCTGGAAGAAGCAGGCTCTAGTTTCTTTTGTCAATGGCTGTAAGAAAATTGGAGGAGATATGGGCAGATATTCAGTTCCTCTAGTTAGTTGGTTACATGGATAGATCATATTAAATACCTAAATACTGGTTGAGAACAATGTTACCAACTGTCCTGGTAGTTGATTTCTGCACTCTATTAGCATTATTTCTTCCAGTTCCATTGTAGTCATTAGCCTGTCCACTGAATCACATGCATCATCTGTAGATCTCACTTTGTATTGCTGCTGCTTTAATGACGTGGTATACATTCTGATACCCCTGGCATATTTAAGTGCAATAGACTTTTTAGAAAGTATGTTATTCGTATTTCAAAGTAGGGAGATAAATATGTAGCAGTATACAACATGGACAAATAGTAAGAAATGGCAGATTGTAATAAATATCTCAGAAGGCTTTGTGTTGTAAAAAAATGCTTAAAAACAATATATCCTTTATATATACCTCCTCCCTGCTGTGGGAGATCACTTCACATATCTGGTAATCTGGGCTCTGGCTCACCAAATTTATGTCAAAATTTATCAGTCCTCACAGTGCCACAAAATTCTTTTGTTCATTTTGGTACAATAGATTAACGTGACTATTCATCTGAAAAATTGCATTCATAGATGGATATGTAATACATTTCAATATCAAAGCTTCAGATGAACTTAATTGGACTTAGTTTCTCATCAAATACCAATATGCAGAGTTATTCGTTTTGATGAAGAAGATACTATAATGTGACAGAAGGCTGTTCTGAGGAATGAAATGCATATAATCTATTTTATTTCCAAAATATAATTGGTCAGTAATGTAATGATTGCATGGATCCCCCATTTTTCTAGTTCAAGAAAAATTAAGACAATACCTAGGAGTGGGAGTTAATGATTTTGAGATATGTCATTATTATTATTTTTGTGCTGTATATGTTTAGAGCTAGTATGGTGTACTAGTTTGATCACTGGACTGTGATTCTGGAGACCAGGGTTTGAATCCTTGCTTGGCCATGGAAACCCACTGGGTGACTTTGGGCAGGTCACACTCAGCCTTGGAGGAAGGCAAGGGCAAACCCTTTCATAACAAATCTTGCCAAGAAAACCTCATGATAGATTCTCCTTAGGGTTGCCATAAGTTGAAAACAACTTGAAGGCACACAACCACCACCTATATATGTTTCAGAATTTGTCTAGTGGAATAAATAATACCACAGTATCTAATGCCAGAAAACAAGACTATAGCATTGCCTAAACTAGGCGGTCATAAAAGACAAAAAAATTGGCAGCAGAAGAGTTGTGTTGCTGAAAAAAGTAGCAATGTTAGTTGCATGGCTAAGAAAAGAGATATATGAAGAGAGAAACAGGAATGAATGTCCATGGAGACATGAGCTGTGAAATGAGGGGATGGAGTTGCTGAGACCCCTCTGATGTGATTAAACAAAATTGGGTCATGAAGACCCCTGTGTAGTTGAACCTCTATCAGAAATGTACTATAAGTGATCAAGCACTAATAAATATTAAGACAGCTATTTTTGTCAGGCCCTCCCAGAAATAATCAAAGTTGTGTGCAACTTTCCTAAGGAACCTTACTTGGAAGTAATCTACAAGGAACATTTGGAGTGCATTTCAAAGTACACATAAAGAGTCTTTAAAGTTGTTTGAATGATAATGGATGGGAAAAAGTAATTTGGCCTCTCCTTGTAAGTAACTGGAAGTAGGCAAAATTAATAACAGGCTCTTCATTGTTGAGTCCTGCATCTTAAAAACAATTCATCTACATTCTGTTTTGAACTGTGGTCAGTACAAACCTAAAAATAGTACATGTGTGTGGAATGGGAGAATGTGGCCACAGGCATCCCCTTGGCTAGGTATGAACCATGGGGACCTTGAGCAGGCTGCAAAATGGCCTTGCAACCTATGAATCATACTTTGCCCACTTTTGTTGTACAGGAATTGTCAAAATCTATGTCTCTGACAAGTAATAAGGTAAAGTACATAGTGATAAAGAGATCTGAAGTGCTATTCTACAGATTATCTCTCTTCAGTGTAAAATGTTAATTAAAGTAATTTGTGAGATTCCAATATGGATAAGAAATCTCTTTAAAAATGTCTTAGTACATCTTGTGTTTCCTGTTCTTTGCACTTAATGGATGATTTAATGAACTTTACACAAAGCAGAAGTTCTGAATTTGAAACCTTTACTGACAGGATGTTGGTCAAGAGATATATTTCAGGGAGTCAATGTGTCTTATCCTGATTAAGTGTACTGAAGTTTAAGTCAGATAGATTTCAAAGGGCACAACAGAAAGTGTTCTCTTAATTCTCTAGTTAATTAAGCACTGTAAAAGAGATTAAGAAACCTATAGTAATATTTGTGCTTGAACTCATCTTTAAGCTGCCTTCTCTACATTATATTTATAGTTTTGCTGCATTTGACAACCTTTGGCATTTTCTTCTTTTATCATGTTAGGTGTCCTCAGATCTTCTGATAGTTGGTGGTGACCCAACTCTCACTGTAGAACCAGGTGACACAGCTGCTTATACTCTGAATATATCACCTTGGAAACGTGGAGAATTTAAAGGTATTTTTTTTAAAAAAAATTAACTTGACACTAAGGTATGAGACAATTACTTAATGATTCCACCATCATCTAACCACTGATGAATTTATCTGAACTCTGACTTCAGTTTTTCTAATACATCAATTAGAAAAGTTTTTTTTCTTGTATAATAGGCTCCTAAGCAATCAGACTTCATAACATTCCAGTTTTAAAGTGAAAGTGGTGTGAGGTTTCACTTTCTTGGCTTTAAGAAGAGCACTTCAGTTAAAGTCTTTTTTTCAGCTCATTGATTATACTTGGAATATTGCCCTAAAAGCTGTCCTTTATGCCAACCTGCTTTTGACAACAAACCAAAGAAACTGTTTGTCTTCAGGACAGGATGAGGTGCAGCAGGCAAGAAGGAGCTCACAGTTAAGAGTTTCTCTGCTGTTTGGTCAAAGAATTTCTTAAAGTAAAAGAGGCAAACCATTTCCGGACCTCCCTTTTCCTTCCCTTTTTCTGGCTGAAGGTTTTTTTTTCCCTAAACCCTTTTGAAATTATTATAATTATTATTATTAACCTCCCCTTTCTTCCTTTTTTCCCTTTTCCTTTTTGGTCATTACTTTTGATACTACTTGACTATTTGTTTGACTATTGGATTATTTGACTATTTGATATTTTTGATATTAATATTCCACCTTTTTTTCTTTCTACTATGTTTTTGAATTTTTGAATTTTGGAATCCTTTTGGGACTCTTTGGGATTCTCTTTTTGTTAATTTTTCTATTCCCTTCTTTTTTTTTATTTTTACTTTTTCCCTTTGGAAGATTCTTTTTGCTCTCCCCCCCCCTTCTTTTTTGTAAGAAGAAACCAATTTTTCAGTGACAGAAGGAAGAAGGAAGAGGAGAGAAAGAGGGAGAAGAGAGAAGGAAGGAGGGAAGGAAAGAAGGAAGAATCTGAAGGAGGAGGAAGAGGAAGGAAGCCAAAGTGAAGAAGCAGAAGCAAAGGAAGTAGAGAGAGATCAAGAAAGAAGAGAGTTAAAGAGGGAAACAGAAAGTTGAGGAAGGTGTGTGGAAGTACACTTGAAAGAAGGAAAGAAGATAAATCGGAGGGAAAGAGGAGGAAACTAGAGCAATGATAGCAGGAGGGAAGACTAGATCTCATCCCTGTCAGATGCAGCAGACTCAGCAGATTCAACAAAAAAGAGGCTCAATGGAAGAAGATGTCCCCTGTTATATGATGAAATTCATGGAAGAGATGAGAGACTTTAGAAAAGAAACAGGAATCTTTCTCGAGGATATGAACACTAAATTTAATGCAATGCAAGGCCTTGTACTACAAACAAAGAAAGATGTGAAGGAAAACAAAGAAGAGGTACAAACATTAAAAAGGGAGGTATAAGAACTGAAGGAAGATATGGAAAGACAGTCAGACCGGTTGGCCCTGGTGGAAAAAAAAGGGAAAAAGAGTCCTGGCTGAGGATGAGAGGTATTGTGAAACACCCAGGAGAAAACATAAGGACTAAGATTATAAAGGACTTGGCAATAAATTTAGAATGGGATGAAGATTTTTTAGATAAACAACTTGACCATGTATACAGGATTAATTCATCAATTGCCAAAAGAATGAAGCTGCTGCAGGATGTAATAGTCTGGTGTACCTGAAAAATAATGAGGGATATGATTTTGGAAGTCTATTATAATAAAAGATCAAGACTGATGGTAAATTTGTGTTGGTTTTGAAAGAAATCCCAACTCGAATTTTGAAGAAGAGAAAGGATTATGCCTTTTTTGTGGATGTTTTGAAGAGAGCAGGAATTCCTTTTAGTTGGGACAAACTTGGAGGAGTGAACTTCACATTCCAAAGAGAGAGATATAGAATTAATACACTAGAGAAAGCTAAAAACTTCCTGAAGAGATTTAGAAGGGACCTGGGAAATGCAAGTAAGGATGTAGAAGAAACCTCAGCAGAAGTGAAGGACTGTCCAGAACATCAAAAAGATACATATCAAGGGATACAGCAAGGGAAAGATAAGAAAAAGAAGAAACAATGCAAGAAACGAACTGAAAAAGACAAATCTCGTGAAGAAATCAGGCTCCTGGACCTTGCCATTTCTGATACTGAATAGAGTAGAGAAAGAAGACGAGGAGGAAAGAAAGCTTGAGAGGAAGAGGTGAAGAAGGTATAAGTGAAAAGAGGCATCACTAAATGGAGGGAGGGAGGGAGAGAATAGATTAGAGAGAAGGTAAGAAATATAGGAGATTGAAGGATTGGGATATAAAGTTAATAGTAATGTAGAATTTAAGTTAATTTGATTTAATAAATTGTTGTAAATTTAATTTAATAAGTTATTGTAAAACTTAATAATATTTGCTGTTTTGATTGAGAAGAATGCTGTGTTAGGATTATAGTGATGGATTGTCTCATGTGGAACGTGAAAGGTATAAATTCAATGAAAAAATGGAAATTAATTTTTTATTTTCTTGGAAAATTAAAATAAGATATAACCTGTCTCCAGGAAATAAGGGTAAAAAGAAAAATATGGTAATTTGCTGATACAAAAAAATCTGGGGAAAGAATTCATGTCAGTGGGAATAACCAAAAGGAATGGGGTGGTGTTATACGTTAAAGAGAATTTAGAACCGAATTTAATATTGGTAGGTAAGAAGGGAAGATATGTGGGGGTGGAGATTAATTGGAATAACAATAAAATATTGATTATTGGAATTTATGCACCAGTGAATGAGAAGAATACCTTTTATAAGGAATTGAGGGATAAGTTAACACAATTGAATTATCAGAGCTAGATCTTAATGGGAGACTTTAATGGAGTGGTAGAACCGCAGATGGATAGGTGGTCTGAAGTTAAGAATATTAAAAAAAATCAGGGGAGATTAGCTAAAGAATTTTTTGAATTAGTAGAAGAACTCCAACTGGTAGATACTTGAAGATATAACGAAGGGAACAGAAAGGACTTTACTTTCTTTTCAAATACATATAACTCATTTTCGAGAATACATATGGTTTGGGTAACGGAAAATATGACAAATAGGATAAATACAATTGAGATCTTACCAAAAATAATTTCTGACCATAACCCAGTTAAATTGACTCTAATAAAGGGAATCAAAAACTAAAGGCGGAGAGTTAATGAATCTCTACTATATAAAGAGGAGATTGTTAAGTGTAAACATATGATCAGACAATATTTTCAACTAAACCAAGATAAAGGGACAGATGATAGAATTGTATGGGATGCAGGTAAAGCAGTGATAAGAGATATTTTTATGAAATTGAATGTGGAGTGGAAAAAGAAAAAGCAAGAAAAGATAAATAAGGTTATAAAAGAGATTAGGATAAAGGAATCAGATTTAAAAAAGGACCCTAATAATGATAAAATTGTTAGTCAATTAAAAATGTTACAAAAGCAAATTACAATGTTAATGAAAGAAGAGATTAAATGTATATTTCATTATTTAGAGAAACTGAAGCTTGACGTGATAGCCATTCAAGAAACTCATAGCAGAAATAAAGACTTAAAATATATTCAAAATCCCAAACTAGGACAAAGCTTCTCATCTGTAACTGATCAAAAGAAAAAAGGAGTGACGGTTTATGTAAGTAATAAATTTGAATCTGAATTAATATATAGTGATGAAAAGGGACATTTTCTAATTGTAAAAGTTAAGATGCCAGGTTTAAAATTTGTAGTAGTAGCAGTATATGGACCATTAGACAATAAGAGTAAATTTTATCAAAACTTATCAGAAAGACTAATGGACTTGGAGAATCATAAAGTGATATTGATGGGGGATTGGAATGGGGTCCTGAATTCACAAATAGATAGGAGAGGATAGGTCAAAGAAAAAAGTTAACCAAGGCAAATTACCGAAATCTTTTTTTGACTTATTACTTATCTCTAAAAGAGGTAGATAATAAAGTAAATAGGAAAGAAGAATATTTTACATATTACTCAGATTGTCATAAGATGTGGTCAAGGTTGGATAGATTTTTCATACCCCTGGAGATGATAAAAAATATAAAGAAATTAGAAACCCTTCCGAGAACTCTATCAGATCATTGCCCAATTTTGTTAATGTTACAATTTGGTGAAAATAGAAGAGATTGGAAATTAAATGATAATTTGTTAAAAAATGATGATATAGTGATAAAGGCAAAAGCAGAGTTAAAATCCTTTTGGGAAATTAATCTTGGACAAGAACAACCAATTCATTTAGTTTGGGACACTAGTAAAGCTGTGACGAGAGGTGTTTTTATAGGTCAACAGGCTTGGTTAAACAAATGTAGAAAAGAAAAGGAAACATATATTGTAAACAAATTACGGGAGAAAGAATATCAACTAAAGATAAATCCTAAAGATATGAAGATTTATAATGAAACTAAAATGTGGAGGAAACAACTATCTCTTTTGATGATGGAACAATTAGAACGGAAATTGAAATATTTAAAACAGAAACAATTTGAATATGCGAATAAACCAGGTAGGTGGTTGGCATATAAACTGAAGAAAGAAAGAGATAAAAATATTATTACGGAAATAAGGGAAGGACAAATTGTCCATCATCAACAAGAAAAGATTAAAAATGTATTAGTAAATTATTTTGAAGAATTATTTAAAGAAAGTAGTCAATCCCAAGAACAGAATTATAGTATTATCAAGTATTTACAAGAGATGGATATTGCTAGATTGTCGGAGATACAAAGAGAGGAATTAGATAAGGAGGTAACGTTGCAGGAAGTGCAAGATGCTATTATGAACTTAAAGGAGGGGAAGGCTCCAGGCCCGGACGGATTTTCAGGAATATATTACAAAACATTTCATGAGTCATTAGCACCTATTTTAGTCCAGGTAATTAATTCAATCAAAAATCAGAAGATTCCAAATTCGTGGGAAGAGTCCAATATTATATTGATTCCAAAGGAGGGGAGGGATAAGCAGGATAAAAAAAAATTATAGACTGATTTCATTGTTAAACACTGATTATAAAATTTTTACCTCGATTCTAGCAAATAGACTAAAGAAAGTCTTGGTGAATTGGATACACGCAGATCAAAATGGATTTCTCCTGGGTAATATTTAAGAAATAATATAAGGACGATAATAGATATAGTAGAATATTATCAACAATTTAATCAGAAGGAATTGGCTTTAGTATTTTTAGATGCCGAAAAAGCCTTTGAGAATATAAGATGGAAATTTATACTTGAGGTAATGGGAGAGATAGGATTTGGAGATAGGTACATAGGGTGGGTACAAGCCATCTGTGAAGATCAAAGGGCAAGTCTAATAGTTAATGGGGACAAATCAAATATATTTAAGATAAATAAGGGAACGAGGCAGTGTTGCCCATTATCCCCCCTATTATTCATTATGAGTTTAGAAATTTTAAATATTAGAATCAGAAATAATAAGGGAATATGCGGCACTAAAAGTAAAAGGACATGAATTTAAATTACAAGCATTTGCCGACATATGGCCATTATTTTAGAGGATCCAAAAGAAGTATTATACCCTTAATAGATACATTAAAAGAATATGGTCAAGTGGCCGGGTTAAGGATCAATAAAGATAAATCATTGATGGTCATAAAAAATATCACCTCAATGCAAGAACTGGAATTGATGAGGATTTCAGGATTCAAAACAGCAAAAAAGGTGAGGTATTTAGGTACAGTAACAACAACAAATAATTCAGAGCTATTTGAAAATAATTATAAGAAAATTTGGAGGGAGGTGCAAGATAATTTGAAGAAATGGAAAAACTTACAATTATCCTTACTTGGGAGAATTTCAGTGGTGAAAATGAACATTTTACCAAAAACGTTATTCCTTTTCCAAAATCTTCCAATTATATTTAACGATAGACCCTTTAAAATTTGGGAGCAGGACTTAAGCAGATTTATATGGAACAGAAGGAAAGCAAGAATCAAATGGAAATATTTAAAAGAATCTAAGGAGAAGGGAGGACTGGGAATTCCAGACTTAAAATTATATCATGAAGCTTCAGCACGAATATGGGCCAAAGAATGGATCTTATTAGAGAATGACTAATTATTGAAATTAGAAGGATTTAACTTACATTTCGGTTGGCACGCTTATATTTGCTATGATAAATATGAAATTAATAAAATAATTACAGAACATTTTGTAAGAAAAGCGATTTTACGAATTTGGCTGAAATTAAGGTGAAAAATGTATTTAAAAATACCATCTTGGACTCCCCCATGAAGCATTTTATAAATTTGAGAAAGTAAAGATAAAAGAATGGCTGACGTATAAGGATATACTTAAAAAAGAAGGGATGATGGTCAGACCAAAAACTAGAGAAGAATTAATGGGAGAAGGCTATTCTTCACATTGGCTCCTACATAATCAATTATTGGGAAGATATAAAGAAGATATAAAATCTAAAGGAATTTTGTGGGAGGATACAGAATTTGATAAGATAATACATTCAGGAACTAAACAGTCATTGAGTAAGATATATAAATTATTATTAAATCTGGATTTAGAGGAGGAATTTGTGAAGACTAATATAAATGGGCCCAAGACTTAGGTCATTCAATAACAATTGAACAATGGCAATTTGCGTGGAAGGTCAATCAAAAATTTACTATGAATTATAATTTAAAAGAGAATTTTTTTAAGATTTACTATAGATGGTACCTGACACCATTTAGATTATCTAAAATGAGTAGAAGGAAGGAAACATCCACATGTTGGAAATGCCAAGAAGTAGGTTCCTTTTATCACATGTAGTGGCAGTGTAGAGAAGCAAATAAATTTTGGACACAAATTCATAGTCAAATAGAGAATATATTTAATATAAAAATTTGCATTTCTACCAGAAATTTATTTGTTAAATATTTTGACAGGATTGGAAATGATATTGAAGAAAGAAACTTTGAGGATTTTGTGTTATTTAATATATGCAGCTAGGACTATATATGCAAAATTTTGGAAATCCAAAGAGACACCGAAGTTAGCAGACTGGAAGTGTAAAGTGTATGAATTAGCAGAATTAGACAAACTAACCTTAAGGTTGCAAGATAAAATGAATGGTAAAGCATTTTTGGAATGGGAAGTATTAAAACCTTTTTGGGAAGAAGAGTGGGGTGAAGCCGCCTTAATAGGGATGTTTAGCTAGTTATATTTAATAAGTGTTAGATAATTAGGAAGTTGTTGGATTAAGGGTAGGTAATTACAGTGTTGGATAAGGGAAATGAGCAATCAGGTCTAAGTAGGATAAATAAGTAGTGAGTGTTCTAGTGTTGGAGTTGTTTTAGAATTATTAAATTAATTAACAATTGAATTAATTGAATTGAATTTATTTAGTTAAATTAGTACAAGATTAATTTTTTAATGTTATATAATTCATGAGTAGGTGTAAGGAATTGATTTATAGGTTTGATATAGAGTAGCAAGGTGGAAGCGAGGATACCAGTAAAAGGATTAATTGAATAAGAAGGTTTTTAGGGATACGAGAAGAGTTTGTGTTTATTTTCCAATGGTTCAGTGGTAGAAGTCAAGTATGTTAGTTTATGTTTGAGAGAGTGAAGATAGGAGTAAGAAGTTAGAAGGATTGTTTATGGATGAATGGTTGGTATGGTTTGTAAGTAGGTAGGTAAAACATTTTGAAATACAATTATGGAAAGTTGTATACCCTCCTGTTGAAGGAAGGAGGGGTATTACTTTATGTATTAAGAATTGTTATTTTTCTTTTTATATGTGTGGTTGTATGTTTTGTTTTGTATTGTTGTGTTTTTATTGTGTGTGTTTTTTGTGTTTTTGTTGTATGTTTAATAAAGTATATTTTTATTAATAAAAAAAAAGAAAGAAAGAAGAGATTAAAAACAAATTGGATTATGTAAAACAGAGGAATTTTGATCAAGTAAATTAACCCAGAAGATGGTTAATGAATAAAAAAGAAAAAACCTAAAAGGAGAATTAATAAGCTGCAAGTAGGGGGCAGGATTATAACAAATGAAAAAGAATTAACCAAAGTATTTTATAATTATTTTCAGGCAATGTATAAAAAACAACCAACACAATTAAATCAAATAAATTCATATTTTAGTGATTTGGGAATACTAAAATGTACAGAAGTACAAAAAGAAAAATTAAATAAAGAAATATCACTTGAGGAAATTAGAGAAGCAAGTAGACAATTAAAAAGAGGGAAATCGCCAGGTCCAGATGGCTTAACGGCCCTGTATTACAAGGTCTTTAGCAGTGACTTAGAAATACCCCTTCAAAAAGTGATGAACAATATATTCTGGACCAAGGAAATTCCAGAAAGTTGGACAGAATCAAATTTAGTTCTAATACCAAAAGAGGATAGGGATCCATTATTAATTAAGAATTACAGACCCATATCATTATTAAATGAAGATTACAAGATTTTTACAATTATCCTAGCTAATAGATTAAAAATAATATTGCAAGAATATATCCATGAAGACCAAAATGGTTTTTTACTGAAAAAACAAATTAGGAATAATATTAGAATGGCATTAGATGTAATAGAGTATTTAACATATCATAATGAAATTAAAGGAGCGTTGATATTTTTGGACGTAGAAAAAAGTGTTTGATAATGTGAATTGGCTATTTTTATTAGAAACAATGGAAATAATGGATATGGGACAAAATTTTATAAATTGGATAAGAGCAACCTATTCCTCACAAAAAGCAAAAATAATAGTGAATGGAAATATTTCTGAATATTTAAATATTGCAAAAGGTACAAGACAAGGCTGCCCACTATACCATGGCTGTTTATTTTATTAATAGAATGTCTAAGTAGAACAGTGAGAAATAATAAGGAAATTAGAGGCATAAAAATTAGAAAAGAAAAATTTAAATTAAAAATATTTGTGGACAATGTTGTTTTTACATTAGAAGACCCATTGAATAGTATAGATCAATTGATGATAATCTTAAAAGAATTTGGGAAGGTATCAGATTTTAAAGTGAATATTCATAAAACGAAGATTATAAAAACATGAAGAAGGAGGAACAAGATGTGCTTTGTGAGAAAACAGGATTTGAAATAGTTCAGAAAACAAAATATCTGGGGATAATTATAATATCAAAAAACAGCTATATGAAAATGATTATGCCAGAACATGGGAAAATATCAAAAAGAACCTCAATAAATGGTTAAAGGTGAATTTATCTCTGCTTGGGAGAATAGCGGCAATTAAAATGATGGTACTACCCAAAATGTTATACCTGTTTCAAACAATCCCAATAGTTTATTCAAACTCCCCTTTCAAGGTGTGGCATAAAGAGATTTCTAAATTTATATGGCAAAAGAAAAGACCTAGGATAAAATGGGAAGTACTAATAGATGCAAAAGAACAGGGAGGATTGGGAATACCAGATTTAAAAATATACTTTGAAGCATCATGTTTAGTATGGTTAAGAGAATGGGTATTAACGAATAAAAGATTATTGGAATTAGAAGGCAATGAACTTAAATTTGATTGGCACTCATGGTATGATAAAATAAAAGTTAATGCGGGATTTAGGAGTCATATCATAAGAAGAAACTTATTTAAAGTGTGGGAAAAATACAAGAAAAGATTAGCAAAGAGAATACCAGGATGGTTGTCACCCCAAGAGGCGACACATAGAAGGGGATTGGGAAGCCTGAAGGTATGGATTCGATATAGAGATTTACTGAGGAAAGATAGCGAGGGGTGGGAAATCAAAGATATACAAAGTTTACAACAGAAAGTGTTCAAAATGCAATAGCTAACATATTATCAATTAAGGGAGAAATATAAAGAGGATAAGAAAAAATTTGGTTTTGAAATAGAAGGAATGGAATTTGAAAAATTGTTGCTAGGAGAAGATTCTCATTTGATTGCCAATATGTATAAACTGTTATTATGATTTGATACAGAAGAAGAACAAATAAAGTAATCAATGATTTATTGGGCACAACGAATAGGGCAAAATATAGATTTGGAACAATGGGAAGATGCCTGGGGAAAGGGATTAAAATTTACAAGTTGTAATGATTTGAAGGAGAATTTTTATAAAATGTTATATAAATGGTATCTTACCCCTGAGAAATTAGCTAAGATGTACAAAAACCTTAAATGTTGGAAATGTAGAAATCAGGTTGGAACTTATTATCACATATGGTAGAAGTATAAAAAGCTAAAAAGTTCTGGCTAAGAATAGGAGACATTATGCAAAAGATATTAAAAGAAAAAATAATATTAAGACCTGAATTATGCTTGTTAAATGTAATAAATAGAAAGGATAAAGGGGAAAGAAAGCACAAGAATTTGATTAGATATACGATAACAGCAGCAAGAATTTTATACGCCAAATATTGGAAAATCAGTAAGATACCGAAATTAAGTGAGTGGATGATTAAGTTAATAGATTTGGCAGAAATGGATAAACTTACAACATTATTGAAAAGGGATACAATAGAATCATTTTTGAATACCTGGAAACCTTTCACAGATCACGTGAGGAGTAAAAATGGGGACTTAGTGATTATAGGATTTGATTTGTAAAATAGGATAGTAGTGGTATTCATAGAGAACAAAGTAAGTAATGGAGATTTGGAAGGAGACAGTGAAATAGATTTAACTGTGGAACTTATCTCAGAAGAGGATGGGAAGTCATTTTAATATATTTGTATTAACTGGTATTAATTCTTCTTTATCTATAGTTGTGTTTATAGATATCTACAGCTGTGTCTATAGTCTATAGCTGTTCTGTAGGATGTGGGGTTAACTGTAACCCCTTTCTTCTTAATTTCTCTCTACTGTTTCTTTTTATTCTTTCTCTCTCTTCTTTTCTTTCTTATTCTTCTTTCCCTTTTCTTTCCCCCCCCTTTTTATATTATATATACATACATATATATACACGTATTTTTTTCTTTTTCTTGTTTTCTTCTTTCTTCTTTTCTTTTCTTTTTCTTAGGATGCTGTTCAAGAGATACTGATTTGTTACATTGTGTCCATACCATCTTTTCCTGTTTGTGTGTCTGCCCGTTGTTTTTTTTAAAAAAATATTTATCAATAAAGATTATTACTAAAAAAAAAGAAAGAGGCAAACCATTTCCTAAACAACACAGGGAACAACCACATGGGCTACCAGTAGAAAAAAACAACAGGAAAAGCACCAATTGATCTTGTGGATCTTCATGCCAACATAGTTTTGAACAAAACTGACCATATTTGTCAAACTTTTATTTGACTCAAAAACAAGAAAATTACTACGCTAAAAAACAATCAAACAATTATAGCAACCCCTCCCTCTCCTCTCTCTGTCTCAGTCTCTTTCTCTCCAATTAAAATATGGTAAGAGAGAATACATAAAGATAACAACAAAAACACATCATTAAAAGACTGTTGCAGTCAACTCCTGAAAGCCCATAAGAATGGGAAACTTTTCTCTTACTGTTGGATGAAGACAAAGAAGGCAGCCATCCTGGTCTCCATAGGGAGGGAGTTTCAAAGTTTAGGAGCACCAAATCTTGTACCCACCAACCATATCTGGAAAGATGATGGGACTGAGAAAAGGGTCTCCCCAGAGGATCTTGAGACTTTGGTGTACTCATATAAGGAGAGTCCTTCAGATATCCTGGACCTAAGCCATAGAAAATTATTGTTAGTGTGTGTCTTCAAGTCATTTCCAACTTATGGCGACCCTAAAGTGAAACCATCATGGAGTTTTCTAGGGCTGAAAGTGTGTGTTGTGCCCAGGATCACCCACTGGGTTTCCATGGCCAAGTGGGGAATCAAACCTTGGTCTCCAGGGTCATAGTCTGACACTCAAATCACAACACCAAGCTGGTTTATCGAAAACTATAGCACCAATCGATTAAAAGGCCCTTTCTGATTAGGCAATCTATTGAGAAAATTTTATCTAAATAGAAAAAGATGTCAACCTACTAACAGCAGGGCAACAAGGAAATGGCCAGCCTACCCTTCGTTGGGATGGATTTCCACAATCTGGGCGCAACCACAAGGAAATACTCTCTTGCTTCTCCACTGAATATCTATTTCTATCTCATTCATTCACTTTGAAGAAATCTTCAAAATATATCTTTTTCAGTGAAGGAATTGGTTTGGTACCATCGGATACTGATATTTTAAAGGCCCTCTGTTTATGTTGCACTTTCCCTGTAGAACATACTTCCCTTTCCCTGTATTTTTGTTAAATGAGAACACAGTTCCTACAAAATATTGCAATATGAAATATGGACCCCTGGGAAGTCAGATATGCATAGGGCACATTTTTACTCCTGAAGATCCCTGTGCCTATGGATCAACCATCATGCTAAACTGGGACTGGGTAAATGTGGCCCTGAACAGCAACTCCCAGCATTTCTTGCCATATTTAGTTGACTAGGACTGAGGGAAGTTACAGCTCAGCACCATCTGGAAGACCATATTTTGCCCATCTCTGTGCTAAGTACTTCATGGATATGGTTGTTATTTAACTTCCAATTTTTAGAGCTTGCCTCTTTTCCATATTGCTGGGCTTCTTTAACCTACTTATGCCCCAAATATGTTGGCTTGATCCTCTTTCCGTTTGGATACTTTCCATGTTACATCCTTTGAAATACGCATAACTTGCCTTACACAAGAAAATAATTACTTTGATTTCCGCACTTATCAGGTACTTCCTCTTTGTGATTTTGAAAACAAATTGAAAATCTATGTCCTGTGAACATGTAAAGATGCTAAGACAAACCATTGGTCCATTCAGGCCAGAACAGAACCCAGCAAGGTGTAATTGCTCTTAGGCAGCAATCTTTATAATTTTTCCTTTGTAGGATCTTTTTAACTAAAGGTGTTAAACTTAAATGCCAAGTGTTTCTTCATGAAAATATATTCTAATGCAGTGGAAGAAGAGGTAATAACATCAGGATATTAGAAATTTGAGTTCACATTGTGATTTAGTATAACCTTTTTTAGTTAAAGTTTATTAAAGTAGAATCAAAATTAGTGCGTGTTTTTTTTGTTTAGGTATTTTATTTTTATGATATTTATTTGTCGTCGAACATAGCTACTATTTTACAATGACTGGACAATATACTATTTTCAAGTATTTTGTCTAAATTTGTTTGAGCTAAACAGTATGAAAATAGTTTCTACTTTCTTTTTCTTTTTCTATGTTATATATGATATTTAAAATTATAGTCCCTGGGTTTTCCAACTTTCTATGTTTGGAAGAAGAAATAATGGTCAGCATTATTTAAAACCTATTCCTGGTTATCTGCTGCAGTAGATTTTTACCTGCAGAGCTGCTTTCATAGAATCATAGAATCATAGAAATGTAGAGTTGGAAGGGACCACAAGGGCCATCCAGTCCAACCCCCTGCCATGCAGGAAAACCCTCAAAGCACTCCCGACAAGTGGCCATCCAGCCTCCACTTAAAAACCTCCAACAAAGGAGACTCCACCACACTCCGTGGCAGCACATTCCACTGCCGGACAGCCCTGACCGTCAGGAAATTCCTCCTGAGGTTCAGGCGGAATCTCCCCTCCTGCAGCTTGCATCCATTGCTCCTTGTCCTGGTCTCAAGAGCAGGATAAAACAAGCCCACTCCCTCCTCGACATGACATCCCTTCAAATATTTAAACATGGCTATCATGTCCCCTCTCAACCTTTTCTTCTGCAGACTAAACATACCCAGCTCTCTAAGTCTATCCTCATAGGGCATGGCTTCCAGGCCCCTCACCATTTTGGTTGCCCTCCTCTGGACCTGCTTCAGCTTATCCATATCCTTCTTGAATTGGGGTGCCCAGAATTGGACGCAGTATTCCAGATGAGGTCTAACCAATGCAGAATAAAGTGGTACCAATACCTCCCTCGATCTAGACACCATACTCCTATTGATGCAGCCGAGAATTGCATTGGCTTTCTTGGCTGCCGCATCACACTGCTGACTCATGTTCAGCTTGTAGTCTATTAAGACTCCTAGATCCCTTTCACACGTACTGTTAGCCAGCCACGTGTCCCCCATCCTATATTTCTGCATGCTATTTTTTCTGCCTAAGTGTAGGATTTTACGTTTCTCTCTGTTGAAATTCATTTTGTTAGCCTTGGCCCAGCTCTCCAATCTGTCCAGGTCCTTTTGAATTTTGATCCTGTCCTTTCATAACATAATGGGTCTTTATAGCTCATCTGTATAGTCTGTTGGCTCCAGACAGAGAAACAATATTCATTCCAGCGTCTTTGGATTTCATGAGGGGAATACCTAAAGCTAATGCATTTATTTGTTATTTCTGTATTGGGAAACGTTAATTGTATAGTCCTTTCTAGAATTTTTTAGTATTTTAACAGGAAAAAAAATGCTACTGAGATGAGAAACCATAGTTAGCATACTTAAGAGAAGTGACACTGAACTTATGGTTATTGAAAGAAGGGGGCATACAACTTCACCTGGAGGGGTTGAATAAAGCCTGCTAGTCTATAGTCAATTGAGAGAGTTATAGCCACAAGTGAGATTATTTGTGATATGCCTCCACTAGGCATGAAACCTGGATTATTTCTTCCCCTGAAATGGACCCAGGAGGAAATGATGCCATTAAAGAAAAGTTATTTAGAAATATTATTGGTTAGAAGTCCCTAATTTCAGGCCAATATTTATACAAGCCAACATCTTTGAATCTATAGTCTTCCCTTCCACAGTTAACCAAAATAAAATATATAATGTCAGTTTTAAGTTAGAACTAAACATTTGGTGATATTCAAGGTTATATGAACATTGGCATGAGGGTAACACTCCATCTTTTGAAGCTATTGTTTTGGTAAATAGAACATCTGGTAACTATTTATTTTAGGTGTCATTGTATTTGTTGCTGAAGATAGAGAACCACAGCAGCGTCGAGGAAACAACTTACCAGAGAAGACAGATGGTGTACAGGACTCTCAGAAATTACCAACAGAGGCACTGCAAATAGTCAATGCAGCCAACACTGGTAGGTTTACTATTATGGATAATTTGATTATCACTCTTTATAAATGTCCTATCATCATTCATTTTTCAGTGAAATGCATATTTTATATGCCAAGCCATGTGCCTCTTTAAATAATTCATGCTGCCTGGCTTTCCTTCTTGTGAAACGTATTTATTTTGATTTAGCTCCTTCCCCCTTTTCTGGTATTTGAAACATTGTTAGGAATAAAAGTGAGGCTTCTGAGTAAAAATTATATAAAAATAGTAGTAAAAACTTTCTCCTTCATATTTTATTCACTGGCCAATTTGAATTTTACTGTGGGCTGTTTACTTGTAAAAGTCATGCATGATGTTTATGTTCTATTAACATGAATTCTCTTGAATCACTCAAACATTGGTTCTAGATCATTCCCCCTCCTGGTTTATTAAAAAGGTCACAGTGGGATTGACTGAGTGGGTGAAAAGAGCAATCAAAGGGAGCTGTCTCTGGGAAAGCAGGTTTCTGACTTGCCCAAAGAAGGCAGTTGTAGGACCCTACTGAAGAAGACCACCTTGAATCCCACACCACTGGGTAATTTTCAGCTGTTTCCCAATATTCTGTTTGCAGGAAAGTGTCAAGATATGTAGCTCTTGTCATAAGTGGATCTGCTGGATGTGTATTGAAATAGTGTATTGTAGTCAGTGTGACAAACCTTGTGGGGCATAGCCAGCAGAGTCACCCTAGCAACAGAGAAGATTTAATTTGATCAGTTCTCTGATCAAAGAACCCAGGTTAGCATGAGGAAGGGGCTGTGTGGGTGAGTCAGCAGAATAGATAAATACCAGAAACAAGGTTTAGAGAAGGAACTCCTTCAGTGAGGGGTCAAAGAGAGTGAGAGAAGAGCTGAGGGTTTGTTAACCTAGGAAACTGCCTGTTAAGAGCTGGAAGTTTTTTTCTGTGTGATAACATTGAATTGCCCAATACCTTTCCCTTGTTAGTTCTTTTCATAAAGATTTTATTCTATTTTTTGTAAGGGTAGCCTCAGTACAGTGTTTCTTCAATTTTAGCTCATTTACACATGCTACCACAAGTGGTACGTTCATTTGGAATAAATCTGAAAACGCCTTGCCCTGTATTCACGAGGGTTGTGGGCTTAGGGAAGGCAGAAGTATGATTAACTGTGGAGAGGGAGCCAGGGGGTGGTAATGATATAAAAGGGTGCTGCTTCTCCAGGGAGAAAGGACAAAAAGCCTGGTCTGTTGCAGCCCTGGCTGGCCCAGATCTCCATGTGACAATCATTGTAGGGGCAGTGCTAGAGTTAGTTAAAGCGCTGCAAAGTATTGAGTGTTAGTTGTTGATTCCAACAGTGTATCTGTTTGAAGCTTGCTTGTGTGTTTCAATGTATCATATAGTTTATTGCTTTATTGCTCATTGCTACAGTGTATCTAATTAGCAAAGAGAAGATCAGAGCAGTTAAAAATGGAAGTACGAAGAGGTGTTTTGGGAACTTGAAGTGTCTAAAGCTAAAAAGCAGGAAATATGTTCCTGCCCAAAAGATGAGAGAAGGATAAACAACTGTGATTCTGGGAAATGTCTAAAGATGTTGGATGATATTAAATTTATGATCCTCTCCAATCACAGCTTTGTGTGCTTAAAATTTGTATGTGTAGGTGTAAAACCTGTGAACTAACTTTGGAAGAAGTGTGTTGTGTTTGCTTTGCTACAAACAAACACTACTGCATACATCGGAGTGAAGTTTGTGGATTGCAAGTTATCCAGGGCATGACAGCAAGATACTTAAGCATGTGATGGTTTCCCAGCACCAGGGAATTCTTGGATGAGGCAGATGGGTGTTACCAAACACTCTTTGAAACAAAGATAGGGGCTGCTAGATGCTGATTATCTCTTTGCTTGGGCTTTTGATGCTTTAAAGCTGTTTTAGCCACGAGCCGAAGACCTTCTCTCTCAAGATGGAAAGAAAATCCACTCAACTCTTTCAATATATTTTTAGCTATTCTTGTTAATTCCCCCCCCCGATACAACTTTCTCTCCTGAGGCCTGAAATACATCTTTCATTTAAAAACCTAGTATATGTTGATTTATTATTGTATGCAAACTTGCAAGAACCTCTCATATGATTCTTGTTTAAATGTGACACGTCCTTCTGACTTTCACTAGGAAAACTTTAGAAGACATACAGCTTGGTGTTCAAAGATTCTCCTGACTGTCCAACCATGTCACTATCAATTTGTCATCCAACTTCTAATTAAAGCAAAATTAAAAGTTCTTCATCATTAAAAGTAGGGTGAAACAAAGTGTAACAACTTTTCAGACACACACATAATAAGAATCAATACTGATTGACATAGATTTAAATAAAAGATAAAATGAATTTAAAATAAACATTTTAAAGTTATATTTTAATGTGTTGCAGCTATAATTTTGTTGTATGAAAAGAATCACAAAACAAAGATATATAAAAAGTATTAAGTGTCTTAAGACAAGGCCTTTTAAAATAATTTCTTGACGGCTATGTTGATTCTATATTATGTCATAGCCAGAAGGACAGTTAAGAGATATACTCTCAGTTGTAAAATGTTTTTAACTGAGGTTCTTTCAAAGCAGAATATTGGAGATGTTGTCTTATATTCAGGTTTTCTTCACTAACCCAGCTGTAAGAGGGGAATCCGCCCTTCAAATGTCCTGTATTTCATTCTCAAAGACAGACTCTGGCCTCTATGTTCAGCCTAACTCTAAAGACCCATCATGGCATTTGTGAACAAAAGCATTCCTGACCCCAAGTCTCTGTTCTTTGGAATTGGCTGGCCTTTAGGAGCATGGAGAACATAGTTGTACTCATGTCCTTCAGGTAGGCTTTCCACAGGAAATTTGTTGATAATTATGCAAAGAGAAGAGAGAAATAAAGAGAAGTTTAGTCAGATCCAGCATAATTCTTCATATGCTCTGGTGGCAGTGTTTAAAAATGAGTCCAAAAAGGCAGCCCGGCAACGCAAGGAAAATGTTTGTATTCTAAACTGGTGCCTGGTGGCAGACTGAATAAGGACAGACAGATTGAAGCTTTAGTCCAGACAAGACAAAGGTGCTCCTAATCAGTGGAAAGAGAGACCAGGGAATAGGGGTTTATCCTGTGAGGGATGGATGAGACTCCTTCTAAAGCCACAGGTTTGCATAGGTTTTGGTGTGTCTTGGGCTCAGCTCTGAAATAGAATGATTAGGTTTTGGCAGTGGCTAGGAGTGCATTCACATCATTAAAACTAATATACCAACTGCACCAGTTTCTAGGGACGTGTGATTGGCCATGGTGTCATATGCCTTAGTTACATCCCATTTGAATTACTGTAATGTGCTTTATGTGAAGCTGTCTTTGAAGAATGTTCAGAAACTTCACTTGAAGAGCTGCAGTCAGATTGTTAAAGGCCAGGCTAATTATAGGCTGCAAAGGTACTGTAGGCTGTATTTCAGAGGAAGATATTGGCAAAACTACCTCTAAGTATTTCTTGCCTAGGAAGACTATTTGAAATTAAAGGGGTCTCCATCAGTCTGCAGGTGACTTGAAAGCACACACAAAATTGCAGGGAGCACATGACACCTTTGTTACAATAAGTCCCATCGCTCCTAGTCTGTATCCAGGCACAATTCAAAGGGATGGTTAAGACCTATAAAACCGTATGTGAGCCAGATCTAGGCTATCTGAAGGACTTAATTTTCTTAAATAAGTTTTCCTGAGCTCTAAGATCTTTGGGGGAAGCACTTCTTTCAATCACAACCTTCACAGACACACAGAAGAAGGCCTTCTCCATGGCTGGTTCCAAAGTCTGGACCTCCCTTCCTATAGAGGCTAGACTGGTTCTCTCCTGACTGTCCTTTTGTCAGCAAGTGAAGACCCTTCTATTTCACCCATCTTTGAGGATCTGATTGTTTTATATGTAAAGGGATTTTTGTTTAGTGTGTTGTGCTATCATTAGTTTGTGTCTTTAGATTAATGTTTAAGTGTTTTAATTCTATAGGCAATTTAATACTGTTTTCATCTTAATTATTGGTATGTTTTTAACTACATACCAAAAAATTATTTCTATCTGACAAGCTACCTTGCATTCTAGTCTTGAGAAAATGGTTGAGTATAGTCAAGTTATAAATAGTGATGGATGAATGGATAAATTTGAATTGTTTTTACCTACACAGTGCTAGTTTATTATAGTACTTCTGTCAGTACACATCTTAATAACAGTATACCTGTCAATAACATTTACCATGTTGTCATTTTATTTTACACATAGAATACTGGCTATCAATTATTCATTCATTATTCTTGAAATTCTTGCCAAAAATAGGTTAAGTGTAACATATAACACATTGCCAATAGTTTTTTTTAAAGAATGGCTTACTAGCTGTAATTATTTTCTATGTAATGAGAGTTGCATATTGCATTTTTAGTATGAAACACTGTTATTGTTAGAATTCTTGGTCCAGAACACTTTTTGTTATATCTTAAATATGTTGAGGTCCTTACTCCTGTTTTTGCTACAACTATGCTTTGTGTCAGCAACAGCTAGATCAATTTTGGCCTGCTATTTAAAAGGAATATTTTGATAATATACTTCTTGATATATAATCCTGCGGATTGTATCCAGTGGCATACCAGTGGAAAAGGTAGAAATAGTGAATGAAGGTATAAGCACTATTGTAGTAGGACAAGTAATGCAAGCAACACCTAGCTTAACGTGGTTGTAAAAGAATTGTGAAATGGCTCGTACAGCAGTTCTGAGAAACTTTTTCAGTGACTCGTACAATCAAATGCTGGATTTAAAAGTCAGTCAGGAGTGAAAATGGGATTTCAGAGAATCATAGAAACTTTGGCCAAGTGTAATAACATGGTTGGATACTACTCTACAGTATTTCTAGTGAACTGGATAGATTAAAGAAAGCAAAGTGTATGCACATTGCAGAGTGAGAAGGAAGGAAATTATGGACATAATGCCTAATTAAGCATAAAAGATCAGGTAAGAGCACTGGATAGAATACAAATCATCATACCAAAAGGAATAGCGTAATGAAAATCAATTATTTTTAGTTTTAAAAGTACAAGTAGTATGTATCTGAGGATGGTTTCTCTAATTGCAACTTTTTAGTCTCTATAATTGCAGGGATGCCCATGTGAATATGAATGTCTTTATGATGATATTAATGTAATCTAAATTAAAACATGTTTTAAAAGATTAGGATATTTCAGATTTAAAACCAGAGGGGTTTTGCATACCATTCTTAAACTGTCATCACATTGAAACTGAATTTAATGTAAAGCAGACAGAATTAACATTTTGAGATTAAATATTTTCTCAGCCTAAAAAAAAAATGAAATATTCTGATTGTGCTCAGGATTTTGAGGCTGGTTTTCACTGAGGCCCTAAAAGTGTAGGCAGGCCAGTAAACAGAGATAAAGAGTAGGGTCCAGCAAGTTTCCATTCCCTGGTGGAAGGTGTTATAGACTGGTTTCTGCCCATCTTGATTTGGCAAGAGGACTAGTTGCTGCTAAGGGTCTTTATTGCTTCCTCCTTCAACTCTCGTCTCCCTCAGAGCCTTTCTCTTGCATTCCCTCCCCCAGGAGATAAGAGACATGGTATACTGAGCAGACAAGGTGTGAGTGAAGGTAAAGAAGAAGAGCCTATAAGAATAAGGCGGCTTATAACACTGATGTTTTCTCCCAGGGGCTGGGGGAACACAGCAAACCTTCAGGGGCTGAGAAGGAATTTTTCCATGTTATTGTTACTTCCCTAATTTTTTTTTTCCTTGGGTGCCATTTGCACATGGTTTTGTGGGACTTTGCATTGGTTTTGCTGCTTTTCCTTACTGCATAGGGTTCTTTGCATTGTCACAATTGGTGGATGTTAAAGCGAAGAGAGGACATCAGGTATGAGCATAAAGGGGTGGCAAATAACCTGGGGGGGGGTTTAATCAAAGACGGTGATATCCTGTGGTCTGGGCAGATGAGAGTGTAAGACGTCATTGCACTGGGGAGTCATAAATCCCCCCATTGGACAATGACAGATTTAACCCTTTTTGTGGATAATATGCCCTTTCAGCCAGATGTCTAACACACATCCTTGGTTACTAGCACAAATCCATGTCCCCTCTAACCTACTGGGCAAAACTCATGAATATACCTAATGAATATTCATATTGTCTTCATATTTAGTTAATTAGTATATGATGTATTTGCATTAAAGTTGTGGCCAACTTTTAACCCAAACACAGTATCTAGCATCGCTGTCTTGGCACAATCTCTCCCCCAGGAAATATGAAACATAGGTCATTTCTGCCCTACACTGTTACAGTGCTATTATTCCACTTTCAACATCCTATGGAATCCTGGAGTTTGCAGTTTAGGGAGGGGTGTTTAGAATTTTCAGCCAGGGAGCTCTTTAGCCTGAGTAAACTACAAATCCCAGAATTCCACAGGATGTTGAAAGTAGAATAATGGCATTATAACAGTGTAGTGTGGAAATGGCCAAAGTGTACTGAGCAGACGAGATGTGAGTAAAGAGGAGTTTGTAAGAAGAAAAAGACTTACATTCTAAATAATTCAACTTTATAATGTTGGAATGCATCCTACTCTTGAGATACTTGTATCAGCTACACTGTAAGAAGTTGTGGAGTTAGAGAACCAGTTTTGAGATGACATTCAGCCAGCTTCAACGTAAATAGAAAAATTCTAACATCACTTTCTATCATTATTCCCTTAGCCTTTTCACACTGATGTTGGTAATGCTTCCCCATGATGTCCATAGCAGAGAAACTCAAAGTCTGGACCTTGTTGTCCTTGCTCAGCTATGCTTTCCAATTAGACAAAGATAGTCTCCATCAGTTCTCTTGCACCCTCCTTATGTATCTTGAGGTGCTGAACTAAGTAAACTTTGGCTCCAAAAAGCCCAGATGTTTTCAAGCCCTTATAATTTGTATAGAAGCTGTAAGGGCCTGTGATCTATGGCTAAGTCCTTGCAGGATCCTGCCCAGTACCTCAGACCCAGCTGGCTACTCTAATGTAGGGCAGCTGGAGCAGACAACAAGATAAAGGCTGGGGTTACTCTGCAGCCTCTGTTATAGGAATATGGTTTTCAGTGTTGTGTGTAGTTTCTCTTGATGTTCCAGTGGT
Organism: Iguana delicatissima; assembly: GCA_948472985.1. NCBI lineage: Eukaryota > Metazoa > Chordata > Lepidosauria > Squamata > Iguanidae > Iguana > Iguana delicatissima. The sequence continues at coordinate 524,282 of CAOKZL010000666.1, forward strand.
GCTGGCCCCTGGACTTGGACCCGGACCCCTGACTGTTTTCCAGGTATGCCTCTGTGGACTCTTGTTGCCTGATAGGCTTCTACTGCCTTGAACCCTTGTTGTGCCTTGATCTTCTGTCTGTTTCTTGGACCTGTCTTTTGCCTCTGGCCCTGTGTACATCTGTTGCCCAGAAGGCTCCTATTGCCTTGAACTCTCCTTGTGCTCTGACCTCCTGCCTGTCTCCTGGACCTGCTTTTTGCCTCTGGTCCTGTGAACTCTTGCTATCTGAAGAATTGCTGCTTTGGATTCCTATTGTGCCCTGATGCTTGGCTTCCTGACCTAGTGCCTGTCCTTTGGCCCAGCCCTGATGCCTGTTCCAGTCAGCCCTAGCTGCCCATGCCTTGGACCCTGACAGAAGCCCTGTTAGGTGAAGGGTTGTTTTTTTAGTACTGTGGGAGGTCCTATGTCATGTTATACTCTCTAAATCTTGGAATGAACCCTTTGGATATCTGCATGCAGGCCAAAAAGCCATACAGGTGTGTTGTACTTAGTCAAATAAGATAATAGAAGAATGCTATTATAATAAAAGACTTCCTTCATTGAACTAGAAGAAGTGTTATTTTTCAGTAACATACCCTTCCCTCTGCAATGTCCTCATCTCTCTGCAAGATTTGTACAAAGATGTGGAGATGTTCTGCTAGAAGGGATGACTGAAAATCATCTCCCTCTTGACAGAACTATTGTATTACCAGAGGAGAGCCAGGTAAATCTTGCTTGAAGATAGTAACAAACATTTTCATTTTATTTAGCACTCTCTATTAACATGTTCTTCATCTGTCATAAAATAAATATGATGATAATCACTCATAGCAGGTCAGATTCTTGTGGAAATCCTTTCTAGTTAAAAGGCTAGATTGATTTTTATTTGGAATGCAGATTTCCAAACAGTTGTAAAATTATTTAAGGTCACTATTACTTAGAACAGATTTTTTACAATTTAGTTCTGAATTAGCCTATAATATTTTTAATATTCCTGCCTCAAATCAAGTGGTCAGATACCAACTGTGTTCCCTCATCCTCCTTCACAGTTCCCTACTCCAGGAGGAATGGTTTATTTTTCCCAGATATGTATTTGCTAATAGCAATTAGCTTGCTTTCTTTTGAAATATAACTCATATTTAATGAAATGTTATAACTTCCAGGAATAAAAACTGTATTGGAACCAGCAGAAATACTGATATTTCATGGAACCATGAGCTGTAAAAGGTTATTTGTTTTGAAAAATCTCTGCGTTCTGGAAGAAATTGCCTATTTAAAATTTTATTAAAAACATGCTGTAATTGTTAGCAATGTAAACTCTCCATATGTTGCTGGTGAGTTTTAGGTTCTATCTTCTTTCTTGCAGCAGGTGATTATATATTGGCATCTGCTGTAACAGTTACTCCATTTTGAAACCTATACATCTGTGCCTTTCTGGCATCCTCAGCACACAGGATTTTATTTGTACAGAAACAAGTTAGGGATTTTTTCTACAAAATGAGTAGTCAGTTTATGATGTTGAGCATGAGCTGCAATGTGTCTTTAGCTTGCGTGTTCCATCCTCCTTTCTCTTCCCCCAGCATGGCTACTAAAAAGAGATCAGAAGGTTTTGCTTCAATTTTTGATTAAGCTAACTTCTTGCTTTGTTCTGATTCAACAAACTTTGGAAGCAGAAACTTCTGATCACCCTTTTTTTGCACTGGAGTGGAAATAGGGAGTGAAAAAACATGCTGCAGCTCATTCTACTCATTAGTTATAATAATATCCAAACTATCTCAGTTCCCCCCCCCCTTAATGGCTAATAGTTCTGATATTTTATTACTATTGTGGCCCTTTCCGTACCTTACCTGGTTTTGAAGCCATTGCGTGGGGATCCAGTGAAAGCTTCTTCCAGGAGGGAAGAACTTCTGTCACACTCCCCTCCGCACCAGCTGCCTGCTGGATGGGAGGAAGTGCAGTGGCTCTGCCCCTCCCTTCCACAGTGCAGCCCAGCAGTTTCCCAGGCTGTGCTGGGGGAGGAAGCACAGCCATTGTGCTTCTGATGTTCCACATGACAGATAAGTGCAGGAGGGAGGTGAGAGGACTGCACAATTGCATGTCATTGTTGGGAGAAACCTGACAGTGATTTAAGCTGTGATTGCTACGGCATCATGATGATATCATGCAGTACCGTCATCGTGATCCTGTGGTGATCCCGTGGCCATTGCGGTGTGGGGGTGGTATGCAGAAAGGGCCTGTGTTTTCTGTTACTGTGTATAACACTGAAATTGATACAGGTTGGTATATTTTAAATATAAACAGCTCTGCTAATGTTTTGTGCCTATTTTGTGCCAGCCACAAGCAACCGTAGGGTAATGTGTAGGCCTGTTTATTTGATTGCTCTCTTTCATTCTCCCTCTGCCTCCCTCCCTCACACATCAGGTACATTGCACAGACCCAGGGCATATCAATACTGTTATGATGTAGCACATAGTGTCACATCCCTTCTTGGGATATGTAGAAACTGTCATTTCTAACTGGGTAGTTAAAAAGGAGAGTTGCAGGTAGATTTTCTGGAGTCCAGTATCATCTATACCTAATCTTGTGCATATTTTCACAATATGCAATTTATTTTACACAAAGTAAATTGTATATCATTATCCGCCCCCCCGTCTTCATTTGTATGTTATGCCCCAAATTTGAGGCCCATGTTATCATACATTCTTTTACAGTTTCATCTTCTGTTCTCTGATTTCAAAAGATATTTGTATACTTTCTGATCACATGATCATCATCTTTATGCAATTCTAGGTAAAAATAGCTTTTCCAGACTCTTTAACTAAATTTGTCTTATCTTGTTTAAGTCTCTTTTTAAGTTGTAAATAAGGAAACCAACTAAGCTATATACCCTTAGAAAGCATCTCTCTTGGCTGAAGTTCCCACTGATCCTTCTGCATATATAAAATATTGTTGGATTATATAATCATTTTTCATTTTTTAACCCATTTTTTCTCCAAAAAAAAAAAACTTTCTGAGGTGAGGTAAATAGTAATACCTTAGGAAAAGACATTTTCTTATATTTGGAGCAAACTCTCAGAAGAGTTTTCAGATACAATGGTTTTTACATCCATCATGTGCCTTGACTTTATTCCACCAAAGATAACCATACCAACCAGATCTTAAGTCATGACTTTCAAGTTCCAAGAGTCTCTCTAAGCAAAATCCATTCTTTCACCCACATTAAATAACAGGGGTCATAATACAGTTTAATATTAGAAAATCCTAGACCACCTCTTTCTTTAGTATCTTACAATATTTTAAGCTTTATTCTAAGTTTGTTTTCCTGCCAGACAAATCTGGAAATACCTTTCTGCCATTCCATAAAAGGTGTTCCATTTCTTATTTTGAGGATTATTTGAAAATAAAATAAAAACCTGGTCAAAACATTTGTTTTTATTATTGCAATTTGCTTTTATTTTTGCAATAATTAATAATTATTTCAACTTTCCCCATAAAAGATATATCTCAATTTTTCCAAATCTTTTAAAATTTCTTTCCAGATTTTCTTTCTTTTTTTAATAAATATTTTTATTAGATTATATTAGAAAAGGAAAAAAAACACAAAAATTACATTACAAAACAGCATATTCCCATATTTCTTCGTTCTCCCATACAATATATTCATAATATGTACAAATATCTGTCAATTTTCTTAACAATAATGTAATACATAATCGGTACTAAATCAAAGCTAGTTCATGATTAACTCGACTAGAGTGCCCACCCACCCCCACCCAAAAGAAAAAAAAGGATATCCCTTTCCCCCTTGGGCTAAAGGCAGTTTGTTACATTAATTGGGAAGCTAAAAAAAATCCCCCCCCCTCAAAAATGATTAATTTCTACCTCCGATATATTGTTAACATAAACATTGGTTGTGCTCCTCTTATCTTTTGTTAAGAAAAGAAAAAACCTTATCTGAAAGTTCCCACCAAATCTCTTTCCACAAAATTATACAGAGAGCCCTTGCAACCTAATACAAGTACTAAATAGATATAATATAATATCAAAAAAAGATATATAAGCAACAAGAGTGCACCAATAAACAGTAATAACTTCCTTTATGAATTCCTTTAACATACTTAAGGGGTGCCAAACTTCGTAAAATTGCTTTGTAGTTTTATATTGAAGCACGAAGGTGAGTTTATCCAGTTCTGCTATCTCCAGAAGTTTATCCCACCATTCCTCCTCATAAGGAATGGTTTTCTTCCGCCAATGTCTAGCTGAAACTATTCTATCTGCTATAATCATATGCCACATTAGTCGACTGGTGTACTTATTTGAGGTACACAAATTTACCATTCCCAGTAAGAAAATTTCTGAGGTTAGCTCTGTGTTAATACTCAGAACTCTTTGAATTTTAATTTGAATTTTTGACCAGAATTTTTTAACCTTGTCGCACCCCCACCACTGATGAAAAAACGTTCCCTGTTCTTTGTCACATTTCCAACAAGAATCCTTATTGTTTTTTGAAATTTTAGCTATCCTAACTGGTGGGAGATACCATTGAAACCACAGCTTAATAGCGTTCTCTTGAAGGTAATAAGACCTAGTAAACCTACGCATGTTCTTTCATGCCTCAATCCAGTTGTCTAGATCAATAGTATGGCTGATATCTCTGGCCCACCTAACCATATAATCCTTATAATCCATATAATCCATGCACTATTGTTCTTCATAACTATAATTCACATATATTTGATCCCATTTTCCTCCCCACTTTGAAAAAGAGAGAGCAGTTAATTTGTTCTCCTTGTCCTATACTCCATTCAGCAAGTGATCCAGAAAGCAGGTGGTTAGAATGCAAAAACTGCTGGATAGTTAAGCCAGTCTATGTCAGTTGCAGGTTGAAGGGAGAAGCAGAAGTGTGGTCACCCAGCCAGTCCAGATGTTGCACAAGTCAGTAGTCTGAATGAACAAAGCCAGCAAGGAGTAAAACAGAATCATAAATAGTAGCTGTTCCAAGATCCAGAGAACGCAAAATGCCAAAGAGTACTGCCAGTCACCAAGACAGATGGTTATAAGCCACAAAGCTGCCATTGAACTGCTGGTATATTTATATTCAGGTGTCTCAAGCCATGAGGTGCTGAATTAGTCAGCATCTCACACTCAAGAGCCTCTGAGGCTCTTCAGTGGGACATTCCTCCTGTGCATGGCAAATGGCTGCACCACATCTTTGATTTCCTGCTGGGGAGTAAATCCCCCATCTGTCCAGCCTCCTGCACTTCAGACTCAGAGAGACCACCAATATCAAGAGTTGTAAATTCCTGGCATTCCTGGCACTCTGACTCTGAATCAGAATCTTTCAGCTTCAAAGGGTGAGTTATAGGCACTCCTCTTCTAAAATCATATTTTTGGTCAATAATTTTGTTTTGTCACAATTCACTTTAAAGTCAGAACAAGCCCCAAATCTCTTTGTTTTTTTCCCAAGAGAGCCCTCATTGAATCTAATGGATTTTGTATCATTATCACAGGATCATCCACATAAGCCCTAAGCTTATACTTTTTTTAAACTCTCATTCCACAAGCCCCAGCTCTTCTTACGTGCTGTCAGACATCTTTCATTTCCACTGTGAGCCTTTTCCTGAACCTGCTATCTGCTTAGAATTCTCATGTTCTGGACTTGATCTTGTCTCATTTCTACTTTAGGCCTATTTTCATTGTCATGAGCCAAAGATTTTACACAATCATAGTAATTCGTGGTGTGCCACCCTAATATGTAACCAGAGTTCTCTGTCTCCAGGCAATTAAGAGGAAAAGGAAAATACCCAGGAAACATATCATTGCTAATCATAGTAATAATTTAAACTGAACTTTAAAAGATTTTATCTTCTTTTATTTTTCTATATTTTCTTTCTCCCACTTTCTCCTTCACTTCTGTCTATGAATTACTAAATAAAACAGGTGGTATGGGCATTATCATAATACTACTGTATTTTAAAACTGACAGGTTTAATTTATACAATTGTGTAAAAATATCAAACAACTGGCAATTGTTCATGTTCTGTGGTTTATACAAACTTTATTACAAACTCAGTGTGGCTATTCCTTAGCAAAGATGTACCAAGTGCATCTAACATTTCATTGTGCTCAGAAATTGAACATTTCTAGGATTATCTGTGTTTACTTTTTTCCTGCAAAATGTTTTCTTACCTTGTTGCCAAGTTATAATTTCCTAATACAAGAGATGGAGATGTTTGTATTCATATTAATTTAGTAATTGATATGTTCGGACTGTTAGACCTGGCCCTACCCTCTGGGACAGCAGAGAACAGGCCTTCCCCCTTCTCTCTATGATAGCCCTTGAGGTATTTAAAGAGTACAATCATGTCACTCTCAAATCTTCTCTTCAACAAGCTGAACATGCCTGGCTCCTTCAATCTTTCCTCATATATTTTATTCTCCATACTTTTTATCATCCTTGTTGCCCTTCTCTGAACTGCTCCAACTTGTCTATATCCTTTCTAAAATGAAAGGCCCAGAACTCAGCACAATACTCCAGATGAAGCCTGACCAGTGCAGAATACAGTGCACCTTCTTCTGGCATGACTTCTGCACACATGAGTGCAAAGTCATGTGAAGTGGTCATCCTGTTATAGTCAATTGATGTGACAGACATGTGCCCACACTGCTGCAGGTGCATGCGCATTGTGTCCATTGACTACAGTGAGATGCAAACGCTTGTGTTATTTTGTTTCACCTGTGCATTTTTGTACCCTAAATGTAGAATTTATCATCTTAGTTGAATCTCAGTTTACTAATTTCTGCCTGATTTTGTAGTTTTTCCTAATTTCTGCCTGATTTTGTAGGTCCTTTTGAATTCTGTTCCTATCTTCCAGTGTGTTAGCCACTCCTCCCAGTTTAGTGTCATCTGCAGACTTAATAAGGATCCTGTCTACCCCATCATCTATGTTGATAAAAATATTGAAGAATTATGGCCCTAGGATAGAACCCTGAGGTACTCCATTCAAGACCTCCTTCCAGTTTGAAATGTAGCCATTGATGAATAAGATCTTCCAACCAATTATGGATTCATCTGACAGTATGCCCATCTACTCCACATTCAAACAATTTGCTAATCAAAATATAATGGGGGATCTTACCAAACGCTTTCCTGAAATCCAGATAAATTACATCCACAGCATTCCCATCATCTACTAAACTAATGACCTGATTGAAAAAAGATATTAGTTTGGCAGGATTTGTTCTTGACAAATTCATGCTGGCTGCTAGTGATAACTGCCTTGTCATTAAGATACTTGGACACAGATACCTGTATAATCTGTTGTAATTTTTTTCCTGGTATTCAGGTTAGGCTGACTGATCTTTTGTTTCCTGAATCTTCTTTTTTGAAGAGAGCAGTAATGTTTTCCCTTCCCTAGTCCTTTGGCACCTCACCTGTTCTCCAAGATTTCTCAAAAATAATGGCAAGTGATTCAGAGAGTACATTAGCGAGTTCCTTCAGTATTTTGGGATGTAGTAGGATTGTCGGGTTGCAGACCCCAAATGCTTGGAGCCATTTGCAACAAAAGCAAATAAGGGAGATATTATAAACATGGCTAAAATTAAATATGATGTGGTGATTTTTTTTCTCCCTTTATCATAATATTAGAACAAGTGGTTATCCACTGAAGCCAGATAACGGGTGATTCTGGACAGAAAAAAGGAGGTATTTCTTCACACGTGCGTAGTTAAACAGTGGCATGCACTGCTATAAGGAAGAATGGGACTGCTAGTGAGAATAGAATTAGAGTCAGTATTCTCCTGCACGTTAGTAATTTGGGAAGATGATATGGAAGATGCAGTTGTGTGTATGTCCTGCTGGCGAACTTCCATTGGCAAGTAGTGGACTACTGTGTGAACAGAAGGTTGAACTGAAAAGTTTTTGGTCTACCAAGTGTGGCTTTACTTATATTCTTAACTTCTTATACCATATGCAGATAATTTGGAGTGGTCTTACCTTTTACAGAGGGAGCCAAACTGGGAGCACCTTTAAAAGCTTCAACAGCAATCATGACAAGAAAGAGATCATAAAGATAAAGAGTATATTTGGATTTCTTTTTAGACTAGACTCATCATTTAAGAAGATAACCTAAATGTAGTTCCTCTGTTACCACCGTGAACTGGCCTGTCCTTTGGTAACCTTTAGATATCATTTTGATATCATAATTCGGCCCTGCTCTGCCACTAGCCAAGTGTTTGTGAGGCCACCAAACAAGCGCGAAGCTAGGCATGGCTATTATCTGCTGAGTCACATTTGTTTGTACCAAGGCAAGCCAAAAACTGCCAGATCTGCTTTAGGGGACCTCCCGAAACAAACACCTTCATTACAGATGCGTAAAAACAAAGAGACCTCTGTCCCGAGAGGGCACCCTGACGAGCTAAGTGCTTAACTGCCAAGCTAACCGCATCTACATACTGGCCATACTATTGTCAGTTCGGACCATAACTCAATCATGTAAATTCTGACCTTTCGGAGACATTGTCTCCAGCCTAAAACTCATTGTTTTCAACCAAGACCAGACTAGCCCACAGTCATTCCTTCCCCCATAAAAAGCGCCAGTTCTGAGAGCTCTTCAGATCTCTTGCTGGAACGCTCGGACTTCACTGGACTTCCATATCGCCTTGCCTGCTGCTTCTGCGAGTTCCCCTTGGCCGCCATGCCGGGTTTCCCTTTCTCCAATTGGCTTTCTTCAGGACTACGAGAAAGGTGGCGTATGACCCATTCCCCCAAACTCTCTTTTCCATTTCTTATTTAGTAGTGAGGCTGTGTTTTCTTAATACTTGTTTAATAAATATTGTTATTCGTTTGAACTGTCTGTCTGCTCACTGACCCGACACTGTATACATTGGGTAAAAGATCCCCGCTAAGTTACCCTGCCTCTTGCTAGCCAAGAGAGTGCTCCAGCTAATTTCCCCATCTTGTTGTGTTTGTTTTGGTTATTTGGGCGCCCCTCCGGGACCCCCAAGTCATAGGGTAACAGCTCATTCCAGTTAGAGTAAATTCACTGAATTAGTGAAATATACAGAAGTATTGACGTACTATTCAACAGTTGATTTTTTTTTCTAGCTTGGACTAGTAACTGGATTTAGGATTATGTCTCAAAGAATATAGAAATATTTTTTATAAGAAATATGCAGTACATAGGCTCTTTCTGCACAATGTCATCATCCCACCATAAAAACGGGTTGTTACTGGTCCAGGAATCATATTACCATACAACATTGTCATTATACAGCTGCTGTCCCATTCCCAAGCATTGCCGATCAGCCCTATTTAATTTCCAGAAAAAAAAAATGTTAAGAGCCTCCTTTACAGCTACAATTCCATCAGCTGGGTCAATGCAGTTCTGTAATACCTCTTGATAGTGCTTCCTGTCGTGGTGGATCCTGGAGTGGGTAGAGTGTGGACATGTCTAGGTTGTCCCTCCCTTGGCGTGGCAAGTTTGGAGTCTACTACCTCTCTGTGTTTAAATTTCTCCTTTGAGTTAATTTTTAAATGTTTTAAAATACTTTTTTAGAATTATAGCACAAAACTGCAATAGTGTACTGGCATGTCATGACGTCACACCGTGGCTATGCTAGTAAAAACCAACCAGTCAACAGCTCTGGGGCAGGGCAGGGAAGGGGTGGGGGAAAGAGAGTGGCCAATGATGACTGATGTGCGGAAGGAACACCAGTGGCAATAACACTATTAGAATCATAGAAATGTAGAGTTGGAAGAGACCACACGGGCCATCCAGTCCAACCCCCTGCTATGCAGGAACACCTTCAAAGTACTCCCGACAGATGGCCATCTAGCCTCTGCTTAAAAACCTCCAAGGAAGGAGACTCCATCACACTCTGAGGCAGCATATTCCACTGCTGGACAGCCCTGACTGTCAGGAAGTTCTTCCTGAGGTTCAGGTGGAATCTCCTTTCCTGAAGCTTGAATCCATTGCTCCTTGTCCTGGTCCCTGGAGCAGCAGAAAACAAGTCCTCTCCTTCCTCTACATGGCATCCCTTCAAATATTTAAACATGGCTATCATGTCCCCTCTTAACCTTCTCTTCTGCAGACTAAACATCCCCAGCTCTCTAAGTCTATCCTCATAGGGCATGGCTTCCAGGCCTCTCACCATTTTGGTTGCCCTCCTCTGGACTTGTGTCCCAACCCAACGCCATCATGGAAATGGCAATGCTGGGATTGTAATGGAACAACGTGCTATTGGAGTATGGTGTGGAAAGGGCCATAGTTTCTTAGCTCAGAATCACAGAGTTGGAAGGAACTGCAAGGGCCATCTAGTCCAGAACTTTGAATACAGGAATATACAAGTAAAGCATAGTAGAGATGTCTATCCAAATTCTGTTTAAAAAGACGTCCAAAAAAGGAGAGCCCACTACCTTCTGAGGCCGTCTGTTTTACCATCAAACAGCTCTTACCGTCAGGTTGTTATGAGGAATTTCTGTTCAGAATCTATCAAAACTATAGACTTCAGTACTTTTCATCAATGTATGAAGATAATTGTGGTAAAAAATTGGCTGTTATAATAGCTTTAATTTTAAAGTTGACATTCTTAATAAGTAGCTAGGAGCATATCATATAAGAAATTGATTTTACAAGTATAATCTATTTTCTGTGTTGCTTTCTTCTGCAGCTTGCTTTCAGTTGCTAATTACTGTGTTAATAAATCAATTTTTTTAAAAAAAATAACTACCAGTTTTCTTAAGTTTGAAACTAAATGTGAAGTATTTGGTAACAATTAATAGTCAGTTTAGAGTCACTTTCACTTATATCCAGTAGCCTATAGAAAATTTGCTGTTATTTGCAGAGTTCTCAGGATTTATTGAGGGATGCAAGGCCTGAGAATAAAAGTTGAAGGAGTTTAGCATCAAACACTAGAGTCTCTAACTTGAGGCTTAATGTCATACCAGATGGGCAGGTAGTATACCAGCAGTTGCAGTGGCTGAGGTTTCTGTGACCAACACAAGGTACAGGTACTGTAATAAGTACCAGATGTTGGTTGCAAATTGTTTGTGGAGGTAAAACCATCTAAATATGTGATGTAAATCCTGCTTCCCATTCTTTGTCCTTCCTGGTGCTTTTTGGAGAATCTGACAACTAGGATAAGCTAGGCGAATGTCATCCAGCCAAGACTCAGTGATATCAGAGGCTAATGTGGCTGTCCCCCAACCAGCTACAACTTCCATTGCCTTCAGCCAGCATGACCGTGGCATCAGAGCACAACTAGGAGAGCACCTGTTGAATAGAGTCTGCTTTAGACTAGTGGCAATGAACTCTGACATCCAGTGTGGGATGGCAGACCTTCCTTTTTTCAATTTGATCTCTGCTGAAACCTCAGGGGAGTTTCCAAATTGGTTTAAACCAACACAGGGAGCTGTTGTATGCTATTGGAAGATACTAGAACATCTGTTTTTCTTATCCAAAAAAATCCAAAGTCCCAGTTTGCAAGTAGAACTTGTGTTGTATAGGACTGTGGCTTAAGAGTATTACTGCTTACCTAACAGAGGGATGTCTTTTGGTCATAAAGTATACTAAAGCCATTAGTGCACATACAGTGCATGGCAACTTGTAAGATATAGTGCTCTATTGTTGCTAAATAGAGGAGGTAGATGTGTGAGAGAAAAATTACAGCTCTAAAGTTATTTGTACTGTGAAGGAATAAGAAAGATACTACATTTGTATTCACAGGCTGTTTTGGCTCCCTACTGAGAGAGTTTTGTTCCATGTTTACTAGTCTTTTTGGTAAATATGTAGCATCTGGTGACTGCAGCTGAGAACAGAATGGTGGACTAGTAGATAGACATTGGTCTGGTCCTTCAAGGTGTTGCTGCAGTTTAGGCCTCCTTGGAGATTTCCCTAGATATCACTTTGATATCAATAATTCGGCCTTATGCTACCACCCCTCTCCACGTGTTTGTGAGGCCCCCGGACAATCACAGAACTAGGCTCAGCCATCAAATGCTGCAATATCCCAAGACAATACAGGCAGGCCAGAAATAGCCAGATCACCGCTTTAGGAGACCTCTCTGCAAACACCCTCGTTATGTATGCATGCTGTTTACAAAGGACTTCCTGCCCCGAGCAGGTAACTTGGCAAGCTAGAAGCTTAAAGGCCAAGCACTGAGCATTTGCATACAGTCTACCTCTTTGTCAATTCGGACTTAACTCAATCATACTAAATTGTGACCTTTCGGAGACATTGTCTCGCATCCATAACTCATTGTTGTCCCCGAGTAAGGCATAGCCTGCAGTCACACTTCTCCCTATAAAAACCCCTGATTCCGAGACCTTCCTCGGATTGCTCCTGAGTTCCATCCCACCTTGCTGCTGCTTTGCTTGGCGAGCCTTCCCCTCAGCTCCAGTAGCTGAGACTGCAACAACCTCGGATCGCTCCAGCCTTGCTGCCACTCTGTTTGGCGAGCTGTCCCCTCAGTCCCACGTACTGAGACTCCAGACCAACGAACTCAAGCTTCAGGACAGGTGTCGTATCACCCAAACCAACTATCCCTCTGAAAATCCCGCTATCTTACTCACACCTTTATTTTCCTTTATTTAATCTGTGTGCTTGTATTGCTTACGTTGTGTGCCTGTATTTAATAAAGATCATTAGTTATTTTTCAAACCAGTCTGCTTCTTGCCTTGGCCTGACCCCGTAGACACTGGGTTACAAGATCCTGCTACGTTGCCCTGCCTCTCATTTTGCTAAGCAGTGCTCTGAACTAATTTTCCCCACCAATATTTGAGCACATTTTGGAGTCCCTTGTGGGACTCCCAGTAAACAGGGTAACAAAGGCAATTATTATGCTCTTAAAATACGTTGATAAATCTTTGCCTGTTTTTCTACCAGGAGAACTCAACTAATCGCATTTGCTTAGCATAAATTTGTAGACATTATTCTTGTCTACAAATCTGTATCACTATTAAACTGATTCCACAGGTTATTTAAGCAACAATATAGCAGGTAGGTGAGAAAACATCTCATTAACATTGGAGAAATAAAACTTATAAATTTAGAGAGTTGCAACATAAAACTTTAAGGCAACATCCTCTTTTTTTTCCTTTTTAAATCCTCATGATGTAAGAAACATCAGTTTGAAAGTATGAGTTAAAGCAGATCCAGAAGAATTCAGCATTGTTTTTCAATTACTGATATTGAAGTGTGTGTGTGTGTGTGTGGTTAGGAGTCCAGTCCCTTCAGTTATTCCTGTGTCTTGCCTGCTTTTGGTTTTAGACTAAAGGGTAGATTTATCTTTCTCCTACTCCTTTTTGTGCTCTGGATGTCAGAAGTGGGGAGCTCCTTGGACAAGACTTTTAAATACCTGTTCCCAATTTTTGTCTGGTAACTGGAGCATAATGCATAGATAGAAGTCCATAATAACACAAAATTATTTTTTTCCTGTTGCCCTGGCAACAGGTCTGCTCCTTGATCCATTCTCGCTAACTCAACCACTTCTGCCCGAAATAATATTCCTACTGCCAAAGAAGCAAAGATTGCTCATTTTTGGTCATCTCTTAGCTTTTTCCTAACTCCAAACTACTTGCCTTCCAACTGCAGCCTTCATTTTTCTAGATTATGATTTTTTAAATTCCTGTCTTGCTAACAAGGGCAGTACAGTGCTAACAAATATATGTAAGGTTCTATATTCTGTGTATGTATTGTGTGTTGATGAAAGGTGTAGTATATATTAGTCTTTTGTACAATTCCATCTTTATAAACTGTTTTGGTTCAGTGCTACTGCACATATTTTGAACATATTCACTGGCATACAAAGAATGAGCCCAAAAGAAGCTTAAAGTTTCCCCTCCGCTTTAAAAAGAAAATGAACTGCAATGTCCCACCTTACTTTGCTGCTTGCCAATCTGCTTCTGAAACAGGGGCAATTTTAAAAGCAGCTTCTGTTGTATAGGGGTGAGATGTTTAAAGAAAAATAATTTCAGAGAACTAGCATAAGGCTCTTCCATGTATCTAAGTAGCAACTTGGATCTAAGGCTTAGACATTTGAACATTAAAGATTATAATTATTTTCCACACAGGAAATGCTTTTATGTTTGAAGAAATTATCAACTGAGACTTAATATTTTCTTGTTTCTTTAACTTCCCTAGGACAAAGTTCAACATGCTGCAAAGTGTGGTTTTCACTGGAGATACATAGTATACCAGCAGCACCAGAAAAAACTCTGAATGTGGAATGTACTGTTCTGGTAAGAGATTTCCCCTTAATAGTACAAAGAAACATTTCTTAGTTGCATACTTATTTTACTAGAATGAGATACATTATGAGGAACTTTTGCCTGCAGCAAGCAGTCTAATTACACATGTAAGGGAGTGTGAGGAGAAAGAGGACAGACATGCTTAGCTAGTACCCAAGTATCTTTTTATAACATAGCTTCCACTTGCTTTAATAGGTTTTTTGAATATTTTACTGACTCAGAAACCTAGTTCTAAACTGCAGTAGTATAGGGCAAATCTATTTTTCAATCTGTCTTAGACTACTACATAGTCTGCTATTATATATCCTAGTTGTTGACTTACCACAACATCTGTTTAGTCACTGTAGTAAGAGAATACTGGACTAGATAGATCTAACAACAACAGGAACCGGGATTGCTTTTTTTTTTTTAAAGACTATATTCAGAAGTATATTTGATTGCATACTTGGGAAGTTGTTTCCAAGTATATCTATTTAGAATCAGGTTACTCATTATCTTTATTTTAATGGGATTAAAGTAATTGTGTATGAAAATAGCATTATTGTTTAATAACTCGGACTCATGAAATGCCATATTCTTCAAAGGTATATGATCATTGCCTGTGTATGCAAATCAAATATCTTGTCAATACAAACCAGTTAATGCAATCCAGACCATGACTGTAAAACAAACATGTAGATGGTGCTAAAACTGCATTCAGAGCAAATATCTCAGAGCCCAGACACAGACATGTAAAGTCACAGGGATAATGTTGCTACACATATCTTATTCTTCAGACAGTGACATTTCAGTTGTTCTGGCAGTTACTCAGTTTTTAATTTCCCTGGACTTAGTAACCTAAGTTACCCTGGTGGCTGCTCATCTATGGTTAATTTGTTCAGATTGATGTATTCAGGTTGAACGAAGTTGGGGATTTTCAGCACTAAAAGAACAAGAGATTTCCCAAAGTTCTCCACTTCCACATCACATCTCTTAAGCATCCCAAAATGCTGCTGTACAGATGAAACTCAGCCCTTGAAGTCTGTCCATCTTCTCCTCCAAACTGGTAATTTCTTCAGATACACAGATGAAGGAGATAAGGCATGCTTCCCCCTTCATACTGAGTCTTTGTCTGTTCCCTTATGTAGCCTTTGCTAAAGCTAATTTTCTTCGAAAGGAAGGTATTTTGCCAGCATTATTGGCAAGGCCAAGACTCTGAGCGTCTATGCCTCAAGAACTTACATTGATAGAAAGCCCATTTATGAAATCTTAAAATCAAGAATCACTAATGGACACAGCAAGGACAAGGAGACTAGCCAACAAGTTCAATAACAATCTTATGTTTAAAAAGTACATAATTGTGGAATGGAATAACTGAAAAACCAGTTTTGCAGATAGAGAACACTGAAGCTTGGGCCATTTCTGCATTAAACTGTTACAGTGCTGTTATTCCACTTTCAACATTCTGTTGAATTCTGGGGTTTGTAGTTTCCTGAGGACAGCAAACGTTCTGGCTGAGAATTCTAAATGCCCCTCCCTAAATTACAAACCCCAGGATTCCATGGGTTGGTGAAAGTGGAATAATAACATTATAACAGTGTCGTGCAGAAATGACCTTAGTCTAGTTCTGAAGACAGTCAGTGAATCTGTGGCAGTAAACTCCAAATGCATGCTGAGCAGATCAGTCATGAAAGTGGGCCACAGGTTCTAAGTCACGTTATATAGCTGGTGCTATCTGTGTGCCATTTCAAGCAAGTAAGTGGGATGTCCAGGAAGTGGCCAGTAAGACTGAATCGCAGGACCAAGTGGACTTCAGCTGGCCATGCTGAGTCAGCCCCAGCAAGTGAGTTACTGCCTTCTAGCCTAAGGCAAAATTATAACATCCAGGCAGTATGATGGCATTTTACAATGCAGCCTGCATTGGGGAAGCTACTACAACATCAAGTATCCCACTTTCAGTAAACTATGCTTGAAAAAGTTCATTTTCTGTCAATCAGAACACAAAATAATTTGCCAAGTTACAATCTAGCATACATAAAAGAGATCTGGGTAGAGTCTGTTACATATATGTGCATTTAATATTTGGCCTTTCCCCCAGTTTATGAACCAAGTTTGCTTACAATACAGATTAAAATAAAATGTGTCTAAAAGCCTAATAATAAAATTAAAAAAAAAAACCAATTGAATAAGCAACCCAATTAAAACACTAATTTAAAACATATTCAAAACATAGGTAAAGAAGAAAGTACAGCATACCCAGTTCAAAGATTTTTTTTTCTGGAAAAAGCAAATGTGTGTCTAAATAAAAATAAACTGCTAACCAGTATAAACAGAACAGAAAAGAGGCCATTAATTCCAACTAAGTTCTGTGCATAAATATTGCACAAGCATATTTTGTACAATACTAGTTTTTCTGTGTATGTATTGCTCTTCTTTTTAAAGCTGCTCTTTTTAAAGCATTACTCCTCAATGCTGATTTATTTGACCAAGTTTTAGACAAGGGAGAGGACATTTTGTACTATAAAGATATGACAGAGGCTTGGATACAGAAGTCTCACAAGCAATAAATGTCTTCTTATCAGAAAAGAGGTCAGGGCTTGGAAAAATGCTCTTTCTTTTCTTTCTGAAGAGAGTGAGAAAAATAATCAGGGGGAAAAACTGTCAAGGAGAATGATATCAAATGAGATCTAGATTAATCTCAAATCATAATAGAACCTATAGTATTCAGAATTGGGAAACCTTGGGTTGTAAAACCAATAAGCCTCCAAAATGAAATCATAGCTTTTTTAAACACTATGATGACGGCATCCTTCTAGAGAGCTGTCTTGATTTAGTAACAGAAACAGATTTCTGCCAAATATCACCAAATGAGCAAATTGTTTGGTAAAAGTATTTCTTTATAGGTATTTTAATGAGAGGTTCACTTCAGCATTATGCCATTAGTGCATTGTGAAAATACAGTCTGTGCTTACATGGGCTGCTCGGCAGCCATTTCTGCAGCTGAAACAGAAAGGTGGTTGTTTTAAGATGCAAACTATTTCATTCTCTTTGACAGTCTAGGAAAGTAATATAGCTATGTGAGGAGAAATGGCAAAACAAAAATATCCACTTTCCGTATGCAGTTTTGAAAATGTTCTTTAGGAATGTATGCCATTTTTGAAATGGGTTGTTAAAATATTAATAGTCAGTGAGTTCATTGGTGCATGAAAAAGCAAACAAAACCTCTCTGTTTGTTGGGAGGCTGTTTAAATGTGTTTAACTTAGAAAATGAGGAGTGCAAATTTTACTAAGGGCAATTTGCATTTAATGTTCATACATACAAATACACATATTTGCAGGCAGCTGCATATGCCTTGTAAAATATAGGGATATCAACACCAATGCATTTCTTTAGGATATTATTACTTTTTTTTAATTAATCAAAAGTACTTACATATTATTTTCTGGCCCTCAAAATGATATGCAGTTTTACAAAATCAGTGTAACAAAGTCAAGAAATGTAAAAGCAAACTAAAAACAAATATAGAATATTATTTAAAATAAGCCAAAGAGCAACACTAAAATCTCTGGCCGTTCCCGCACTACACTGTTATAGTGCTATTATTCCACTTTCAACTTCCTATGGAATCCTGGGGTTTGCAGTTTAAGGAATGGCATTTAGCATTTTCAGCCAGAGAGCTCTTTGACCTCAGTAAATTGCAAAACCCAGAATTCCATAGGATGGTGAAAGTGGAATAATAACGCTATAAAAGTGTAGTGTGGAAATGGCCTCTCAAAAACCGGACAAAAGAGTACAACTTTTTACTATTCATTCAAAACATAGTAAACATCGGAGCCAACTTGACCTTTCTAGGGATAGAGCTCTGTAGTTTGGGATCCTGCTCCAGAGACCCTCTGGCTTATGCATACATTTAAAGCTGAAGAACACTTCTAGAATCCTCTTGAAAGCACAGTTCAGCTTGAAAATAAAGCATCCAATTTCTGTATATCTTGTGGGTTTTTTTTCTCCCACTGCACACACTCTAAGTTTGGTGGTAGTAATAGGATACTATCCTTACTGAAGGGGGAAGGATATTCCCCTGCTCCAACCCCTGTTCTAAGATCTTTTAAAATGAATGTTGTATATTGCATGCGCTCGTGTGTGCGCACACACACATATATACATCTATATATATAAACTCTAGTGGTGAAATGGTGAAATGTTTTTCATCAAAGGTCTTAAGTACTGCCCTGTTGTTCAGCCTTCTTCTGATAGCTTTTAAAAAAAAAAAAAAAAAAAATCAGCCAGAACAGACAGATCTAAGAGAAAATGTGATGGGTGTCACTTATCTAAAAACTCCTTCAAATATTCTGAAGAAAATAAAACTCAACAAATTCTTGGATATTTCTTTATGAGTAGTACATTGGATGTAACTTTACATCAAATAATGTTTTGATTGTGAATTCCATCAGTTGGAGGATATGTCTCCTTTATTATTTCTTCTAAATGTTTTAATATTGGGATACAAAAAGAAGCGTACTTGAATCTCTCTGGAAGTTTGAAGGTCCACAACCTAGGGACAGTCTTAGGGTGATCAGAGTTAATTAAGCAAATATTTTCATTTGCTGCACAGAATTAAATTATATACTAATGCTTATTACTTGGTCATTTTAAATTCAGAACACGTTCTCATCAATGATTGTCACTATACAGAGATAATTATTTTCAAATCACCTTTCTTAAATCTGAAATGTGAATAATTTCTTAAGATTGCTTTCAGAGTTGTGGTTTCACACTACCTGGCAGCACTCTGAAAGACTAGTGATATGGATGCTTAACAAAGTCATATGAACTTTAAGAAGGTTGTAGTCAGTCTTTTTAACTACGGCTCTGCTCAGGAAATAAATTGGTTCAGATTGTCTTGGTGGATCATAAGAAGAATCTATCAAAAAGAGAACAAAGGGCTGTGTCCAGAAAAGGGCTGTGATAAATGCACAGTGACTGAAAAGTCTTGCTTTAATCAATTCTGTGTTTTATCACTGGAGAGGTTATGTGGATTGTTAACATGCCTACTGTTTTGAACACAAACTAGCGAGCAAAAAGAAACAATCACCAGAAGGCTATTCACTGATATGGTTTGAAATGAGGTTAGGATCATGATAAAAGTGGTCTAAAGTTTCAAATGCTAGAAGATTCTTTAAAAACTAGTTTATCATTAGCACTGTACTTCCTGTATCTTATAAAAATACAGTCAGTCACCTGATTTTTCACACACTGAAGAATCTAACTGTAATGCCAGGTATACAAATAAGCACAGAATAAGGTTGTTTTGAATAGTAGCAGAGATTCTTCCATAAAACTAATTTCAGCT
Source organism: Iguana delicatissima (assembly GCA_948472985.1). Lineage (NCBI taxonomy): Eukaryota > Metazoa > Chordata > Lepidosauria > Squamata > Iguanidae > Iguana > Iguana delicatissima. Next base: position 543,879 of record CAOKZL010000666.1, read on the forward strand.
GTGGTGAAAGAAGCAGTGAAATTCAACAACTAATTTGCTGAATAAGATGTTGAAATGTTGTTTTACTGGTGTAAATGTGCAGTAATTCTCTTTCAGTGACTGAAATTGCTCTGGGCTTATATGTGTTTTGGAGAACTAAATTAAATGCATCATAAGGTTTAAAACTGGATGAGAGATTACACCATGAAACTAAAGATTGAGGAAGGGGACATCATTGTGTTTGCATTCTTAAAATAAAACAAATATCTACAGTTTAGATATTCAGCAAATTTTCTGTCATTGGAAATAGATGTTATGTATTATTTTTCAAAAAGTTGACATTCTACCACATTTCTGTACATTAGTTTGAAGTTAATTACTGAAGCATTGTAAAATGTCTTTGTAATGTTATGCAGATGCTTTCACAGTGCTGACTAGAGAAAGAATTGGAGAAAAGGGAAGAATGTCATGCTTTAGATAAAGAGTTGGCTTAGACTGTTTTTTTTTTTTTTTTTTAAATAGATTTTTGCCTCCAAATGCTCCTTTGGGGGCATTGTCTCCAAGTTTTCCCACTCCTGGGCCATTTTAGGCCCAGGAAAGTCCTTTTTTTTCCTAATTAAAGGAAGTGAACAGGAAATGCCTTCCATTTATTTTCTGTTTTAAAAAGGCCCTTTCTGAGCCAAATGGTTGGGTACATGTGTGAAAGCGTGGTGAAAATACTATGCACATCCCCTAGAAGGCAATAAAATAAAAGAATAAAAAAAAAATACTGATTTGTATTTTGCAGTGGGTGCAGTGGGGAATGTGTGGCTCTCCAGGATTTCTTGAGGGCTAATGTCTATCACAGTTGCCCATCCCTGTCTTAGGTTAGCATATCATCCCTTTCACACTTATCCTGTGATCTTTTTCCCCAGTTTGTAATTGAATAGGACCTCTAAACAAACTCTAGAATTAGGTAATTGGAGACCATGGGTCAGCTGGATAGAAATATCAAATGCAAATAATTTCATTCAAATATATCATTATTGTTTAACTATCATCTAAGATAGCATGCTAAACTGCCACTGTGAATTGTCTTCACTTTTATTTTTGGGAACTGGAGATAGCAATAGCAATAGCATCTGTATTTCTATACTGCTTATCAAGTACGTACTCTCTAAGCAGTTTACAATGTGTTAGCTAATTGCCCCCAACAAGCTGGGTACTCATTTTACCAACCTGTGGAAGGATGGAAGGCTGAGTCAACCTGGAGCCTGGGAGGATTGAACTCACAACCTTGTGGCTGCAGTACCAGCATTTAACCACCGTGCCACCAGACAGAACTTTATAAATGAAATGTTTTATTAATTTATTTATAAAGTTCTGTCTGTTAATCACTATGGTGGTTTAGAACAGAGCCTTGGATATCTGTTAAGCATGATGGTGTACTTGAAATAAGATATCTGAATCCATGTAGGAGGCAAATTGTTTTAAATATATGTATGTGCGCGTGTGTGTCTGTGTGGGCACATACAGGTTGAGTATCCCTTATCCAGAAATCTGAAAACCTACAAAACCTGAAACTGTTTGCCACCAGCTGCCTGCTTCTGCCTCCAAAGCATTGGCCAGGTAGGAGGGGCTCCTACTTATTTGTCTCTCAGATCTTCAGTCTCTCCATCCTCCTATCTCGTACACAACACAAGTAGCAAATGAACAAGATGCAAGGCTGGAGAAAGATGGCAACGATCTGTGCAATGGTAGGAATCCAACCATAGTGTATGGCATGAAGTGGCGGCTGTGGAGCTCCTGTTCATTTGCGGGCTCCCTGAAGATCTCCTGTACGATACTATATTTTCTGTGTTTATACAAATACAGGCATTCCAAAATCCAAAAAAATCCAAGCTACAAAACAATTCTGATCCCAAGAACTTCGGATAAATGATAACTCAACCTGTATATGTGTGTGTATATATATCTATATCTGATATATACGTAGGCAGCATGTCTAACAAGTTAGTTCTGCGTTACAGAAGAATGCAAATGAACATTAACAATGCTTATTTCTTAGTGTGAGTAACTAATGAATCATTTATGAAGGAGAGAGAAAGAGAGAGATTGACATTATTTTCTTATGTTTCTAATATGGAATTATTTGCATTTTTCTATACAGGTGCCTTGTGTGTGTGTGTGTGTGTGTGTGTGAGAGAGAGAGAGAGAGAGAGAGAATGAACAATTTTGGGGGCTATTTTAATATCCCAATCTAAAATGCCCAAAGGGGCCCTCACAGCTTTACAACCATAAAGACTTAGAACTCAACAATGTGTGTGTGTGTGTTCTCTGAGCTCATATATAATAACTCTGCATAGAATATATGAGTATACTGGCATATTTTCCCATATTAGTTCAGAAATTGTATTGAAATTAAAAGATGTGACAGAAAATTCACCTGAATTAAGTATTTTAGCTCATTTAAGTCAACTCCTTCATAATGGGCAGAAAACCTTTGAACAAGACTTCACAAATTATCTTATTGAATGCTGAGAAAAATTAAGCTAAATGAATTATATCACAATAGGAATATCATTCTCAAAAAAGAGTGTTTTCCAAAAAAAAAAAAAACCCCTTCAGAATTACAGACTAAAACCAGTCTTTTCCTTCAGTGTGAGGAGAGCATTCTGATTTTCAGTGTGAGCTTGCTCTACCTTTACCTATTTAGGTCTTCCACCTAATTTTTCGTTCAGCCTAAGTGAGAGAACTAGCCTGTCTGTTGCATCCTCCCTGCCTCAGAGAGAGTAGAACTCTTGCCTTGCTAAATTATACAAGATTTAGAAGCCTTTTTTTCTGACCTTCATCCTAACCAGAACCAGCAGTTACTGTTGATTATAGTATGGAGAAGGATAGCCAACAACTCCTTGGACGAGGCACTGGGGACCTCATAGGTGGCTCTTCCATCCATTGATCAACAACTAATAGAACTACCTGTTTGCAGGTGGGGGTGGCAGGAGAGGGATTTTGAACTCCACTTTAATTGGAGCCACCATAGTTCTGAGGCCAAGTGAGATATTTGGGTTGCCAAAACTGTTGAGGTTACTGTTCTTCGTTACTTGATAGTGAATAAAAACACAGCTGCCCTTCCTCCCCTCCACATTATTGGAGGTAAGACTCTGAATCCTGGCACTGGATTTCCCATCACATCACCCAATAGGCAGCAATAATGGCAGGACTTTCAGGAAGTGGGTAGGAGGTGGTAATGGCAGTATTCTCCACCCTATTCTCCCACTCTTCCAGAGGAGAGAGCAGAAGGTGAGCTGGGTCTGTGAAGACAACTTTGATAGGTGTTTTTACAGGATTGTGGGGCTGAGTTTGTTTGCTTAATTCTCTGTGTTGTTTTTTCGCTTGCGCTGGGTGTGTGCTCTCCCTGAGCTCACAGCCTAATTGTCAGCTAATTGTTTGTTAGTTAGTCAGTTAACTGTCAATCAAACTAGGGAGAGTTAATCAAGCTAGGGGGAGGAGCCAGCTAGGGGAAGGAGGCTTTATTAGGAACTCCTTTCATTCATCTACTTCACTCCTTCAAGTTCAACCATTCAAGTTTAGGAATAACCAATCCTTATAGCAACTGAACAAGTTTAATAAGAGTTCAACCGAGCTTTGCAGTTAGCTGAGCAGACGTAGCTTATACAGCTCAGTTTGAGAAAGAAGGCCCAGTTGTTTTGTTTTTTTAACAACTATTCTCTGTATTATCAAGTATGGAAGGTGAGGGAGCTGCTGCTGCTGTCACCTGTAGCACTTGTGGCATGTTCCTTTTCTTGCCACAAGATGTTGTTGGGTACACCTGCAGCAAATGCAAGCTGGTCACCTTCTTGGAGGACAAGGTTCGGCAGCTGGAGGCACAGGTTTCTAATCTTCATCTTATTAGGGAAGGTGAGGACTTCTTGGATAGGACAGAGAGGACCTTCCTGAAGACCGGATATGCGGAGGAGCTGCCAAATGAGGAAATCAGTTCTGTGAGCCAGGAAAGCGATGCCTGGAGGAATGTCACACGGAGAAGTAGAAGGCCCAGGAAGGAAACAGAGACTCTCAAACTACAGAATCGCTTCAACGTTCTTGGTGCTATGAAAGATGAGGAACACCAAAAGGAGGGAACAGAACAACAGCAAGAAGGAATCCAACTTCTGCAACTGGAACTTGAATACCAAGAGGACAGCATCCAACATCGGGAAGACCAGCACTCCTAGCCTCAACACAATGCCCCAGCGATCCTGGAAGAATCTGCTTGTTGAAGAAGCCCGGACAGGCCTCAGAGGAGGCGAGTTCTGGTGGTTGGGGACTCCTTGCTCAGAGGAACCGAACCGGCAGTTTGCAAACCAGACAAGCTCAATCGAGAGGTCTGCTGTCTTCCTGGGGCCAAGATAAACCACGTAACAGAGAGGCTAGCCAGGCTGGTCAAGCCCACTGACCGTAAGCCCCTCGTTTTGGTTCACGTTGGAACCAACGACATGGTGAAGCACAGCTTTCACCACATCACAAAGGACTACGAGCTTATGGGGAGAAACCTTAAGGACCTTGGTGCGCAGGTGGTCGTTTCATCAATCCTCCCTGTTCAAGGATATGGTGCACGAAGGGAAAGGACAATAGTAGAGGTCAACAACTGGCTCCACACATTTTGCCACCACCAACAGTTTGGCTTTTTGGATCAGGGCTTGAAATTCCACGAACATGGGCTTCTGGCAAGGAATGGGCTGCACCTCACAAACGTAGGCAGAAACGTTTTTGCAAACAGTCTCACAAGGAGGATTAGGAGGTCTTTAAACTAAGTACAGCTGGGGAGGGAGACAAGATTATCCAGGACAAGGACTCGGCAAGTGCAGGGGAAAAAGGCCCAAATGATATTGGCCAAGTAGGAATAGCATCCAATCGTGGGAGGCGTAGAAACAATGCTATGGGACTTGCAGGAAGGGCACAGGGACTTAAGTGTTTCTACACTAATGCACGGAGTATGGGAAACAAACAAGATGAATTTGAACCCCTAGTACAACAAAATAAATACGATTTGATAGGCATCACTGAGACCTGGTGGGATGAGTCTCACGATTGGAATGTAGGAATAGAGGGGTATAGCCTATTTTGTAGAAATAGACCAAATAAGAAAGGAGGAGGAGTAGCCTTATATGTCAAGGATGTTTTCACCTGTGAAGAGATCCATGACTTGAACACCGGAAACCAGGTCGAGAGCATCTGGGTAAGAATTAAGGGAGCGAGAAACAATAGGGATATTATAGTGGGGGTTTACTACAGACCTCCAAGCCAGACTGAGGACCTCGATGGC